>NW_027019597.1:631794-646227 GCF_013076305.1 Rhopilema esculentum
ATCATTTAAAGAAAGAAGACAGGCAATCGTTGAAAAAACAGCAGGAATTGATTCCGCCAAACATATTGATGTTGTTTTGATTTGCCAGTCCTGTCTGACTGTATTTCCAGGGCAGAATTATTTGGGTGATAGACCCAATTTTAAAGACAGAGGGGTCCGTTTCTGTTATATCGGGACTGAAAGAAGATGTTAAGTGCCAGGAACATGCACAAGATATGTTTGTGCCCTCCTTGAAGCATACCTTTCCCAGACACGTGCTACACTTTCTTTCCCTTTTTCCCACTGTGGCCTCGTGAGGATTGCATTCATTGTTTTCAATAGTTTGCCCATCCACTCTAGTGATCGCTGTCTTTTTTCCACTATTATTGGGTTTTGCAGGATGCAAGAGTAATAGCTTGGACAAAATTTTGCTGATGTAGCATTTTCCTGGAATAATTTTTTTCAGCATTGTGCTCTCCGAAAATTGATGATTGTGCTGATGTAGCAAATTTTTTAGGTGGGCATTGCAAATCAAACAGTAATTTATATGTCCTGTACATATTTGATGAAAAGTATCCCAACAACCTTCAAAAATAAACTACTCTGCTTCTGTGTTAGAAAGTGTACATGATGGCCAATCGCAACAAATATTTTCGTTTGGAGGATCACGTGTTTGATGCCCAAGTGGAAGGGGTGTTTTAGACCCTGTTCTCAGTATATCTCTTAACAATTTGTCCAAATCATTGTCAACATCTCCTATTGTATTGGATGCTATCCTGGTGAATAAATCAGCAATAAATTTTGTTTTCAATTTTAGGCTTTTCAACTGATTCCTACTAAATTTTGGGGGTTTAAGGTGGAGTTAAATTGGTTCTGTAACTTTTCTGCGAAGATTTGGATTGAAACACTGACTTTGCCTTCTTTTCAAACAGCTCTGGTGTATTCCCGTCAGATGTCTGGGATCTAGTAATGGAATGGGAATTTTCTACAGGATACTCGTCAGTCGCAGACAGAAATTTATTAAGCTTATCAAATTTTTATACATTGCTGTCTTTCTAGTAAAAAACTTTTGAAATCCAGATAAGGGGGCTTTATTGTAATGCCTTCGTTTCATTTTATAAAACATTACCCAGATAAAGACCAAAATTGCAACATGAATAAACAATTTGCCTTATATAGTATTGAGCTGGCCAGTCACCAGGAAAGAAAACAACAAACTCAGACATGTAACTTTTAACAGAAGAATTTTCAAGAAAAGACAGGCTGTGAACAAAACTCAATCAAGTCTAGATTATCAAACCATTTTAATTTCCGAACGATAAAATAGAAAAGTATCAACATCAAAAAGGAGAAATTGCAAGGTTATGCTGCCTTCGAAAAGTAAGTGTCATTCTAGTTGTAACTTTCCATGTTGTAATTGGTGTATTGTGCCTGATAAAGTAAGGAACGAGTCAAAATGTGGGGAAAATACCTGGAAATCCATCACTCCAAGAAATTCAAAGAATAGTACTGAATAGCATGGCACATGTTTTAAGAAGAGTATCTAAATAAATAACAGAAGACCTGGTGTTTGGTCTTTTTATTTCACTCACCCTGAGTCACTGGTTGTGACCTGGTGTTTGATCTTAAAACCCAATTCAAATAGACATTGAAACTTTTCATGATAATAACAATCTAAATTACACATCATTTCAAAAAGTTGGAATAACAAATTAATTTAAAAGATAAAGTTACCAAAAATGTTAAGAGAATCAGACTACTTACTACAAATTAAGCGTAGTCTGCTTGCATTCACATAAATACTTTAAAATAATTAACAAAAAGTAAGGTAGGGTTCAACTTAGTAGTTCCTTAGATCCTGCCCCTTCCATTCTTTCGTTCCCATACCAAAAATAAAATAAGACTAGCATATACAATTTTCTGTTAGTTTTTAAGAAAATTACCTCTGAATGTTTTGAATAGATGCCGACAGCATTCATCACAAGATTCACAGAACAGATTTTTCGATTCAGACATTTCAGGTCATTATCATTTTAAAGATCTTCATATTTTTTTGCTTTCCTTGTAGCATTTGCCAGGGCGCTAGATTCGTGGCCTACTGTTAGCTCAATTATAAAGAAATTGATAATTATGTCCACAACAAGCAGGTTCGGTCATTACCAGTCACAATTCAGGTGAGAAAAACGATGGAATATCACAGTAAAGCTTCTTGACACTTCTCTGTTCCCCTTATTCTTGCAGCACGCAATGCTTTGTGGGTCATGTGGTTAAGCGTAGGTTGTTTACATTCACGTTTCTATTGGAATCGTATACACTCTAGATCGTCAATCAGGTATCAAGATGGATTCTAGTGCAGTTTTTGATAAATTTTCATCTCTTTTGACTGCTGAATCCCAGTTTTGACTCCAGTTTTGCAAAGCTCTTGTACGGATCAGGGAATGCTTTCGAGGGAAGGAAAACAAGGAAATGACTTGGGCAAAAACAAATATTGGAAAGCAAAAGGAGATTTGACATGCCCTAAAAACAAAAATGGAGCTGAGGGAGAAACACTACAAAACCAGAAATGTATTCAATTGGTGGCTACAGTTGTTGCATTCCTGATTGTTTCAAGAATTCTAAAAGAGACCGGCATTTTCAATTTCCATCAATCTGCAAGTAGTTCTAAATCTGATAAAGTTGAATTAAGGAATTAGTGGATTTCGTTGATAAGCAGAAAGGAATTAACACCAATGGAATGTCACAGAGTATGTTCTGAACACTTACTGGGGGCAAAGAGATATTTGATTGTACCCAGAACAACAAGGCCTTCAATTCCGAAACCAAGGAAAACATTCAGGGCCAGAAATAGAGATGTGTTAGTGGTTTTAAATCCCAATAAAAATGTTGATAGGGGCACCCAGAATGGCATTTATGAAAATGACAAAGATGGTGAAGGGGGTGAAGCCATCACCCTAACTCCAGAATACCAGGTTATTGCCCTGCAAGGTGAGATGCATGCATTACAGAAAAGGGAAATGCTTGAGCTTTAAGATCTTCAATCAAAATTCACACTAAAGAAAGAAACATTTTCCAGGGCATTTTTCATGTTGACATTATTAAGAACAATGAGAAGAAATTATGTTTTTATACAAGATTGGCTGATTATGAAACTTTTAAAAATGATTCCTTTGGAAAGTTGACAGAAAAGAAATAATTTATCATGACTCCAATAGAATATAAGAGGAAAGTCGGAAGTGTGGTCCTAAAAGGTCATTGTACTGAGAGCAGGAACTGTTTCGAGTGCTGGCATGTCTTTGCTGTGATTGGTTAGAGGTGGATATAGCACATAGAGCTGGAATTTCATGCTCTCATTAATCCAGAATTTATCCAGAAGGGTAGACTTCTTGCACTCAAGACAAAGACCTTTTCCTATGTGGCCAACAAGGGAAACTATAGCTAAGACAATGACAAAATGTTTCAAGAAAACATACCCAAGCACCAGGGTTATAATTGATGCAACTGAGATTTTCATTAAGATGCCAAGCTCATTTCGGACACAAAATGAATCATATTCAAATTCTAAGCACCACAATACAATAAAATTGCTCCATGTGGTTCAGTCACATTTGATTCTGATTTATATGCAGGATGCTGTAGTAACAGAGTGATTAGCAAAGATTGTGAAATGTATGATTTACTGGAGCCAGGGGACTCTGTAATGGCTGATAAAGGCTTTGCAATTTCAGATGATCTGCCACCTTCCACACCTCTGAACATCCCACCATTTTCAAGAGAGAAGGCAAGCTTAACCATTTAGGAGGAAACAGAAACAAGGCGTATTGCTTCAGTCAGGGTGCATGTTGAAGGTGCAATTCGTCACATTTAGAATTTTGAAAACTGTGTTTCCAATAAGTATGGCAGCTGACCTGAACAAAATTTGGATTGTTTGTGCATATCTAACAAATTTATTTCCTCCTCTGATTACAGAAGAAACAACACTGCAAAATTATCTTTAATCAATCTTATTCAATAGAAAATAACTCAATTGTGTCTTCTCTGATTAAAATTACTTGTAAGAGTCTTCCATAACAGTAATACAAGCCAGTCTAGCAGTTTGTAAAGAATTTGTTCACAAAAAATATTAGTAGAGAAAAACCAGGACCTACACATTTTTATGAAAAGAATTTGTCAATCTGAAGCTGAAGAATGCTAATGCTGCCAATTTTGGCAAAATCATAAACTTGGCATCAAAATAGATTGAAAATTCACTTTTTTACAGTACAGCTATCCAAAGAGCTAAGGGGAGGGAGTTCTTATCTTTGTTGAGTTATCGTCATCTGCGTTGGATTGTACATGTTTGTACTTTACCATTGTGTGTTAATTTTGATATACTCGTTTCTAAATGTTTTAAAAAGAATTCTGCGGGTCCCCCCTCTAATGTCACAATCCTAACTACCCCCATGAATGACACAACTTTATGTGCAAGAAGAATTGAAATAAAAAAGCACCCTAGCATACATACTATCCCTTGTGGTTAGTCATGCTCATTCTGGAGAGCATGACCTGCCATTGGGTTTCTTTACGCAGAGAGCCCAACAGCTGTTGTGAATCGGCTGAGTTTCAATGACTTTTCAGTTGGTATCCCTGTGTTAAGTCATGCTCATTTGGAATAGCATGACCTCGTCATTATAATCATAAACCTAGCACTGATTTGATTGGCTGAAATCTATCTTGCGCATGCTATTTTGGCCCGTTTTGGAACCCAAGTCATGCTATTTTTTTTCAGCATGACCGACCTTAATCTTCCATACATGAAGTACCTAGGGTCTACTTGTGAGCTGAGAAACATTGCTGCAAGGGAGTTCAATTGAAGCTATTTCCGAACGATATATTGTTTATTATATACTACAGGGATCACTTGCGTGTGGCTGAGCAAAGTAATTGTAAACCAAAATTGTAATTTAAAACCAAAGGCCGACCCTTATCGATGAAGAATCCTACCATTGCGTTGCTGATCATACCATAACTTGTTGCTGATGGACGAACTTGTGCCCTGAAACTTGCCTGTGTATTCAGTATTTTGCCAAAACCTCTTGCTCATGGAATTATACTCTTGAAAATTCCTGTTTTGTCAAAATCACACAATAACCTGTTGCTGATGGATGGGATTTTTCAATAAAAATTGCCTGTCATCAATTATGGTTTATTCAATATTGCAACTTTACTTGTTGCTGAGAGGAACAAACTTGTCTATTGAAAACTTGCCTGTTGGCTGTTTATTCAATATTTCACCAAAACCTGTTGTTGATAGAAAGAATTGTGCTCTTAAAAATTTGTTGTTTAGTCAATGTTACAACACAACTTGTTGTGTATAAATGAAATTCAATTGATTTTGATATTCTTTTGATCTCTCAAAGTGCCACACACAGCTGCGAGTTACTTTGCTTGCTGGTGCTTTCTTTAATGATAAGAGCTCGTTTCATAGTAACTCCAACAGCTTCAGTTACCTTTTGCAATGCCTCTACTCCAAAGTGTGTTGGACCTCAAATTGTATGGGATCTATCTGTTTCGGCATGAAACTGAGAATGCATTCAGCATTGAAGCCATTATCTGATGCCATGTTCTCCTGCACCTGTAATTCTTTTTCTGCTATGGTACAAAAAGTAAAAAATTTATCACAAGGAATATAACTGTTTCCTTTTAAAACGTCCAAAACATGTGATGTCTTTCCTGCATTCTGCAGTGAACTTGCAAATATTTCAATTTTCCTTAGATTTTACGTTCCATGCATATGATGGGGTAGCACAGAAAAGAAACCTTAGCTGTTCCCTAATACCAAATGCCTTTTTCTCTTTTTGTTGTTATCTTTTTCAAAGTCAGACTTCTCAAATTCCAACTTACTAAATTCAATCGCAACTTGTGATGTATATTTTTTAGTGGGGACACTCCATGTTGAAAGACTTGTATGAATGTGACTTTTTCTCGAACATAATGCAGCTTAAGGTTTGAAAAGTCGACAAACATGCTTGCAGCATCCTCCTTTTCCAACTTTTACAACTGCAATTAGCTTGGACAGCATTGGAACTCTCCATGTTGATATAAACATAAAAAAATGGAAGGAAATCTTATGCTCTTCAGTGGATGCTGCAACATTAGCTTTAACTAAAAGTTGTTTTGAACTACCAGCATTCACATTTGGCTTCAATTTGGTATTTGAAACATATCCTTCCTTTCATAGCTAATACCCCTCTATTTTGTGGTGATATGCTTTCGGGGCCGTCTTGTCTGAAATTGTTTTTGCATTATTTATCAATTGATGATTTAGGTTGTCCTATGTAAAGTTAGGAAGATCCTTTAAATCAATGCTCCAGCAAATTTCTTGATCAACAAGATGTTCTTGACTTTTTTCATTGGGGCCAAAACTCTCGATGTGTGAATCAACTGTCGCTTCTTTCGGCTTTACTTCCCTCAAAAGCATTCCTTGACCCAAACAAGAGCTTTGAAAAAGTACTGGGGTCAGATTCAGCAGCTGAAAGAGATAAAAATTTGTAAAAAATTGCACTATAATCCATTTTGATACCTGATTGACCATCTAGAGTGTGTACGATTGCGATAGAAATGTGAATGTAAACATCGCACAATTAACCACAGGATTCACAATGCATTGTGCACCACGAGAATAAGGGGAACAGAGAATTGGTTGCAAAAAGTTTATTAGCACCAAGTTATGACGCCAAGTGTAGCAGTTTAAACAGCAAGCAAGTGTAGCAGTTTAAAAAGATGCTTTGTGGTCTGCACCTACCTACAGAATGTACAGCTTGCACTGACGTTTAAATCCCATCTTGCTGAGTTAGAAAAACAAGCAAGATAATTGTTCATATATCTTATGGTAAAAGTAAAGATGTTCCTAGTAAAAGAATGTTGCGTTTTGAGCCAAGAATTGCCTTGAGAGTGCTGTTTTCCATAACTCTGAACCTGCAATGACTCTACCTCAAATTGTTTGTCTTCTGGGATCTTTTTTAGTACATTGTTGCATGGAATGAGTCATATGGAATCTTAGTCTTTCCTTATGTTGTATTATCCAATATCAAATTTCTTCATTTATGGAGTTTTTCAGACACTTGTGGAAAATCACTTAACAAATAGTCATGTCATGTCATGTCACTCCCGTGGCCCTCTGGAGGTTGGGGCACTTGGATGAGTTCACAGTCTTCCTCCACCTTCCGCGATCCTTTGCTACCCTCATGCATGACACCACGCTCTTCCCGGTCCAATTGGCGATGTCGCTCAGCCACGTGTTCCTGGGTCGCCCTCTGCCTCTGCTACTTTCTACCGCTCCGTGCATTATGTCATGAGCTAGAGTTCCATTCTGTCTAGTGATGTGGCCAAACCATTGCAATTTGCGTCTTCTCGCCGTCACCAGAAGTGGTCCGTAGTTGCCAATTAGTTGCCTTATTCTTTGTTCCACTTCCACATTCGTGATTTTCTGCTTCCACGTTATCCCAAGCACTCTCCTGAAGCAGCGAAGTTCAAAGGCGTAGATTCTTTTCTCCAAACATTTGCTGTAGGTCCATGATTCACATCCGTATAAGGCAATCGATGTTACCAGGGATTTCAACAAGTTTATCTTGATCCAGGCCTGGCCGTTTGTATTTTTATAGGTGAGCTGTGAATCGCTCCCCTCATTTGCTGAGAAGAGCTAAATCAGTAACACATAGAATGTACTTTAAAGACAATCGACAGATAACTTAAGCCCCTTTAGTATCTGTTGGTTGCCTTTATTAGCCTCAGTCAGGAGTATGCTGTTTTACTTTATTCAATTTGCATTTGCTTTAACCATGAATCAGGCACCCCCTTTACTTGAAGTATTTAAAAGAACAGACTCTTTCAGTTTCATGTAAAGCTGACACAACACAAAAACAACAATTCTCTTGACAAACAATCTTTTTGTTGTGCAGAATTTGAAAATGGCTTTGAAAAACAAATTTTGAAACAAACTTAAGTTATTCGTCTAGCACTCTGCAGAGTATAAAACGTCAGAAGATAGATGGAATACCCAGTTTTGGATCGAAATAGGCCAATCAGAAAACGCAAGCACATGACTGTTGAGGTCGTCCAATCAGTGCCGCTTTCCTATTGAAAATGTTACCAACGGAGTCCTAAGGTGAAAACGAACTCTTTCTGTCTACACAAAAGCGGTCGGTCATGTTTATATAGTAGATATGTTCACAAACTGCTAGATGGAACGATGATCAGGCTTTCCCAATAATGCAAAACATGTCGCCGTTATAGTTTTCACCCAATCTGGGTTTTTCAGTAAATGCCGCTGTATAATGGAATTCCATGTTTTGGTTGTCGTTTTTTATCTGCAAGACATAGTACCCTGTTCTCTTTGAGGCATAGTTTTGTTTCCATTGCTTGAAGGGACTTGCTGTTTTATTATATCCCCCAATCTACAATTCCTACCAATTTCTTCGACTTTCCTTTCAAAAACATGCCTGTTTTCTTAACATTGAAAGGTTCTAATCGCTACAAACATACCTTTCGCTTAACTATCCTTTTCCAAATAGATCGAGGTTAATGCCTATCATAACAAAAACCGCCCAACAAGCAAAGAGTTATTTGCAAAAAATGCAATGACGGGAAAAATTGCTGTTACAAAAATAAACCAATTAACCCTTGTAAGTTTTCAGGATTCTCTGAATAGGAAAAGGGCAAATGAATGAAAATTTTAGGGGAGCGATTCTCCCTTCATGTTCTGTTTACGAGAGCAATTCATAGCTCGCCTCAGATTGCGAGGGGAGCGTGGAGGCGAGCGCGAGCTATCGCTCGCCTCAAACGGCCAGGCCTGCTTGATCGCGGTAGAAATTCCATTCGAATTCCATAGTCTGTTCAATTTTGCAAGCTGGTTGGTAGCAATTGCTAGCCTCTTCTTGATTTCGTGCTCTGAAGTAACATCTTCGTTCAATGTCGAACCGAGGTACTGGAAAGTCTTCACTTCCTCCAGCTCTGTTCCGTCAACCTTGATTATGGTGCCATTGGCTACTTCAGCTGCAATCCTAGAAGTCACCAGTGTTTTGCTTTTTTCAGCGCTGATTTCCATCCCATACTTTCTTGCTGTTGTGTCCAGTCTTTTGGTGAGCTCTTCCAGCTCCTCCTTAGTACCAGCAATGAGGTCAATGTCGTCTGCAAACCGCAGATTTGTTATCTGTCTTCCAGAGACCCTTACTGTTCCCGAGTAGTTGTCAAGCGCAACTGTCATAATTTGTTCCAGAAAGATATTGAACAAGCACGGGGACAGAATGCACCCTTGACGCACACCGACTGTCGTCTGAAACCACTCCATGGTACCATTACTACCTGTCATCACAGCGTTACTATTGTCATTGTACAGTGATTCTATCACATTGACCAGTCCAGCACCGACATTGTGCTTCTTCATCACTAGCCAAAGTGCTTTCCTCCACACTCTATCGAATGCTTTTTTAAAGTTGATGAAGTTGTGGTGCATCTCCATCTGGTGGTCACGGTATTTTTCTCCAAGGATTCTCACGCTTACAATCTGTATCATCACCTGTATAAAAAACCAAGCCTTCTGATATATTCATTTCATCAAACGAAACACAAAAAAGGTTCTGGTGGCATTTAAAGCTTCCAACAGCCTCCTTCAACTCATTGATGAAACCTGAATTGAATCCCACCTGAGATCCGTACATAAAGCACCGACTTGGTAGACGATAATCCCTGAATTTCTCAGTTCATCAAAAGAGCAACCTTGCAGCAACTGATAGTCAAAATCGTGTGATCATTGGATGTAGCCGTCATGAATTTCTCAGTTCATCAAAAGAGGAACCTTGCAGCAACTGATAATCAAAATCGTGTGATCATTGGATGTAACCGTCATGACCCTTGCTATAGGGGCTAGGCGCACTTGAATCAAAGTCAAACGATTATCTTTGTCAAACCTTTAAATCAAGAAAAGCTTTCTCCACTTAGACAAACAACGAGAGCATTTCAGTAGCTATAAGTCCGACCTGCTTCAAGGCAAGACAAAAACGTGGGAAAGCATTATAAAAGTGAGGGGAGAAGTACCTGTTTAAAAGGTTGTTTTTGGAAGCCTGTCTACAATGATATAGATATCATTCTCTGGTTTAATTCACCGTTTTCCTTATTCGCTCGGAGCGCAATGCATTCTGGTACTTGTAGTTAACAACAACACGGCAATCGGCGCGCTCTTCAAATCATTGCAAATATCGCTCAATCGCACTGTACGGCTGTTTACGATTTAAAAGATGGATAACCCTTCAATTACCAAAGAAACAAATACAGATACTTCTTCAAACAATCGCCCTAGTTTTTTTCAAAACTCTAGCCCGGGGCAACTCGCTGTACTACACCAAAAGCCAGAAGCTGTCGATATGGGAAGAGTCCTAAGAGTAGGCCTATGTGATGAGATCCCTAAAAAGCAATCAAAAGCTGGTGGATTCACGTGTTGCGTGCCAGGTTGTTTCAACAATAGCAAAAGAAACCCAGCTCTTAGTTTCTACCAGTTTCCGTTTGGAAATCGGCAAGAGAAGATCGACCTGAGGAAAAGATGGATATCCCTCATCAGTCGCAAGGACTTCAAACCAACGAATGGACACAGGGTTTGTTCGGTACACTTCGTTGGTGGAAAAAAGACTTACATGAGCAACGTGCCGCTCATCGTTCCAAAGGCAACTCGTCCCAGCATACCAAAACCAAGAGCAACATTTAAATGTCGTAACAGAGCCCTCACGGAAGAACGATTCGATCGGGAAAAACTTGTCGAAGTAATTGCAAATGGTGATGAGAACTTACCTGAGGCAGTTAATTCTGACAACCAGGCAAATGAGCTTGCTGCTCTGAGGAAGCAAATGGAAGCAAGGGAAAGACAGCACAAAGATGAAATAGAATCTCTTACAAAAATATTGGGTCAGGCTAAAAAAGAGAATGAATCAATGAAAGCAAAGATTAAACAAGTATCATTTCATGTTGATGATATAAAGGATGATACTGAACTATTTCATTTTTATACTGGTTTCCAAGATCATGAAACATTTCTGATATTTTTTGATTTTCTAATGCCAGCAGCAGAGAAGCTTATATACTACAAGTCAAACACAAATGCAGATACAATTTGCCCTGAGAATCCAAAGCGTGGACCAAAGAGAACACTGGCACTAGAGCAAGAGTTGTTTCTTGTCCTTGTACGTTTACGGTGTGGACTTTTAGAAAAAGACATAGCTTACAGGGCAGGTATTTCTGTTGGGCATTTTTCTAGGATCTTCATCACCTGGATTGATTTCCTATATACAAGGCTTAGACAGCTGCCAATATGGGCATCAAGGTCAACTATTGATGAAACAATGCCAAATGCATTCAAAGAAATGTACCCAAGTACACGTGTGATATTGGATGCTACTGAAATATTCATGGAAATGCCTAGTTCACTCAGGTCACAGAGTGAAACATACTCTAACTACAAACATTGCAATACTGCAAAGGGCTTGCTTGGTATTGCACCTTCAGGTGCAGTAACATTTGTGTCACACCTATATGCTGGCAGATGCAGTGACAAAGCAGTCACAAGGGATTGTGGTATCCTTAACCTTTTGGAAGCAGGTGATACAATCATGGCTGACAAAGGGTTTAACATAGAAGATGATCTTCCACCACAAACAGGGCTGAATATACCCCCTTTTCTCAAGGAAAAAGCTTCATTGACATTAGAAGAAGAAACAGAAACCAGAAGAATTGCCTCCCTACGTGTACATGTTGAGCGAGCCATTAGACGAATAAAAACTTTTAAGTTACTGAAAACAATATTTCCAATTTCAATGTCTGCTAATTTGGATAAAGTATGGGTGGTTTGTGCATATCTATCAAACTTTTTACCACCACTTATAGCTAAGAAATAAATGTGATTTCATACAATTGAAAAATTTTTTTTGTCTTTGTATCACTGTTTTTTAGGAAATTTCTTTTATCATTAAATTAAATGGAAATACACTTTTCATCAATTAACTTGGGCAATGGTTTTAAATTTTTTGCATTTCAATTTAGGAAGTGAGAGGAAATTGTCTCCTGTGTCACAAAATAATTTTGCCCCTACCCCACCTACAACTGTAGCATTTGATGACTGTAGCATTTCCTTAAACATAGCCATTACACCATTTAAACTCTAATTTGATTTCAGCTCAGCTCTAGAAATTCAGTTTGTTTGTTTTTTTTCATGATCAGAGAATTTTGGAGATGAAAAAATTGTCCTGACTTGTAAATTTTCCCATTAAGACATGACATTCTAACCAATGCCAAAATGACATAGCAGTTATTTAAAAGCAGTAAAAACAGATTTCATTTGGCTTCAACGCATCATAAATATCATATATTTTAATTTATATCAACATAAATGTTTCAAAAAATGTTGCTAACTTTGGTAACATTACAGTTTTCCAAAAATGACAGTCACATTCTAAACGTTGCACATATATATCTATGTCAGTATAAACAATAATGTCTAGCCATGAAAGGCCAATTATGTTCATTATTCCTTGGCATTGATAATAATAATGATGCTTTTCTTTCAAATTTGGCCCAGATCCTGAATCTCCCATGAAAAAGTTTTTATCTTGGCATGAATCTTGAACAGTTAAGTTCCTTTTTGTGTAAGGGCACTTAATCTCTATGCCGCCTACAAGCATCCCATCTTGAATTATCAATCCATCAGGGCTTGCACCAAGCCATGGCCATTTAGGATTGATCATCAGACCGCACTCAACAACATTACCTTGGTGGCAGAATTCTGTTTTGTACCTTTCTAAAGCCACCTTTTCCTTTTCAATGCCCCATTGTAACCCTGCTGTATTTGGCCCAGTTCCATCCCCCCTTTTAGCTATTTGATCAAGAATAGATTTTGGAAACACATTTTCCCTTCTTCTTAAGATTCTGCCAAAAAGGGATGATGTCAGTCGCTTTGACCTTTCTAAGAACCAGCGGTGGCTGCTTGCCTGTTTTCTTGTTTCTTTTTCAATCACTTTAATATCTTGTAAAGTGACTCCAACATTATGGGCTATACTGGCTGAAGTGGCCTTGGCAAAAAGACTAGAATCCATCTCTGCATGCATGTTTTTGAAAATATCATATGACATTTCCATAAAATTGCTGGATGGTGCTGATTCTTGTGCTGGATTTCCAGAGTGTTCAAAAAAGTCACAAGGTTTAAACTCGTTGCCTTTCAGAGTTTGAGCTAGTAAGTTGGCTTTCCCAGCCTTCTCTAAAGATTCATACAAACTTTGAATTTTACTACTGGCAACAACCTTTGCAAATGGAGGGGTTGCACAGAAATCTGTTCGGCTACCTGAAACTGCTGGCCTTTTACGCTTGCAAGACTTGTCTTTTTCAGGCATAGCTTTCTCAAAGCTCAAGTCTGCAAATTTGACAGCAACAGTTGAATTAAGTTTTCTTCCAGGCTCACACCATTTTTGAAGCACCTGAGTGCAGGTCAAATCCTCTGGAACGCAAGGCAGGCCCAAATTCGAAAAGTCCAGAAGAGTATACAGGAGTGCAGCAACATGTTTACAACAACCACCTTGTCCAGCTTTACAGTTGCATTTTGCTTTAACTACTGTTCCTGTTGATTGGTCTAAATGTGCATAAACTATGTATTTAATGCTCTTCATTGAAGCAGAAACAAATGCTTTTACCAAAAACAATGTAACGCAACCATATTCAACATCTGGTTTGACCCTCACTTTGCTCAAGTACCCTTCTTTCCACAACTTGTAGCCTTGGAGCTTGTTTCTGTAGGCATTCGGTGCAATATGATCAGGCATGTTCATTGCGTTATCAATAAGTTTCTCATTCAAACGGCTTTCCGTAAATCTAGGCATACATTTCAAATCAACGGTCCAGCTTCCATCTCTGAGATCAACGAAGTTATCATCGAAGGTAACGTCACTCCGTACCGCCATTTTGCTGGTAGCCTCTGGTACTTCTTCTTGCTGTAATACAACGAGTTGCCCCGGGCTAGAGTTTTGAAAAAAACTAGGGCGATTGTTTGAAGAAGTATCTGTATTTGTTTCTTTGGTAATTGAAGGGTTATCCATCTTTTAAATCGTAAACAGCCGTACAGTGCGATTGAGCGATATTTGCAATGATTTGAAGAGCGCGCCGATTGCCGTGTTGTTGTTAACTACAAGTACCAGAATGCATTGCGCTCCGAGCGAATAAGGAAAACGGTGAATTGTCAATAAAACATGAACCAAATATTTTGTTGACAATTGCTGACAATATTTGAACTTGCCGTACCTTCAAGAATAATCTGTGAAATTCTCGTTTCAGTATCTTGCATAGTTTCAGAGAAAATTGCATTAATACAAAGATAAAGCAAGATTTTTTGCTTCATATACAAAATCAGAAATCTGAGGGTTTACTTTGTACGGTTGAGATTTTACA
>NW_027019597.1:646327-1166526 GCF_013076305.1 Rhopilema esculentum
AAAAACTGGTCATTTAGTAGGATAACATTAAGTTAGGCTTAGGACATATTTTGATAGACCTCTAGTAAAGGATTAGGTTTTTAATAAAAATGGTCATAGTGATAAGTAAGGACATTAGTAGTATAGTTTAGTAGTGATAGCGACATTTTAAGTAGGATTAGAGCCATTAGTAGGTTAGATTTGTTATTAAATTGGTCATTTAGTAGGAAGTACATTAGTAGGCTAGGACATTAATAGGATAGGCCTCTATGTAGGATAGGTTTTAAAAATTGGTCATTAGTAGGCTAAGACATAGTAGGATAGACCATAGTAGATAGATTCATTAGTAGGATAGGCCATTAGTAGGATTATTTTTAATAAAATTGGTCATTAGTAGAGTAGGACATAGTAGGATATAGCATTAGTAGATAGGACATTAGCAGGATAGGGCCATTTGTGGTTAGTTTTAAAATTGTCATTAGTAGTGATTAGGACATTAGCGTGGACTAGGCCATTAGTAGGTTAGGTTTTTAATAAAAATTGGTCAATTAGGTAGGATAGAGACATTAGGTCAGTATAGGATCATTAGGTTAGGTAGACATTATAGATAGGCCATTAGGTAGCGTTAGCTTTTATAAAAATTGGTCATTAGTAGGATAGGACATTAGTAGGCTAGGACATTAATAGGATAGGCCTCTAGTAGGATAGGTTTTTAATAAAATTGGTCATTAGTAGGCTAAGACATTAGTAGGATAAAACATTAGTAGAATAGGCCATTAGTAGGATAGGTTTTTAATAAAATTGGTCATTAGTAGGATAGGACATTAGTAGGATAGGTCATTAGTAGGATAGGACATTAGTAGGATAGGCCATTAGTAGGATAGGACATTAGCAGGATAGGCCATTAGTAGGTTAGGTTTTTAATAAAATTGGTCATTAGTAGGATAGGACATTAGTAGTATAGGTCATTAGTAGGATAGGACATTAGTAGGATAGGCCATTAGTAGGTTAGGTTTTTATAAAAATTGGTCATTAGTAGGATAGGACATTAGTAGGATAGGTCATTAGTAGGATAGGCCATTAGAATGATAGGTCATTAGTAGGATAGGCCATTAGAATGATAGGTTTTTCATAAAATTGATCATTAGTAGGCTAGGTCATTAGTAGGTTATGCCATTAGTAGGATAGGTTTTTAATAAAATTGGTCATTCGTAGGCTAGGACACCAGTAAGATAGGACATAAGTAGGATAGGTTTTTAATAAAATTGGTCATTAGTAGGCTAGGACATTAGTAGGATAGATCATTAGTAGGATAGGCCATTAGTTGGATTGTTCATTGGTAGGATAGGCCATTACTAGAATAGGTGTTTTATAGAATTGGTCATTAGTAGGATAGATCATTAGTAGGATAGGCCATTAGTTGGATAGTTCATTGGTAGGATAGGCCATTACTAGAATAGGTGTTTTATAGAATTGGTCATTAGTAGGATAGTCGTTATATCTAACCATCGTCTTGTATCTTTTTCCGTCGATGATTGACTTTACTTAGATTTGCTTTTAAGCCTATTCATGAATAATTCGTTTGCGACTGACTCTAAACTCTTTTTGTCGTCCTTTGTCGCTTCTCGAATAATTCTATTACAGGGCTCTCGCTTTTATCTTTGAATATTTGGCTTTTAACATTTGATAGATGCCATTTAAGACGTGTCTGAAGTTCATCACATGTTGATCCATTATATGTTTATATTCATTTTTGAATGTCACTTTGTATATTTTTCCATTTTCGTATGTACTGTTGAATTTTCTGTTTAACAACTCTGATGATGGTTGCTTCCTATTGAAATATTTGTTGTTTACCTCTTTGTTGTTCAGATGAATGCACGCAAATTTGGTCATTCTACTTTGTGAAATATACAATTATTTTTTATCCATAAGGTTTGTATCATATATGTTATATGGTCCATGAATATCTGAACCTTGATCTTTATAAACGGTTACACAAAAAGCTGGTAGGAAGGATTAAGAAAACATGTTTTCATCAAACCATTCACTATCACCTTAAAACGATTATTTTGTATTTCCTCTACTTCGAATTCCATTGTATTTAATATATTTTTGTCCTTGATGTTCGTTGTTGTTTTAATTGGTAAATCCTGATATGCCTTGTAACTTTCCTTTTTATCATATTTGTTACATATTTCTTGCCTTGTGTGTATTGGTTACATCATTCAGTATTAACTTTTATTCTTACCCAAGATTGTTGAGTTCAAGTAACATACTTTCCTATAAAGCGTCTTATCGATAGGTTGGAAGTATCCTATGTTTAGAAGTATTCTAACAATGTGTATAACAATTCATGTGTTATTGAGACATGTTTACACGACTTCTCTATGTATTCCATAGTTCACTGACTGTCGTTGACTCCAGTTGCGTGGTGGCAGGGCGGCCCCCTGAATAGGGGCGCAAATGGAGATAAGGGGGTGCCAAAATTGATTGCTTGTAATATTCGGATAGGAACATCAAAATTGATCGCGCACGGATAGAACACCTTGCTGAACTTGCTGTGAACAATCTAATAAAACGTGTGATTCTACAATCGAAGCACGTTGCGCTGGCATGACTCAATCAACATTTGTGTCATATGTTTTCGTGTTAACTATGTACGTGGCTTCATGTTTAGCACGCCAACTAACGAAGATTTTGCGTATGCCAAAAAATTTGTGTGTTAGTTTGCACTCGGAACGCCAAAAAGCCTGAGTGTACGCCAAAGATCTTCGGTCCTAGGTACACTGAATGCACCCTGGCAATCAATACAGCAGCTTTTTGTTTTTAACATTGATGTGTACCAAAGGTCACCCTTTCTTTCTTTGTCCAAAGCATGAATCCTTTTCTCCCAAATTTTTCCTGATAATAAAATATCAATGTTTTTTCTGAGCATCGTCGAATTGTCTATTCTGAGCGGGGTAGTAATTTGTTAAATTATAATCTGGGAGATACATTTTTAGCCATTCTGGAAGGCTTGATTTCAAAAATTTTATTTCTTTCACTAAACTTGATTTTTTTTGCTGTTGAAAAAACTACTATTCAATATCTACTTGAGAATAACAAACTTGAGCCATGTTTGTATATTATACATTATATATACGATGACACAAGGCTGGTAAAATCGCCCATAAGCAGTGGCAAAATGAACTAAGGTTACCTTTAGTTAAAAACTAAGGAGTCCGAGACGAAGAGTTGCTCTACGTTTTTTAAATCTGAAGCTGGTATTCTAGATATAATAAACGAGTTCCATTGGCCACCAGCCTGTATGAAACATCAGTGTAATTGAATAGAATGTCTTTTGATTAGTATTTTATGTTTTGCTTACCGTATTTCCTCGAAAATAGGCAGACCCTCAAAAATAAGCCAATTCAAAATAGGCGGATATTTACTGAACCACGATTGAGAAGGTCAAATGTTAGGATTACATAGTTTTTTCCATTCTCGCAATTTTTGTCAAAACTTATTATACATAGATAGGGCGCAAAAATTGACTTGGTCACGCCAGGGAAAACATAGCCACCCCGCCACTGGTTGACTCTAAGTAGTCATAAAATAACCGACAACCAGCTTGAACAGGTTCACATTGGTTAGGGTCTCCGAACACGTAAATGGTGTTATTGTGCATTGTAAATACATAGTAAATCAACGTTATCCATTTATTGGGAATCATACTGAATTCTTCAGAAAATATATTCTTGTTCTTGAGACCTTTGATGCTTGTTTCTATATTATCATTATTGAATTCGTTAAATAAGAATCGAATGTATAACATATATTATCAACATTGACCTTGTTAAAACCAATTTTAATTTATCTATGTTTCACATTCTCAGTGTCTTTATTGGTAAATGAAAAATAATTGGGCTTTCGGCCATCATTCCATTTTACATAGTCCATGAGTTTTACCAGAACCAGCTTGTCCATTGAAAATACAACCTTTACCATTCTCTGTTATATAATCTGTTATATCCATGTTTTCTCTGTAATGTTTTTCAAAGAATGATTCCACCTTCCTCAACATATGCTTTATCTATCCGCTTAGTACTAAGTTTGACATTTCTTTTTTTCCTGATTGATTTGATAGGGTTGGTTATGTAGATATCCAGACATACATATCACACCCTATCTTTTCTTTTCATTAACTTATAGATCATTATTTAGAAGTAAGTTTTTCCTGGTTTAGAACAAAAAATTCTAATCAGGGGGCGCAGGGGGTGCGATTTTGCTTTTTATCACGTGACCCTATGACGATAGTAGCAGTAATATCCATACAATACATTTTTCTTACCATGGCATGTTTCTATTATTTGTAGACATTTCAATATAGCCTCAAATACAACAAACCTGCTAATGCTTGTATGGTCTGAAAATAGACAATTTACTATTTATTCTTGTATGAGATAAATACCATAATGGTGATCAATTGTTACATTTTTCATGCTCTCCGATATAAAGCTATTTGCTATTTTCTTAGCCTCACCCTCTCGAAGGGTATCAAAAATTTATATTATGAAATCACTGAATGTATCTGATTTCAATGCTTCTTTAGTTACAATCTTGTATTTTATTTGTATTTTATTTGACTAATCGGCATATGTAATGTTTTTACTAGGTATGATACTAGATTAGTGCTGTAAAACCCGGCTTCGATTTTAATGGGATTGCTATCTACATCGAGTTGTTTCATTTATATAGAATTCACCATGTAGTTGTAGTTCGTTTTTACTGTCAAATGGTTCAATAAAGTCATGTATACTGCAAATAGGCATTTCATGTTTATTGTTCAATAGGATGCTTGGGTAGCATTTAGCTACATCAATATTTACAACTTATTCTGGTATATTTACAACGTCCTTCATTGAACACCATTGAAAAGCCCTTGGATGGTATTCATCCAACACTTGCCGTGTATGTAAATTGTAACTTGACTCAGTGATATAACCATTAAACTGTTTGAATGAACTTGTAGTAATTGATGTAAAGCTTTGATTTGTCCTCTTGTAATCGTGAGTTTTGTATATGTTAAATAGCTTATTGTATATTGCTTTTCTTGTATCATATTCTTCATATAAAAGGTACATATTCTTTTTGTCATCAATAAAACCATCTAGAATACCATTGTTATTCCAATGTAAGTATCCAACATAGAAGTTATTACTCCTACTGTAACAATTCATAGCATCATTCATCTTCACATTTTAAGGTACAACGATAATATTTTTCTCCTTATCTAAATTATATTTTTCCTCTAATGATTTATTTTTTGTAACATTCTCATATCGTCTAGTCCGTTTTAAATCATACATATGTTTTAGTAAGTCGTCATATCTACCCTGATTCAACTTACTGGCTACAACTTTTAGCTTTTCGTCAGTGATTCGATAGAAATAATGATTCTTGACAATGTATACTAAAACAACATTGGCTCGTGTATCAGTTGCGTTATGTGAAATAAATTTCTTATATCTACAATCGAAAGCATGGACTGATACATTATCATCATGGTTTTTTACCCAATTCATAAGTTCTTCAGTACTTATCATATCACCCTCTTATATTAAATACTCATATATTTCACTCTTCAACTTATCAGAAGTATATATCTAATTTGACATAAATCGTCTTATAGATGCTGCTTGTGCTTTCAGTGCTCAACGTGGTATTGATGCTCAATCTGAGTTTGCAAAGAACCGCAGAAGATGAGTGACACCACAAAGAATCAGTGGCGTACCCAGGGAGGGGTCTGGGGGGTAGCCCCCAGAAATTTTTTTGGGCCACACCCTTCAAACACTCACCAATGCGTGGAAACGCCCTTTTTGCAAAATTTTCCCCCATTATTTGATTCATTTTGGCTACGGTAAATAGCAAAGTATTTTACAATTGTTATTGACACAAGCATTCAGTATACTGCACCCCCTCCCCCCCCAATGCGTTTTACATCGTTTTTGGATAAATCTCGAGGAACATATTTTAGAAAAGTGGGGGGTCCGGACCCCCCTATTCCCCCCCCCTTGGGTACGCCACTGCAAAGGATTGATGATGCCCCAGAAACTGCAACCCAGCACTATCAGATATGAAGAATCTTGGGATTGTTTTTTTAATTTACTTTTACTACTACTTTTACAATCACTTTTTAAAGCGTACACATTTATCGCAGTGTTCCAGTTGAGATTCAACTTGGAAAAATGTAAAAAAAATCCTCGCGTAGACCGGGTTTCAGACGTAAATGACGAAAGAGAAGAACGATTTTCATTTCAACGATGTTAGAGACAATCAAAAAGTTAGGTTTCTTAAGATGAGAGAGAAACTAAGGACAAATTTCAGGGTTTGAGCAAACTTTGAAAATACGTTTTAAAATTCGCAGCCAAAGATCGGTAATTGTAAAATATTTCCGTCTATATACACAAATTATAACACGAGAATTACCGCGATCTAGATTTTCTTTGGGATATCTTTCACCCTGTGTGGGGCTGTGATGAAGCTCATTTTTCGAGATTTTACGGCCAAGGGGCCCGGAGAAATATATTTCTAAAGACGTATACCACACTCTATGCCACAAGTGTCTACGCCACAAGTGTGAAGGAGTTCTTTAACTTCATTCAGCATTTTTTGTCAAATCAAAAAAATTGGAAGCATTTGAGACGTTCGTGAAACAGATATAACAAAAACTAATAAACGATACAAGAAGACCATATTAAACGAAATATAGTTCTGAATATACAGTTCCATATACTTTCATTCGTAGCCCCTAAAAGAAAAAGAGAACATTTTACTGCTATGTAAAAGCTTATACGAAATAGATTAAAGAATATGTTAGATATAAAAAAGAGTGGAAAGTCGCTTGTTAAATGAACTGGAAAGTCCCCACCCCTCACTCGGGAAGATTAAATGTATAACTGCAAACCTTTGTTATATCCTGCTTAATGGCCGTGGCACGGTTAGGTTTTGTACGGATCTTAAATAGCCTTTTAGCACAGTAATCGAAAATAAGTGATGCTAGCTTATTTCAAAGGCAAAAGTTGCCGGCTTTTCTCTAGAATTAAAAGACTTTGATGAAATAAGAAAAATTTCTACATATACTCCTTTCAAAAGTGACCTTGTCTATCTAAGTTCTCTGTAGAGTGCACCTCCTCGTCAATCTCACCACCGCATCAACGTTTTAAACTCTGAAGAGTGTCAGACGAAAAGCTTTAGTTTACTCAAATGTTTGCTTTTTTCAAAGCCATTTTCAAGTTTTGTACCACCAAAAGATTGTTTGAATATGAAGAGAGCTATTATGAACACCTACTTGACCATGTGAGCAATGTCCCAGTTGGTTTCATTCGTCATACCAGATTCTATAGACACACCAGTCTCATTGACAACTGCAACTTCGAACTAAAAATCGTTGAAAATCAAACAATATCATCAAACAAAAGACGCAACTGAATTCTTCAAAAAACGACATCAAGTTGGTGGGCGGTTTCCACTCTCTAACAGTAAGCGATTGAAAAACATAACAAACATTAAAAAAATGCAGAAGTTTGAGTGATAGTGACCAATGTTTAACACACATAAAGGATTTATAATCTTACCAAAGAAGGGAAACGTTTTCATATAAGAAATATATCGCTGTAGAAATCTTGGGTCATTCAAATTCAAGTGTTTCTTAATTGTTTTTTGCGTAGTGGAGAACTTTACTGGCTATATATGGTCTAAACAAACAATGGAGCTGCTACACTGCAATATATTATATGTGTGATTATCTATGCGTCTTTATCCCATCTCTATGGGTCTTTATCCCATCCCATTGCGTCTTTATCCCATCTCTACGCGTCTTTATCCCATCTCTATGCATCTTTATGCCATCTCTATCTGTCTTTATCCCATCTCTATGCATCTTCATGCCATCTCTATCTGTCTTTATCCCATCTCTATGGGCCAACTGATTGGCCTTTTTTAAACCCTAAAGGCGGCAAGCTTGATATTCGTTCTTATCAATCAATGCATTAATTTAGAAGGCTTTTGAAAGTTGAAATTTTGATAGAGAAAACTCAATATGTTGTTTGCATATGTGTTGTCCTGAGCGGCTTCTTACAACTTCTAACAATTGTTTCTATATATTTGAACTGACAGTGGACTTTGAAAAACATCTTCATTCCAGCACTTTCAGGAAAGGCTTGAAGTATCGTCCACTTATTATTCGTCTTTTACCACAGTATTCTGAAATTAGCTTTGTTAATCTCACCATCAGCTATTTTGGCAAATTTGATAAATGGTCCAACTTATTCATCGAAATGCTTGATGATCACGGTCTAGCAACTAGCAACCAAAATCTTGAATTCCCTTAACTCCACAAACATTATTTTATCAAAGAATTGACTTTTAAGTAAATCGATAAATGAATTATGCAAAAAACCAAACCTTGTTAAGACTGCGTGCATCTCTATAATAAAGAACTTTCAAACAGTCCATTAAGAGCTTTACTGCTTCAGCTTGTGACATATTTCCATTTTTTTCAAGAGCGTCGCGTAATAAAGGCTGAAACGATGCATAATCTTAATTATATAAACGATGCATTATATATTTGTAACTGAAAAGTGTTATGAGACATTAGGGTTACTGAACATGGATTGAAAGAGCTAATTAGAAAATAGCAGCTTTCAGTCAGTGATGGAAAAGACATCAGGGATGTTGCAACAGAGAGTTCTTGTAGCCTATCTTTAAACTAGCTAAAACTTTCATAGCAGCCAGTGACAAATAAAGCATATACGGTTACTGAACATTTGTATGAAGGACTGATAAGGATATGAGACGCAAAACTGCTGCGATGCTAGGTCTTCTGTTACAGTGATAAAATCACTTTAACAGTTATTACTCTACTATTACAGAAAAATAAGATGAGGAGGACTTATAAGATATGAGAAATATCAACAGACAGGAAAGATAAAGAAACATACTCTGGCAATGTAAGCTCCATATCCAGTTGCAATAGAGTTTTCTTGATACGCAGTTCCCAACTTATCAACGTAACCTAACAGACTGATAAAAAAACACATATCTTACAATAGACATATCTTACAGACATTTGTGACCACGAAACAGCCGGTAAGAGGCACATTTCTGATTTCCGACATTACAACGAGGGCACATGTTGAATTTTGATCGATTGAAGAAAACATTTGTAACAGATTGAGTTATTCTTCAAAACCTCTGCTGAAAGTGAATAACATGTTATGACGTCAATTTCTAATCGAAATGAGCCCATGTAACGACTCAGAGCTTTTTGAGCTCGGGAAAATCACAGCAAAAGATAATTTGTTATTTGCTGTATGTGAAGTGTATCATCAGTAAAGTCAAAGTATATCTATCGTTTGGAAAGAGCAAAACAAGAGAAAGATTGCAGTGATCTTAGACAAAGGCAGCTAACAGGTTCTAGCGCTCCCGCCATTACGACTGAGAAATGAACAGAGTTTGTTTGTAACCATTCAAGTTAAAATTGAATATTGATTTCTCAGTACAAGTAAGCCATGATGAAGAAAAAATTGGACAGATCCTCCAAAGGTACACCTAGTGAGCCATCTAAAACAGGATTAATATTGAAAAAGAAGCGTAAGATAAGACTGTGGTTTGTAGAAAAGTAAGTCGAGAGTGAAGTATTTGGATTTAAAACTGCAGCCTACCTTTTTCCCTTTTTGAAGCCAGCAACAACAACAGTATTCCAGAGAGGATTAAACTTACTCCGCCTTAAAACAAATCGGCATCAATTAATAATAAAAAAATCAAAATATCTAAACAGCTGATAGATTCTCAGGCAAAATTTATAATAAAACAAAATCATTCCTGTTGCAATTATGCACAGTTGCAAATTAATCTGAAGCTTAAAGGAATAATTTACCAGAGCAAAATCGGCATATTTAAGAGTGACTTTAAGAACTAAGTTGCAAATTTAAAAAGAATTCAGGATTAAACCATAAAAGGCTTGAATACATAATCAGAAATCCAAAGGTTTTCACGAGATTCATATAAAAATAACAGAAAGGAAAACAAAAATTAAGGCTAAATTCAATGTTTTCTACTTTCTAAAATTCACTTTCACATTCTTTTTTTAAAATTTGCATCAAAAAGGGTTGCTATTTCATACCGCTGATACATATATCTTGTGATCCATGAAAGAATAGAAGCAGGAGACAGGGAATAACCATCACCAATTACATCATTCTCAATCCTTCAAAAGAAAAACCTTCTTAGAATCTGGCAGCATCTGCTCATTGTATTTGGAAACTCGGGAAAAGTATAAACATTTAGTGTATAAAATTAGCACAAGAGTTGAAATAGAATTTAAAGAAAAAATATGCATCCTGACAGAAACATCAACAAACACTTTGGAGCATTTCCTTTGTTCTGACCTACAACCTTTCAATCATCAATCAGCATAACCAGCGTTCTAAACTTTTCAATATCAACATGATCAAATTTTTCATAGGACAGAAGTCTGACTTGATTCATTACCATGGATAAAAATAAAATGTATTAGATTTACATAACAAAAACTTTAAATAAGGAAAGGATAAATAGAAACATAAATTCTGAATTTTCAATGCTTACATCATCATTTCTAAAAATTCAGATAGAAATTGGAAATCAGCGTAATCCCCTGATGCTCCTATCACAGTTTCATTGTTGACTTTAGATATCCTTGAAATTCCAGGAAATCTGGCCAATGAACCATAAGAGCCTAAAATATAAAAATAACTGTTGAAAACAGCGCAATATCTTAAGATCTGAAGGTGAATCTTCAAAAAAATCACATCACAGTTATCTTTAGCAAGATGGAAATGAATTTTGCTGACAGTGAAATATTTTAACAGGTTTAGCAAGAAACAATTTCAATAAAATATATCAAGATGACTCCATTGATCAAAATGCTGAAGTTCTAAAAATTTTGTCATGTCAAACCTCATAAGATGTGTAGTACAGCTAAAAGTAAACAAAAGGGCATACACGGATCTACAGACTGTATGTTTAGCTGAAGAAGGTGGAAATAGGGAGGAAATTGCTTGGTCATGCCCTTTAGGTTGCCTGAAAACACCTGTTTGGCTGTTTCATTAAAAAGGAAATCAATCCAGATCCGTGAAACCTTAAGAGAGGATGTTGGTATTAGAGCTTCATTATTGAGGTCTACAACAACAATCAAAAATGTGAAACTTTTACACACTCTTTACTAGAAGCTACCAATTTTCAATTGCTCATCTTTTCTTAAACTTTATCAAATAATTTTGAGCAACTAGCTACTGTTTCTTTATCACCTACATCCTTGCTACTACCAATTTTTTTCAGGCTTTGCTGTTATATCACACATCTTTCATACCCTTAGGTGCCTTATAAACAGGTAAACCCACTTCCAAATATTTAAAAATTGCTCAAACCCCCAGGCACTAGTAAGAACCCCCTTCTTATTTTTTGGCCACTGGCCTTGAAGATTGACCGGAAACATAATATCTTTGTTATAAATCCTCCAATCTGTCAAATAATCCTCCTTTGCATTTTGCATCTTTATATCATATTGAGTTTCGATTGCATATTAAACTAGATTTTCCTAATCCACAGCATTCCCTTTTTAGATGTCAAGATTTTCAATATAGATAAAGGAATCCCATTATTATTCACCTATTTACGAAACCAGCACAAAATCATACTGACATATTGAGTCAATGAAACAGCAATCATGTCGCTTGTAAAAATTTTAAAGCAGACATGATTACAACTAACAAAATATAGAAAGACAGCAAAAATGCAATATAAATGAGTGGGGGAACTTTAAACTTTTAATCAGTTATGGTCAGTGGGGGGAAAAAATGCGCATGGCGATTTTGGGAGTAAAAAATGCGCACCCATTTCTACAGCGCTGTGGAGGAGTAACCAACAGTTTGAGATAAGGCATGATAAACCAAACCTTTGATGATAGTTTCAATGAAAACCAAATCCAAAAATAGTGCTCTTTTGTTTTTCATTACGTATTTGAAAAGCGGAAGCTCCAATTTATGATGATATCAAGTTTTCCATGACAACGGTAAACTTTTCGATTTCTCAGCTCATTGACTGCATTCCAAAGGTATTATCACAGCATTACACTACTTCAGTGTTGAGGTCATTGCCCATAAACAGATGTTGTTACTCCTCCCAAGTGGCATGTCTAGAGGGGCCTGCGCATTTTTTAACCTCAAATTTTCTGTAGTGAGGGGAAAAAATGCGCACCATAAAGTTATATTTTCGTCGGAAAAAGGCTCTGTATCTGTTCTTAAAACATGTGACATATGCAAGAATGAAACCATATTTCACAACCATATGGATTTGGGAAAATTATTTTCTAGAAACCAAGAAGTTTACATAAAAGGACAAGTTATAACTTTCTAAAAAGACTTTGGATCCTTTTCATAAGAGCATTTGCCTTTCTAATAATTCTTTTAAAAACATATCAAAAGACGCTTTGCATGGAATATACCAAGAAGTTATCTTGTGCAGAGGGGCAGAAGGGAATACCTTATCTCGGGGGGATGTCAAAGTTTTGATTCCGTCAGCTGATCTAACTGTCGTCAGATGACTATGATGTAATATTTAAATTTTACCTTGCTGAAACAGCAATAAGTGAATTACAATAGATGCTATTTATGGGCCATTTTATGTGTTGCGTGTCTCTTGATGGCTATAAAAGCTTTTCCACTGAAGACAAGATCAGTTTATTTTAGAAGACGACAAATTAAGTCGCATTGCATAGATTGAAAGCAAAATGCTGAAGACGTATGTAAAAAAAGCAAAATCTTGGCAAGAGAGCCATATGGAGAACGCTTTGCTAGAAGTTTCAAGTGGCGTTTTAAGCATCAGGAAAGCTGCAAAGACAATCTTGATTTAAAAAAATTATTTACAGCAAATATCAACAAATTTATTGAATCAAATCAACATTCTTCCGTAATTGAGAGGTGCGCAGTTTTTTGCCACATGTGCGCATTTTTTCTCCTTTTTATGGTTAAAAAATGCGCACCAGTTTTTCATTTTTAAAAAATAATCTCTTACAGAAATGGTAGCAATTTTTTGTTGCTAAAGGAACTGATCAGGGCTACTTTGTAACTATACATAATTTTTTCCAATATGTGTGAACAATCAGGGGGAAACCGAAAATTTCTCAAAAATGCGCATTTTTTCCCCCCACTGACAATACATGAATATCATGCATTCATCAGAAAGGCATGCTATTTCTGGTGCGCACACCCTGGTGCACCTCTTCTGCTTTTATCATAAGAGCAAAATTCATAATTATTGGTTTTATGGGTTTTTGAGACAAGTTTAAATGCTTATTCTTCCTTGGTACTATTACTTCATTCCATTTCAAAAAGGCTTAGCACCTTGTCAGATTTGCAGATTAAACCACATTTTTTGAAATAATCATAGGACTAATCAGACAGTAGAGTCCCAGATACAAGTAATTTTATGGTATGACAAAGAATGTCTGGCCCCTTGCATTCTGCCTAGCTCCGTACAAATTCCCTAGGTATAACAAATCTTGTATATAACTAACTCTCTTTATTACAAACCTTATTGTAGGTGCCTTCATCATAATTTTTCTCGATATGATAAATTTTTTTATCCATTATTTTGGTGTACTTAATCATGGTGTCTATTTATCATTTTCTCGGTAAAATCATTATTGTCATTAGCAAAACCTGCCTCTGCTCTAAATCTTGATGTTGGGAAAACAGCATCAAATGATAAGATAACTGAGGGCAACAGGCAAGCGGCACTGATTGGTCAACCTATACAGTCATGTGCTCATGTTTCTGATTGGCCTATTTCGATCCACAACTGGGTATATATATTTCTTAGCGTAGAGTTTTCGATCTATGTTCTGACGTTTTAAACTCTGAAGAGTGTCAGACGAAAAGCTTTAGTTTACTAAATGTTTGCTTTTTTCAAAGCCATTTACAAGTTTTGTACCACCAAAAGATTGTTTGCATAACTGAGGGCATTATTTACCTATTCAGCAAAAACAACAAGCATTACCTAACATATCAGCAGCTATTGCAACTCCTCCATTGAACTTTACACCAAGAACTGATGTACCGGTCACTAGAGGCTGCCTAAAAGGGTAAACAAAAATGCAACAAATCATCATCCCTTTTTTGTAAATGATGTCTTTTTAAAGTTATATCTTTTACTCGTGATGTAATGAACATTTATGTTCATAGCAGGTCTATATCAGCTATTTTTGAGCTCCCATACACTCGAAACTACTTGTGAAATAAAAAATGTATGCATTTATCTATCATTTGAAGTCTCATCTGAAGCATAGAATCATCATAATAACAGTATAGAATCTTGTACAATTTCTGAAAACTATAACTGATTGAACATTCCAGTTTCTAATGTTAAAAATCTTTTGATGTTCCGCGACTGTACAGTTAAGTTTTTATTCAAACATTTAACACGCGCTACAGAACAGTCAGAGGACCTTGGGAGGACGGTTCTCTAAAAGTTGCTACTCCGAGTTTCACGTTTTTATGAATAACTATACTCACATGGTACGAGTAACCCCAAGTTCTGGTCTTGATAGTTGGTGGTGTTCTGCTGACATTTTGCCACCAATATTTGGCTCGAACGACATAAAATCTTCTCTGGACATCATTCTAATTACTATCGCAAGCCTGCAGTGTTCAGACAAGAAAACAGTAAGGACCCACCTTATAAAGACCTTGTTCACCTTAGTCTCACTTATGTTTGTGCTGACATCATGCTGCCTCCTTTCGAAAGTGTGACGTCATCAAAAATCTATTTAAGAATTTTTTAATTACAATTTCTACTGAATTTCAATTGAATTTCTACATAACATTAAATATCATTTCAACCAAATAACATGAAATTGGTTGAGATATGGCAAATTAACGATTTGAAGTTTGCTAACGAATCACTGTTATTTTGCTCTGTTGATAAAGTTATGAACAGAGACCAAAATACAGAGGTTTAATGGGGAAAGAGCCAATACACATGTAGCCATATCTCTGCAAATTCGTAACACATTTGATTGATTTTTGCAGACAATCTTTTGGTGGTAAAAAACTTGAAAATGGCTTTGAAAAAAAGCAAACATTTAGTCAACTATTAGTTATTTTTAAATGGATTTTTGAACCTTTATCCGTTAGGAACCTGCTATTCTCAGGTCTTCCAGGTTTGAAACTTTTTATATTCTTTATTACATTCCAAAGCATTAAATGTTATTTTTATGTCCATCAAAGTATTGATGGTAGTAATTCTTTTACTCTCTCTCATTTCCTTTTCAGTGCAACTATCAATGTTACTTTGAGAAATTCGGGAATTTCGCTGATTTTAATTTCTAGAATAAATAACATTTGATATTTATCTTTCTCCGTATGTGGCAGTTAATCCATGGTTTATTTGCTAACTTTAGAGCTGACGTCATAGTATTGTTTACGATGGTTGGCGGCAAGAAAAGTTTTAGAATTATGGTGTCTTAGAAATGGCCAGAAACTGTATCTAAAATTGATGTTGGCTGAAGGAAAATCCGTGGCAATATATTTAAGCTTTGTTTTATCAACATGTCTCATAGTCTAGTTTATTGTAATGTTGACCTGAAATAGGAAAGTTCTTGCAAAGTTTTAGAATAACCTTTATAATGTTGCTCGTAATGAAACTTAGTTTTCGATTTAAAAATACCAAAAATAAGATGGAGGAAAAAAATAGATGAAACACGGTTTAATAAAAAACAAAATGAAATATCAACAGAAGAATTTTCAACTAAAAGCAAAATTAAGCATTTTTGTACAGTCGGAAAATTATTTGACAAAATCTGATCTTAAAATTTTTGGAAACAAACTGTTTTTCACAAAAAGACTCTAGATTTGAAAAACTTTGAAACTGGGCCGATTAAAACTAGTTTCCATGGAATTTATAACTGAATCTAGATTTTCTCTTTTTTAATAGGAATGGATTATCAAATCGATCAAACTTGAAGAACAAATCTGCCCGCTCTTCTCTCTCATATCCTCAAAAAGTTTCTTTGCAGCTCTTTCTTTTCCTTCAACAGCTGACTTCTCTCTTGTTGTAATGTTTCTGAGAAAATTTTAATTAACAAACAGTTAACGAACAAATAGTTACCAAGTTTGGCTATAGAAAAGACGAAACTCCGTCAATTTGTGCTGGCACCAAGTTATTCTGGATCAGGTTTCTTGATCTATTTCCTAAGCCAAATGTTACTCGTTTGACAACTTGGACAATGACCGATTTCTTCGATCAAATTCCAATATTCGATTTTATATATGTTTTCTATGATAAAGTCATAGCAACCAAGCTAAAACTGAGGGCATATTTTAGGGATTACTTATCAGGGTAACTTAGAGAACGATGTAGAACATTTTTTCCACTTTTGCCTCAACAATTTCTTTTGCCCTGCAGAAAATTGGGGGCCCCCCAGTTTCGCCGGCCCTGTTCTTTGAAGGGGGCGTTGACCAGGCACCCAGGACGATGAGACGGGCTCACCTACCACCTACAGAGGTAAAATCTAGCTTTACAAAGGTAAAGTAGATTTTAAATTACTGTTAAGATTATTATTGACGATTTCGCTTATTATCCCTTTAAAACCTCATTTACACTGACCACTTTGGAGCCCTGTGAAGTACACCATGACGACAATTTGTTTAAAGCTTCTCAAGAGGACAGCCAACTTGAAGGGGAATACAAAAATATCTGATACTCGTCGTGACAATGACAAGACAGTCAAGGATACCCGGTTATGGCAACAAAGGATTCGACTAGCTCAGGTATTATAATCTAAAACAACCACGGCTAAGGATTGACTAGGGTAGACTTTTAAAACCATTAGGCCTATATCTACCTACCAGACCTTTCTCCAAAACGGACTTCTGATTTGAAATCATCATCTTGAAATTATTTCATACTGAAAGTTTCATGTTGTTTGGACCGTTTGATTGCGAGTTTGTTTTGAATATTTAGATATTTCTTTAAATTTAACCGTGGTTTGCTCCTGTATTGAAATAATTTCACTACAGCAACAAATTAATTCCATTGAAATGTATAGCAAAAGCAAAATGTTGAAAATGGGGTAGCTCACTGTCTGACAGACGAAACAACATGAAATTTTCAGTTCAGTTCAGTTCATTTATTCGTTTTAAATTCCACTACATATAGACTCTAATATTAAACTACCTACAACATTTATAATAAATAGAATATAACAAAGATTTGAAAATACACTAGAGGATTAGCATGAATGGAAATTCTTAAGGAGGAACTCTCTCAGTAGCAAAGCTAATCAAGGAGAGAGCAGCCCCTTTTAAGATAATAATTTCAGAAACTGTATGCATAAATTATGACTGTCTATATTACACTTTCAATAATTATTTTCAAAGAAATCGGTTCTGAGCTTAGAACGAAAGACACTAACAGATGGTGACTTAGAACGAAAGACCTTTCAATATTTACAGGCATAGCCTATTCTAAAGGAAATTTGCTGCCGGAGCAACTCTTTGTTTATATAAAGAGGAGGACACTAGCCTACTGTTTAAAACAATAGAAAGTCACTTTGGCTGGAGTGGCAATTGCCCCCCTGTTTAGTATGTTAAAAAAGGCCCTGTTTATAGGAATGTTATTCCAGCCCTTTGCTCCATAGTAGCTTACTGATCTGAGACCGTATTGACTGGTGTTTTTCAGAGTTAGAAAGATATCATCCTTGCCAGACTGTCTTGTACCATATTGATGAACAGATTCCAAAAAGGTTATAGAAACAAGTAGGAGAGATTTTATGAACAGGTTCATATTCGAAACAAAGCAATTTTAACTGAAAAAGATCATGCAGCTTTAGGATTTTTAAATTGGAAAAGATAGGACCAGAATGAAAAGTAAAGTGTTCAAAAGAAATTGCCATTATAATCCTTTTTCTGTAACAAAAAAACTGGATTAATGTCGGATTTTCGGCACAAACCTTATAAAAGTTAGACTTCTCACCTTGCCACACATAGTTTCTGTATTTCCTTTCTTTGTGTATATATTTTTTTTGTAAGATGAGCATTTATTGTCCTCATAAGCAACTGTATTGTTACAAATTGGAAACAAATATTTGCTGTTAATTTCCAGTTTCTTAGTGGTCAAAATTGTCCTGGAAATGTAAAATGACCTGATCACTGTTAAATAATAAGGGTACAATAGAAGCAGACTGCATTGTTTATGATACATAGATATCATCTTGATTATAATTGACTTAAAACCTCACAAAAATCTCATTCTCAAACCACAAAATTTAACACCATACCGATAATATGTTAATTTTTTTCTCAAGTTGGTCTTACCCACCATTTCAGTATTCCTCTCAATGATCCTTAGCACACCTCTAAAAACAGGAAGTAAATTGTTTATAATCAGGTGCAAAATTTTATTTCTGTTTGCCAGAGATGGTTCATTCGAAATATTTCCTACAATTGTCATCTTCATTGTGCCATAAACATTAGGGTGGTCAGAGCTGCACCAACATTTTTAGGGCCCCCTTGCCCAAGCATAGACAGGAACATAAAACTGAAATAAAAGAAATTTCATGAATTGTTGAAAATTTGTTGAAAACTGAAGGCTTTGCCTCTGTTGCTGCAAACAATTTGATTAATCAAATCAAAAAATACATTTCTTGCAATGTAATGAAAAATATGATAAATTACAATTTTTTGCTCAATTTTTTACCGATAGATATATGTTCTTAATCATCACAAAATACCTTGATTTACTTACTACCCAAGGTGGCACCATGATTGCCGTCAAAGGGTGAGAAAATTTTGAATATTATCGAATATTAATTGCGAATATTAAGTGTTTTCAGCTTGGAGGTAAATGTAAATGCATTCCTTGAACAATTTTTACCTGTATACAATATAATTGGATGGGTTTGTAAGTTAGTAAGTAACTTAATTCACTCTTTTAGCTTTATCAGGTGTGAAGTTGTTTTTAAGTGTAAGTTTTCAATGAAGTCACCTATCTGATATTAATGGATTTTCATCTGTCTTCAACAGGCGAAGACTGTGATGTTATTAATGTTACTGACAATAGTTTGGTAAGTAAGAAAATTTTGCATATACCCAATTTTCCTATCATAGAGAGGCCTGTGTGTCTATAAGAAGGAAATCACATTCCTCAGATTCGTAAACAATTATCTATATAGTGAGTAGTCTACTCATATTGATGTGCATGCGCCTGTGTAATTTACTGAGGACATCCATAATCCTCAAGCGTTGGGTGTTTTAAAAGATGGTTGGTTGGTCCATCACATGAAAACGTAAGTTCAAGCACGAGTTAACGATTTAAGTTACTAGAAAATACATTGATTGATTATTATTGAGAAAATACATGATCAGGCCTTCTTTGTTGTCAATGAGATGCATTGTCAGCTTTTGCATGTGATTCCGTAAACAGTGAGTGTTCATTGTTTTTGGAAAGTAAAGTTAGCTGACCTTAATCAATAGGCCATTTCATGGGAAGCTTATTCAGGACATGAAAAACCACTGGACCATGTGACTGCGCGGTCGCAGGAAATTTTTCACGAATACAATTCTACGGGAATTTTTTAAAATACACAATTTTGCAAAAAGCACCTTTGTTTCTTTCATGTTCATCAAAAGAAAAATATTAAAACAAAACAAATGTAATATATGCATGATTTTTATCTTGTTGCAAAAAGGACAATTTTTTCGTGCCCTGAGCTCAATTTTCTGCCTTTTAATGTTTTCTTTTTGGTTTTTTTAATATATTCACTTTCAACTTTGAAAGTTCATATGTCGCAAAAAGGACAATTTTTTCGTGCCCTGAGCTCAATTTTCTGCCTTTTAATGTTTTCTTTTTGGTTTTTTTAATATATTCTCTTTCAACTTTGAAAGTTTCATATGTGTGTATTTGTCTCCATGCCCTAAAACACTCATGATATTCTCTACAATCTCAAATCTCATAAAGTCTAGCGCAAACAAGACATTAAAATTTACAGATAAAGATTTGAGGACTTTGAAGGAGACAGCTACTACATTGTTGCCATCAAAGCTCAAAGCTGCCATGATATCTTGATTCTTTGTTTTTGCTTTGGCCCTTTGACACACACCCATTGACATCGCAATGATTTTCGTTTATTTTTCAGCCACCAAACTTTTTGTATTACCCCTCTATAAATATACCATGTTCCTTTGCATGTTGCTGTCCCCGCTCCTTATACAATGTTTTCACAGTTTTTATGTTCACGTTTTTTGCAGGAGCTTCTTTTAGATGAAGACGCCACGTTCATCGACTTTTTCAATGCATTTTTGGCCCTACCGGTAATGATTTTGATATAGCAGGAAATCATAGCCTTTTTTTTCCTCCTTCGTGTCTGAGTATAAACGTCCGATAAAGCTGGAGCCAACTCCTTGCATTATTGAAGCAGTGAGAAACAGTGGTGGAGCCTCTCCCCTTCCTCCACCTTTGTGAAAATATGGTCTACATATTTCTTCAAAAAACGGATTAAAAAGCGCTGGGTAGGGGTAGATTAAATTTCCTAAGGAAACTTTAACTGGTACAAATCACTAAAACGGGGCAAATGAGGTGTGGTCCCACTGGCTGCGCCCATTACCCTCCCACTATACAATAATTGGCACCGCCACTGGAGAGAACGAAATCTTTCTGTCCACGAAAGTCAAGGGTTTTTTTGTTTAATGAAGAAGTATTCACAAACGCTTTAATGAAAGATACACCTGCTTGCCAAATGCTTTTAGAATCGTCGCCATTATATGTTTTGGTGTGCTGAATGCTCGAGCAAATGTTGACATGTAGCTGAGCTGCATTTATCTGAGTTGCATTCTCGATTTCATTTCCTGTCTGCTCATGGGAATAAGCTGCTTTATTCTATCCTGTCCTGTTTTGTAATTTTTGCAATTTATTCAGCCCAATGGTCCAACAAGATCCCTACACCTAGGAACAATAGTTGAATATAAATGGATATAGTCCTGGATTATAAATTTACCTTTGGTCATTATTTATCGAGCGAAACGTTCTTCTGTATGCTATATTTCGAAACGTTCTTTTGTTACGCCATCTTGAAATGATGATGTTTTGTTCTTATGGATCTTATGAAACATCACAAGCAATTTGTTTATATGCCACTGATTATGTTCCTTGTGTAGACATTCCCTGTTCGATTGCATTATAATGGAGACACTGGATGTTTCGAGGAGTTTAAGCACAAGCTAGCTGACGATGTCTTAGACAACAATGCAAAGCAAGCAGCTTTGCTCAAAAGATGTCCTTTTTTCAAGAGTACGATCGACGAAAGAGGATTTAAAATTGGTTATTACGTCAAGGTAATTTTTCATTAGAATCATTTTTCATAATCTTTTTTGAAAGAATTTTTTAAACATTACAGAATTTTTTCGAAGGAATTTATTTGTGTTGTTTTTCATCTTTAATTTTTTTTTATTTTCCAACATACAAGTTGGTGCTTGATGAGTAAAGGTAAATCAGTAGTATGTCACTAACCGCGTGTCTTTTCTTCATTTTGGATAATTTGTATCATTGTCACTTAGTACCATTGTCACTTAGTATTATTGTCACTTAGTACCATTGTCACTTAGTATTATTGCCACTTAGTATTATTGCCACTTAGTATTATTGTCACTTAGTACCATTGTCACATAGTATTATTGCCACTTAGTATCATCTTCATTTAATAATATTGTTGTCACTTAGTACCATTGTCACTTAGTATTATTGTCACTTAGTACCATTGTCACTTAGTATTATTGCCACTTAGTATTATTGCCACTTAGTATTATTGTCACTTAGTACCATTGTCACATAGTATTATTGCCACTTAGTATCATCTTCATTTAATAATATTGTTGTCACTTAGTATTATTGCAAACCTGTATCATTTTCACTTAGTACCATTGTCACTTAGTATCATCTTCACTTGATATCATCTTCGCTTACTATTATTGTTCCTTAGTATCATTGCCACTTAGTATCATTGTCAGCAATAATAGAAAAGCTATGCAGATAATAAAAGTTTACATAAAATTTGCTTCCTAAATTCATTCTGTTTCCCTGCAATTTCGCTAACGAAGACTTGATCAACTCATCACCTCATGATTTTTTGTGTGCTTCTTTGCACTTTCGTTGAATTCACTTTAAGCTCATCAAACACTGATTATTTTAATTTTAACGCTGGTTTTTATGTTAATATTCAGTTCCTGGAGCGAGATGAAGGGATTATCTGGATAAAAGAAAACAGACTGCCTCTTTTTCTAAGGAGTGATCTGTATGCAGAATACAAACTGGCGCGGTTTTTGTCGATTGCACAGGTAAACCCACTTTCTCTTCTGCTTTTCCTGCTATTTTAGGTTATTCAGGGGCTGAAACATTCCAGTCCTTGCAATTTTGTTATTGAAAACCCTAGCAGGGCTTTCCCATACTCTATTCTTTAGCATTCTTTGTTAGTTTTTATCTAACGTTGTTAAAGTTTTGAAATTTAATAACCCCGTTTGCTTTTTTATTCAGACGGACTACCTTGTGAATATCCTCGTTGATTGGATGAGTCTACAAAAAGCTGCATTCGACAGCCGATCATTTCCCGAAGACTTGATCAACTCATCACCTCATGATTTTTTGTGTGCTTCTTTGCACTTTCGTTGAATTCACTTTAAGCTCATCAAACACTGATTATTTTAATTTTAACGCTGGTTTTTATGTTAATATTCAGTTCCTGGAGCGAGATGAAGGGATTATCTGGATAAAAGAAAACAGACTGCCTCTTTTTCTAAGGAGTGATCTGTATGCAGAATACAAACTGGCGCGGTTTTTGTCGATTGCACAGGTAAACCCACTTTCTCTTCTGCTTTTCCTGCTATTTTAGGTTATTCAGGGGCTGAAACATTCCAGTCCTTGCAATTTTGTTATTGAAAACCCTAGCAGGGCTTTCCCATACTCTATTCTTTAGCATTCTTTGTTAGTTTTTATCTAACGTTGTTAAAGTTTTGAAATTTAATAACCCCGTTTGCTTTTTTATTCAGACGGACTACCTTGTGAATATCCTCGTTGATTGGATGAGTCTACAAAAAGCTGCATTCGACAGCCGATCATTTCCAGCTTACAGGGTCCGTAGAAATCATGGAAGACTCCCAGGTCTGGCCGAATTTCAGAAACAACTGCAATCGTTGAAAGAAGATCATTGCGATGAAAGCGTAGCCAAATCTCAAGTATGATTTTTTCTTGATATGTGACTAGGCGCGAATAATATCTTACTTCCATGGCAAGTGTTTACGACAGTGACAAGTCATTGCTATCAGCGCAGCCCTGAGTGATTTTATTTTATCAAAGAATCAGATTGACGGTAGCTTCACTCTACCTTTTGTCAAAGCCCACTGGCCAACCGTGTTTTGCAATGCCTTAAAGTATTGTCTAAATGATAATATCAGATGCATATGGAAAAATGCTGACGTAGAGTACTGTCTAACTGAACAGCCATACTCCTATTGAAAATTAAACCAAAAGCGGCAAATTTTCTGGGCCCTCATTTCATTTTCTGGACCTTACCGGGAAATTATATTGAAGTCAGCCTCTTTTGCAGAGTAATCTAGTAGAGTTGGAGGCACTATGGCAGAGCAGCGAATGTTCAACCGGAACATTTATCTACTTATTTAGAGAGAAATTTTAACAAGAGGCCTTCAGTAGTTAGGGTCTGAAATTGTTGTATATAGCGTTCTCTCGTCACCAATTTCTGAAAATTGTTCATCGCCCCTACTACCAACTGCCCCTCCTTCAAATTTGCTATGGAAATTATCACTTCATTGCAAAAAGCTAGCTAATGCCACTCTCTCTGCGAAGGATTTCGTATAATTTATTTTTCTTGTTTGAGCCATTTTTTTTTCCTGGTATGTCTTTTCTGTTTGTCAATATGTTCTGCTAAGACTGGATTGTGTGAGAAGCTGATACCCGGGTTCCGTTCTTTTAGCAGCGCAATTTTGCTCTACTTTTAATAATTTTACCCCCAAACAACAAGAAGATAAATCAAACCAAGAGAATAAAATTTTAAGTTCATCAAAGCTTTCCTATATATAGTTTTTTTCATTTTTTTATTCTCTAATATATCCTGCTGTGTATTTCAATCTTTTTTTTCTAAGTAATTATTCTTTCTCATATTGTAATTGAGTAGGAACAGACTTCCAACTCTCTATGTAAATTTACTGCGAAAGTATAGATTTATAGATAAGTGCTCTTTTGATTATCGTATTCATATTCTGCAGGATTCGAGCTGCGATAACGAGTCCGATGTATCTGATCTTGAAGTTCCAGAGGTTCTTGAATCCCACGCAAGAAGATCTACTTACTTTGAGCGTAAAAGCAACGATGCGAGAGAATCAGAAAGTCGCTCAGTGTCTCAATCTTTTCGTCAAACATCTTTAGTTGAAAGTAAATCAAAGAACGGTGAAGATGTTATCCAGCCAACAGGTGAAAACTCTGGGATTGTTTGCAAAAACTGCCAGGATGAATCAGAACAGGATGTTTGTGAAAAGGGCGATGCGGAAGGCTGTAATCTGGGAAAATGTGCTCACGTCACAACGGAATCGGATAATGCATCTTGTGACAAATCTGACAGTGTTCATTTTCTATCAATGTTGTGTTCATTAAGAAAAAGTTACACTGATGTTGCAGGTCAGCCAAAGCTTGCATTTCTGGAAACTGATACACAACCGGAAAGTGATCCACAACCGGAAAGTGATCCGCACCCGGAAAGTGGTCCACAACCTGAAACTGATCCACAACCGGAAAGTGATCTACAACCGGAAAGTACAAACAGAGATTTGGATGCGTTTGAGAACGTTATTGACCAATCTGCAGAAATTTATGGCAATCCACAGAGTATAAAAGCCTGTATAGGATCGGCTAATATATCTCCTGCTGGTTCAGCATTTGATAATAAGTCACTAGCTGATGCTGGCCCATTGATTGGACCAATGGGTACAGAGCATAGAAATTTAAACGTCAAAGTTTCCGAAGCTACCATTGAAACTCGAAATGTAACATTGGAATCTCTCGGTGGAACAGATTATGCTGAATTGCATGACAATAATTTTGAACATATTGATATAAAAACCCGTAACGGTTCTTCTGAAAAAAATCAAGTAGAATCCCATACTGCTAAAACTATACTGGAAAAACGATATTCTTTGCCATTCTGTGAAACAAGTAACTTACGCGAGCTTAAAGGAGAGCTTCCAAAGTATGGATTTGAAAATTCACGGCGCCAGTCCTTGCCCTTTGCTTCGTTTTTGCCATTTTTTCGAAAGCAGTCGATAAATTCTATTTCATCAAACGAGTCAAATATGCGATGCTTCAGCAGTTTTCTTGTGCAAAATTCATTCGAACTGTTAGATAAAGACACCCAGGATACCTTGAGGTCGTTTTACGAAGATTCAGGTATTTTTCATTTAATACAAACAATGCTTTTTATTTGGTAATCGAGAGGTTGCTTTATTTTGTCTCTTCTTCCAATGAATGTTTTTATGTTTTCGAAACGTTTAACTTTTTGAGAAGCAACTTAAAGCCAAGCTGTGATTGATAAGTTTTTCACCTTCTGTTTTGAGGCACAAGCAATTCCTGAATCGTTTAACAAACATCGCAACCTACACTGCTTCGTTTCCATCGACAACCTCATCTGTGACTACTAAATACCTATAAAACACTCTTTTTTGCCAAAGCATCTGAAGAGACAAAAGACAAGACAATAGACAAAAGTATTTCTTGAAACTAATTCAACATGTATTGTTTGTCATGAAAAGCCGTTTAGAAAGAAGTCGTTCGGTGTGAGGGGAGCCTTAAAATTAGTTGCTAAGATATAACAATGGATAATCTGAAACTGTCCATCTTAAAATCCACAGGATTGAATATAAAACTTGAGAAGCAAAAAACTCACCGTCTAAAAATGTTCAGATGCATATGGAAGTTAGATATTCTTTATTCTCAACCCGTTCTGGCCATTGCAAAAAAATCATTGCTCTTTTGACATTCTTCTCAATTATGAAGACAATGTTAATTCCATAGCCAACATTAAATGTTTTCAGATTCTGACGATGGTGATGATCATTGCGCACAAACTGAGAGTAAAAAAAGGAAGCCAATCGATATTGCAACAAAACTTGGCATGGATGCTTTCAAGTTTTTTCTGGCTAATACACATGGCGAGAAATTGTTTATGCTGTGGATAGAAATTGAAAAGCTTAAATGTTGTGGTGATGCCACCGAGCAACACAGGTTTGGGACGTTCTTTTGTGGAATCAAAGCCAGTTGTGTAGTGAATTTTCCTTTTAGTCCGTCAACGTTTTTAGCTACTCTGTTATTCAATGTTATTCATGTTCATTGGTCTTCTTTCTTCGTTTGATCTTGGATGCTTCTTTTCAACTTACAGCATGCTGCAAGAAATCAGACAGCGTTTTTTCAGAAGTGGGTCTGCACATGAAATTACCAATGCAACTTTGAACTCATGGAACATAACCAAAATCAGCGATATTGATCGCACTAAACTATTCAGCATACAGGCTATGGTTCTGACACCTCTCAAGTCCTACTGGTAAGTAATAATTAATAAGTAAAGATTAAAGTTAGAGATTATGAAACAAGGGACTGTGGTACTCCAAACTCAATCTGACTAACAAGGCTCTTTACTGTTAATAATTGTCGATTGTAAATTTCGGCGTTAATGTTGCTGATAGACTTAGTGTAGAATTTGTAGTTTATTTTGGCGGTTTCTTAAAATCTTTTGATTTATATTAAATGATTTGACCTAGTCAAAATGAAACATTTCTTGCTGAGCTACCCTTTGAAGGGAAGATTGTCTTTCGCTTAAAGGAGATTGTTCAGCTGGCTCTAATTTTTAGTAAGATCAACTACAAACGTTTGCTGTGACAACCATAACACGTGCAATGAGAAAAACAGATATCAGCAACTCGCCTCTGCTCCATTGCATACAATAAAGTAAAAATCATAAGCAAAGGCTATATCGGACATTTGATGTTGTAATTCAGCAGAATAAGTTAATGATCCTGCATTGTTTGCCAGTGTATCATTTTTGTCATTTAATTGATGCAATGTTTTTTTGCAAATTATCTTGTTCAGACAATTGTGATGCGCCTCAGAATTTGATAAAATATTGCTTGGTACTGATAGAGGACAAGAAGCTCTGATTTCCGTGGAGATTCTTACCACATTGTACTCTTTCACAATTTCAATAGTTTAATATCGACTTCTTTGAAAATATTTTAATGCCCTATCGTGTCTGAAATTTTCTGCATTCACTTCTTTTTGGGTGCTCTAAAGCTTCTGCGTTTATAAGGACGGCCACTCTATCCTTTGATCTTATCTTTAAAACGGGTGGGGTGAGGGGCATTGCTGCATCTTTAAGATTGACCATAGGTTGAAGCTTAGAAACCCCTGACTTAGTTCTTGTCAAGTCTTCTTTATGAGATCATTCTAGCTTAAACTTTTGCCGATGCATTTAACCTGAAAACCTGAACGGTAAATAGAGCTCGGGGATATTCTTTGTCATATTGGGTAGGAGTTCCTTCAATAACAATATTTGGTAGGTGTTTGCTATAAAAACGTTGTTATTATAATTATTGATTTATTTCATTTTCATGGTTAGATGGCATTTTTTGCTGAATATCTTAGATTTCATAGCTGTAATGGAAAGTTTCGTGCATAACTTGACGATATTTTAAAATTTCGGTTTTTATACGAGATGTATTCTTTGCAGGTGTGCAAGATTTACACTCCATCAGAAGCACAAGCAGCATTCGCATGAAACTGAATTTATTTCCGAAGATCACAACTGTATGAAGACTAAATGTAAGACACATAACAAAGAAATGACGGATGTACCTCAGCGGCCAAACACCTGCTTCCCAAACATGAGAACAAGGAAAGAAGTGCAAGATACGGTGAGATACTGCATATTTCCTTGTTTCTGGAACGTTTCTAGAACGTTTGGAAACATAGTTTTCCCTCGATATTTTGCTTGCTTATGTTCATTCAAATTTATTAAACTTTACAGGCTCATGGCACGTATAACAACTAACAATCAGCATTTAAATGGCCATCTATAAATCAATTTGTACTTTGTTCAACTGTTGCAACATGACAGATCTTTTGTATTTTGCGTGCTTTTAACTGTAACTCTTTAATTCAAAGACATATCGAGCTTTAGTTCCAATAATTCAGATGTGTAACTCTAATATTTTATAGGGCACGAGTAGCAAATCCATGTATATCGAAGCTAATCACAACGTCACAACTGATTCAAGTTCTCACAACAAAAGAACGCGAAGCAAATCAGCGTACTCCCGGCTTGTTACAACTCCTAACCCCAAAGATGTCAACCTCAGCCAAAAGCAATTACAGGTATCTTTCCAAATGGCCTCGTTGTCTTTGAAACAATTGAACCGACCAATATTGAACATAAACTAGCAACTTTTACATATAACTTAAATTTTTTTCGAATTCAATTACCTGTTGTCTTTAAAAGTTTAAGAAAAAAGAAAAACTTTTTTTTTCATCATGTTTCGGCTTTGAAAGTCTTTTTGTTGTTTTTTTGGCTTTGCAAGTTTAATTAACATACGACTAACTGTAAAGATGATTATTTTAATTTAGGTTATTTTCTGATTTCTGCTCGCTCAACAAGTAAAGATGTATTGTAAACTTTGACAGATCTGGTGAAAGTTATACTAGAAGCCTACATTTTTCATGTTTTTTTATAAACATTTTAATAGAACTTTGTGAAGCCAACATCTGAAATGTTATGTGCTATCTAGATGTAAATCTGCCTTCTAATTTCTGTTTAAATTCTGTTTAATTTCTGTTAACAGTCATAATATCTTGCATGATCAAATGTCTTGCATGTTTTGTAGATGGTAACAACCATGGACGAGAGCTGTGGCTTCCGTTATAGTCCTTACAGCTCCTTCAAGAACGATGCTTCCAGTTCCAACGACAAGGCCTATATTCGTCTCTATATCCAGCCAATGCCGCCAGCCAATTGCAGAGCCACAACAGTCGTAAGGTATCCTGCAACTATGCGCCTCTTTTAAACAATCAAATTGAAAACGTGCTTCATTGCCAATTTGCTCTAGTCTTAGTCATAATAATAATCATAATAATCATGCTTTGTTATGAGATGTGCTTTATCTACTCCATAGATCATGCAGAAAACTCCAAAATGATGGAGGAAATGGAAATTTGCTTACGGATTCCTTAGTGGATTGCTTGTTGCATGAAAAGCATAGTGGCAGCTATTTTTTCAGACAGTTGCTAAACCAAGATGACGAGGCACGGCTAGATTTTGTTTCATTTTTTCCTTCTTTTAATGATCATTTTTTAATTAATCATCATTAGATCTACTATATATCTTCTGCTTTTTATATAACTTCTTGATGTTGTGTCCATAGTCTGAAGATTTAAATATCAAGAATATTTTAGCAGACTGCTGCCAACTGCAAGCGAAGGCGCTCTTCCCTTCTTGGCAATATCATGTTCCCTTTTGTAAATCGTTAGAAAAGAACGTTCTACTCCACACTCTATAACTATTTTAGAACATAGTTGACTAACGAATTTAAAAAAGGAAGGTATTATCATTTGAGCTTCGGAGTTCAAAAAGGGAACACAAGACATCTCCCTGGCTTTTAAATCCACTCAGATCTGATGGCGCCTTCACATAAAACTATTTTTTGTTTGTTTGTAAGCAACAGCTTTGTAGGCCATAGTTTTCTAATGTTTCTAAAGCACTTTTTTCTACCGGTTTATCGTACATAGATTAAACACAAATAATAAGGAGAATTTCTTAGGTACATCAGAATCATTGATCGTCGTCAAAAATTTAAACTGCATAAAACATTGTATCAGCGAAACACTAAATTAAACCTTGAATGCAAAATAGAAATAACTTGTGTATATTTTGTTGTTTATTTCTAGCATGCCTTGAACTGTTACAACTTCTGGAAAGCAATTCAAGATTACACTGAGCATTTCTTTTCGGAGAGCTTCAGTGCCACGTTGATAAAACAAAAAGCCGGGGTAAGCCCAAAACAAGTTGACATCACCTCGCTTTTTAGCCAATTCTATCAATTTTACTTTCAGTTTGAATATCACAGCTAATTATTGTAACTATCCTTCCTTCAATTGTTTCGAAAAATTTTTGTGTAGACGTGAGCATTTACCGCAAGGGAAGCTATAGCGGTGCTACCCTTTGCGTAAGTAAGCTCCGGGGTGCAGTTTAACGCCACAGCCATATCAGCCCACCCAATAATTGGAAAACTGTGGTATGTTCTTTTTATAACAGTGTACTGAATGAAAAGGAAAAAAATGGGCACCCCTCCCCCGCCCGGCTAGGCACTGTAGGCTAGCTTCTAGAAATCGCTAAGAACATCTACTGACCTAACGTGGCCGAAAATATTCCCTAAAAACGAACATAAATGTGTTATCGTGTAGAGGTGCTAGGTCTTCCATATTTTAGAAGGGTTTTACGATAGTATGTATAAATAGGTTTTACATTTTTGTAATATGATATTATTTTGAAAACTTTATAATAGAGGGCCACTTTGAAGTCCTCATTGCTGAAGGGTCACACTCCTAAGACACATGAAATAAAGTTATTTTGTGTAGTGAAATAAACTGATGTCGTTAGTCTTGTTAATCTTGGATCAAATTTTTGTGATATGTACGACCAATTTTCAGAAGTTTTTATACATTTTTTTCTTCCATCGTTTTTACACAAAACCAAGTTTATCGCTCTCTCAGAGACATTTGTATTGTTTGTAAAAAAACATTCTATTCTCTAATAATAACAAAGTAAAGCAATCCTTGCCATATATCTATTTTTAGTTTGGTTTTTAATTTGGCTAGTTTGGTTTTCCATGAAGACAGAAATGTTGTATCTTTCATTATTTGAATAAATTTTCTGCAAACGTTGATTTTGAAGCATATCTTTAGCACGGTAATGTTCTCTAGGTAAAACGTTGGAAAATGTTTGCAAAGACGTAAATAGCTATTTTGAGAAACATTTATGTAAACAATAAACGGATTTACTCAACTTTCTTCTTGTAGTTTATATTCAATACATACATTATTGATGGCGGTGAAAAGAGTATTCGATGTGCTCCAGAAATTCGAAAAGAAATTTATGATGCTTTAGATCCACCATATGAAGATTTATTCGACCAAGCAGAGCAATACGCACTTGAAGTCCTTTCGCACGCATACAAAAACATTTTTTCTCATGAAAGCGACAAATACGAACAGGTAAAAACTATGAACACTTAAAGTTAGACATTTAAATATTTTTGGATGGTACATAATTTTAAAATAGCTTTGAAAAAAAAACATTTTCGCACGTACTGTAAGACGTTTTTTGTTTGAAACTTCTTCAGAAAGAATAATACCTAACATATGATACTGTCTTCGGGCAACATTTTACTAGCAAACCAAGATTTTGCAAAAAAATTATTGCAACATTGGCAGAGCAAGGCCATCGTTCCATCTAGCGGTTTATGAAAATGAAAATTAAAATCGCCAATTTGTGAAGATAGGATAAGTTCTTTTGTACCCTTGGATTCTAAAGGCAATATTGTATATAGTCATGCACCCATGTGAGGCAATTTTGCAATATTGCGATGTACTCGCGCTTCTTATCTACCTATATCGACCCACAACTTTGAACTTCTAAACTTCCACGTTCGTTTCGTATTCTGACGTTTTTAAAGTAAACATCGCTAGATGAAAAGCATTTATATCTCTTTAAAAGTCTCTGTCTTCTTTAAAGCCATGCAATTTTAGAAAATTCTCACGAAGAGTTGAATTTCTGGAAATGATTCTAATTTCTTTGATAAATCTAGTTTTAAAAGAATTAAATCTTGTCTTAGATTTTATTGTTACATTAAAAATTTTCATATCTACTTTAGACTTTGTTAAATACGAGTTTGTTTTCCAGGTAAAGAAGATTGAGAAGCTCAAGCATCTTGACATCCGGTCAAAATTGAAAAGACCGAAGCACCGGCCCTATGAAAAGGTTTGTTTTGCTTGTTGTTTCTGCAAATGAAATGCGTTTTGCAGCACGATTCTATGTTAACATTTTTTGGACAGGACGGTCGAGACTGGTATTCTTTTTCGAATAGTTGGGCCTAACAACAAATTGCACAAATTGAAAAGTTGCACCGCCGACAGTTTAGCTAATAGCGATGATTATAGTGAGCTGTGAAAATTTTCCACCAAATTCTGATTTTCCTGACAATACAGTAGTTAATAGATACTGAAATGAGCTTGTGATTTCATTTTATCCTTTATAAAAAGTATTCTTATTTACAAGGTATTTATTTCACTCTTTTTTACTACCCTTCCTTTATTTTTTGAGGAACCAAATGAAAATTAAAAGCATATTCTTACCGTATTTTGACACCCTGATTTAGAGACTTCCTTATTCTAATGAAGAAAGCAATAGACCTTTCCCCTAATAACGTCATGACGCAATGCATTCTGGTACTTGTAGTTAAACCCGCGAACATTTGTTTTTGATTTGTTTGACTTTTTGCGTTGAATAAAAACAGAACTTCAACCGATCGCCGTACAATACATAAACAAATGTTCGCGGGTTTAACTACAAATACCAGAATGCATTGTGCCATGACGTAATTAGGAGAAAAGAAGAAAAGTCTTTGATTAGAGAAATGGAATTTAAGCCAACGATGGTTTCTATAATTGGGCAAGCAAGGCTGTCTTTCGTTGTTGGTTTTAGGAACATATTTGTATATCTTTGATAAGAATGTCTTTGTTGCGTTGAAACTCATCTTCTAGCTGGGTCTCCACAGCCACCTTAACGGTCAAATGACATTGCTGTGCAGAAAAGGATCAACCAGGCGGATTGTTTCTGTACTACTGTAACGGTCAGGGTTCTTCTCATGAAGGTGAATAACCGGACAATACGAGCGTCACACTACATGTTGAAAGACAAACACATAAGGGGTTCGCTAACACAACCAACGATGGTTTCTATAATTGGGCAAGCAAGGCTGTAAACATATTTGTATATCTTTGATAAGAATGTCTTTGTTGCGTTGAAACTCATCTTCTAGCTGGGTCTCCACAGCCACCTTAACGGTCAAATGACATTGCTGTGCAGAAAAGGATCAACCAGGCGGATTGTTTCTGTACTACTGTAACGGTCAGGGTTCTTCTCATGAAGGTGAATAACCGGACAATATCAAACATGTTGAAAGACAAACACATAAGGGGTTCGCTAACACAACAGGACTTAACAGAATATGTGAGCCCGTCTTTATTCTGCTTCATATTTTCGTATACGTAAGGAAAGGAACTGTGGGTTTTTGATCTAATCAGTTTGTCACATTTAGCATAATGAAATGCCAATGTCATTTGAATAGGCTGTTTTGCTATTATTCATATGAAATATTTGTAGATGAAGACCAAAGACGCAGAGGAGGAAGATAGTCTTGAGAAGATTTCAGTTGATGAGGTCAATGTACCACTGCCAATTCCACTGGACGGCATTACGTTTGAATCCTTTGTGCGTAATCGAAACGACCTAGAGAGTTTCAAAGAATTCCTTGAACACGTTCATAGCAAGGGTAAGCTTTTCAATTACAAAATAAGGGTTAGTTTATATGCAGGCACGCACATAGCTACAATCCCGGACAAAAATAGTTGAGACTTTTCAAGAAAACGTTATGTTTCTCTTTCCTTTGAAAAATAGCTCCCCTCCCTTCTCCAATTCAATGTTGAATGCATGATTTTGAAGGAGAAATGATAGAACTACAAATCCAACATTGCTTCGGGAGGAAAGGGGGGATTCGAATTTACAGGGGCAAGGTAAAGTAGAAAATTACAAAAATTGCATTTTCTCTCAACATTTTTGTCCAGGATTATTGATGCTGGAAATAACGGCCCTATTTTTTAGCCAGAATCGCATTAGCATCAACTTTATCCTTCTCTATGAATAGGTCCTTTATGTAGCACAGCAGTTGTAAAAGTGATTTTTCAGTTTAGAAGTGCTACGAAAAAGCAAGTTGTTCTTGAATATTATGAGGTTTGTCTCGCTTGCTTTGTTAGCTAAAACGGAAAAGTTTCCAAGTTTCAATTTAAGCTGTGTTAAGAAAATGGCCCTTTTCATGTTTATTTAGAGTGATGACCTTCCTTGTGCTTTGATGTTCCGTTAGGAGAATGATGTTTTTACAATTATTTTTATTAAGGGTAATGGTCTATTTGAACCATGATAATTTTTGAAGGTGAATACAGCTTTCGTTTTACTGTATTTCTGACGGTTTAATTTTGTTAATGAAAACATATGCTTGATTTTCAGGTTTAAAAGATTTATTAGCGTGGATGGAAATGGAAAACTTTCGAAGGAGCTCCCGTCGAAATAGCCAACGAGACAACTATGCACGGTCGGTCAATTCAAAATGGTTAACAAACGACTACTTTTTTGGCCCAAACAGTCCTGCCACGAAAGAAGCACAGCAAGAGGTATTTTGCGATGAATTATTCTTCTATTAACCATTAGTCTGACAATCCTGTATATAAAACTGGTTTAATGAGAATTTGAATGCATACGCATAAGGAAAATGAATACTGAAAATAGCATACAATATTTAGTACTGTTTTAATCCAGTGAAGAATGTGTGAGGTAAATGGATGCATAAAGTCACATGGTTTTTCACGCATTTCTGCCACCTAGTTCTTCAAGTTGAACAAACTTTCAACAACAAGGGAGTTCTGGTAAACGGCTCAAAATTTCTATGGAAGCAGCAAATATTAACAAAAATGACTGAGAGTTTTACAACAAAGGGTATTACTACAAAGAGTATTACAACAAAGTGTTTAATAACAAAGAGTTTTACAACAAAGAGTTTTACAACGAAGAGTTTTACAACAAAGAGTTTTACAACAAAGAGTATTGCGACAAAGAGTATTGCAACAAAGAGCCTTACTAAATTGCTAGGCTGGCCCTTCCAGAAGTCCAGAATTTTTCGAAAGATTTTTTTTTCTCCAAGTCAAACAACTACGGCAGGAAACATTGAAAATGTCTGCATTCGCTTTGAGGAAATTGGTACAAAATACTCATTTTTAACAGAGTCAGTCGAAATCAAAATAAAGCAGTAGATAATCGAACACTGTTGAAGCTCCTCGCTGCGAACCTGCGCTCTGAAAACAAACACTTCTAACAATGCTAAATCTTTTCCAATCTGTCCATTTATGAAACAACAAACCTTATCAGAGCATCATCTTTGTCAACAGCTTTGTGGAACACATTTTTGTTCAAGCTTTTTCCTCTCAATTTCTCCATCGATATAGCACTTTTCTAACTTCTTGAACTACTTTTTTTCAATTTCTTCGATAAAACAAAAGCAATTTGTTTTATTTATTGCAGAATTTGTCGTAGCTGGCTTGTATATCTAATGCTCTTTCAAAAACACTTTTTAACTTTCCTGGCAGTTTAAAGAACCGGAGTGCGGAATATTGATTTGTTTAAGCCAATCTTCTTAAGCAACCTGACCGCGTAAATCGTGGCGACATTGGTTTCCATAGAGAAACAGGCACCAATAATGCTGTAAATAGATCTCAAACTTTGAAATAAAATTGATTCATTTTTACAAATAAACCCAAGCTGCACTTGACTTTCATTATTAGGCAAACTGTTTCCCATTCTTTTAAGGTACAAAAGTTGGCTGGTGAAAAGGAGATTCCAAATCGACCACCATCGCCAATGATTTTGGAAGCACAAAAATACGTCAAAGCAAGAATAGAGAGAAGGTGGTTCGTTCTGTTTAAGGAGTCTTCAAATTTTCAAAGTAAACACAAAGAAAACAACATTACCGAGATGGTAGAAGATTTAATCATGAAAAGGAGGATGCAGCGGAGCGAGGCCGCATGGAAGGTACTGTTTTGGTCAATAAGATTGCTTTTTTAAAAGTTATAATGTTGGATTTTTTTTACTTGGCCAAAGTTATATTCCTACATGCTTATTTTTTTAGATTTTGAACAGTCGGTGGATTTCGGGGTCAAGAGATGTCATTGCGCTGCGTCAGCTTCTGATGGATCCAATCAAATGTCAGCAGTTTCGACAATTTCTTTCTTTAAAAGGTGACCTGATGGAACACAACGTTTATTTTTGGTTGGAAGTTCAAAAATATAAGGTAGGCAGGTGTTGTAACAAACGCCAGTCTTACAATTATCCACGTATTGATTGGAAGTTTCCCGAAATCATGAAACACCATTATGCCATAGCCCCTTTTAATATCGTTCTTATGTTTCTTCGTCGATAAGTACAAGCGTGATGAAGTCTCAGCATTAATCGAGATTAGCTTTGACATTGTATCGTTTGCCAATTTGTTCAAAATGCTGATAATCGACGGCATGCAGAAGATACGTATTGACATGAAATGATTCACGAAGTCTCCGAGAGCCTTTATTAAGATTATTTGGCATTGATGATATTTTTGTAAAGCTGTATAGCAAGGTCTCATCTTTGCGCCAGCAATTAGTAAAATGGTTTTTGCAAACATGGACATCGATAATATTTATTGGTGTTATATTGCTTTGTGTAATTTTGCAAACTTGCTTAGGCTGTAATTTTCAAAACCTACCTTATGTGAGTTATAACTTGTATCTGCTAGAGAGCTAAATAATTTGCTTTTGTAGATTGAATTAATGTTGACCGTGGCTTGAAAGTGGGAAACGTTGATATTTTAGGAGCTGTGTCATCGTCACGTAGAAGATGCTATTATCAAGAGTAAAGTTCAGGCGGTGGTTGATGTGTTTATTAAGTCGGCTGTTCCACCAGAGCTGCAGATTGATGTGCCAATCGAAATTGCAGAACGGTTGCACGAAAAGACAAATTCCAAGACTCAACAGTATGGACCTTATTTATTTAGAGAAGCCCAGGTACTTATTTTGTCATCCTAATTGTCGATGTTTCCTTCATTTCAGACGATCTTATTTCAATATACGGCATCGAGCACTTTATGACATACAGTAAACAGGAATTTTTGAAAGGGTTATTGCTAGTCTGTTTTAGATGCTATCAGAGAACAAGGCTTTGTATGTGTAAAATGTTGAAAAGCAGAAATGAAGAATGGAAAGGAAGTAGAGTTAACGTATTTTGCATTGATTGACGAGTATGATCAGAACAATAAACAATAGCCAAACGCGCAAGGTGCCAGGTCAACACCCCTCCTCCCCCCTTCAAAGAAATATTTCAGCCTCACTTCTAACTAATGGCATGGCAATAATTGAGAAGTAGGGAAAAACAATCTCGTTAGGTTTAATCATACACTAAGACTAGGCCATACTGGTTTTCATTTCACCATACAGGTTGTTCAAAATCAAAGAACCAATTAAACGCGCGGTTCTTTCTCTCATCTGGAAAGAAATTTTTAATTTGGACAATATTTGACGTTTATGTTTTTACGAGTGTGGTACAAAAAGTGCTTCAGTATGATTTGATATGTTTCCGCTCATCCGTGCTATTTTTAAATGTCGCGGTTCCACGAGCGCTGTTGCATATGCACGTATATATGAGCGCCGTTGCTGGAATTCTCCATACTTGCAGGCCTCTGATACGGAACTTTTATAAAGTTTTGCTGATCTGCGTACTCTTCACCTGTTGTCTTGTATAAAAAGAACCAGTTAACACTTTGGTTTTTTTGGTCAGCACCATCTATCAACAATGTTGGGACACAGGATTTTTGGTAAAAAATGCCCGGAATGACTATGTTTCCGCCATTTCGTGCCACATATATATAAATATAAATATATCATTGGAGAGGTAACCCCCGTTATAAAAAGATACATTTTATGAGCCTAGTTAGTTGCACTAATCGCGGCGATTGGGAAGAGTATTTTTGTGCCCGCATGCCTTTTTATTGAAACATATGGAGTGTCAATGCACATGACTTCGATGCATCATTGTTTACTCTGATAAAGCCCCGTATGTAGTGGCTGAATATTTTAGGTAAACTATAATCTATTTTCTAAAGTTTGGATTTTTAAATTCGATTAATTTGTAGCTGATTGCTCTTCGTCATTCTGCGCTTTTCGTTTGCAAGTTTTTCATCACAACTTTCTGCAAAGATGGGAATTCAACTGCAAAGATTTATACTTTCTGTGGTACACAAATTAATGAGCATACATCACAAATGAATCGTCCGGGAAGACCGGATCCAAGTTGCGTGGCTGAGGGAATAACGCTCCCTAAACTTGGCAGAAAAACGTTTCTTCGGCTCCTGCTTGGGCTTCGCCCCGTCGGGACTCGCCTGCGTCAGATAGAATGCGCCCTTCCCGAATGCTGTTACCTTTCAATTTTTAACAAATGAATCCAGCCATGATTGTGAGTCAAACCAAACATGGCTTGCTCCTACAATCATGGTGGGCGCATGAGCAAAAAATGATTTATGCGCCTACCTGGATTCGCCCATCTGGATCCGCCCCTGGCTATAACACTCAAAATACATGCATGTTCATTTAATCATCTTATCATTCTTCCCTTTATAGACCACAGTCTTTCGTATCATGTTCAATCATTGGAAAGAATATGTCTCTTTTCGTGCCTCAATGGAGGAGCACAGGTTTGCACAGCATCTCGAAGAGCTCGTAAAGAAGCGCAAAGCAGAACTGAGGGCAAAACGGATGAATTCGGAGCGGAGAAGGCTGGTCAGGGCGGCCTTTGAAAAAAAGAAAAGGGAGCGAGAAGATAATGACAAGTTTAAAGGAAAAGAACATACCAAAGTTGATTTCTCAAGGTTGGTGATATGTATGTATATCGTGTTATCGTAACATGTTTTTATCCTGGGTAATTTGACTGGTGCCATGACCTTTGTATCCGTTTTAGAGAAAGGATGTGTACAGAAAGATGCAATAATCTTAGTAAGACTTTTCAAACGCTGCACATGTTGGAGTGTACACTTTGATCAGGTCCGAGCCAAGCTCGTGCTAGATGGATATGCAAAGCTGTGGCTAGATTTCCAGATAAGTAGAAAAGGAATATCTAGAACAGGTAATTTTCTAAGAGAACTTTTGATAACGCAATGTTAAGACCATCAGAGGCAGACTTAGAGAAACTCTAGTGACAACCTTTAATAAAGATATCACCAGAGCAAGAGCAATGGAAAGGTCTTCCCCATTACCGAACATAAAAAACAATGGAGATTTTGAAAAGATACGATCCACAGCAAAGGACCGCAAAAAATGGAGAAGATGATCAGAAGTAGTATGCAGAGCTGCATAAACAGAAACAACATGAAACCTTCATGCCAGGACTGCGCAACTGCAATTTATATTAATTAAGACCTACGGTAAATAGTTAATCGAAAAAGACACGTGTTTGGGAGTAAAAGTCATAGGAGGACACAGCTCAATGGTTCTCAAATCCATAATGACGTAACCTGTGTTGTTTTTCTCTGATCTAGATCTTCTGTAGCAAAGTTACAAAGAATGAAATAAGTGGAATTCAAAAACGAGCATTGGAACGGTGTATAGAGAAAACATTTACAATTTTAGAGAACTTCTAGAAAGGGGTGCGATAAATGCAATACCTAGAAAGAACCTGCAAAATTTGATGTCCTCGACCAAGATTATTTGTAGGAATTTTAAACAAGAAAGATGTATTAGTGTACTTGATTTGTGTATTATCTTAAACTGTTATAATTAAGATCCATGCAAGCTGCCCACACTGATTTCTCACCACTACAGAGTAAATTCCGTACAGAGGAAGTTTACCGTGGGGTGCCATGATTTACAACTTGCATTTGCCAATGACCATGTTGAATTTTCAAAAATACTTCATGATTATTATCATTCTCTTTGGCTTTGCTAGTTTTAGATTTACAAAAACATTAAAAATTCAAATGGGAATGCTTTTTGATATCGTAATTGATTGATTTTGATGTGCTTTTATTTCCTTGTTTTAGTTATCAAGGTCATGAGAAAGCATTGTCCCTAATCAGCGAAGATGAAGAGGCAATCATGCAAGTGACGTCATTTTCCTACTCAAAGTTCACGGCGGAGGAGCAGCTGTCTGACTATGAACAGCGCATGCGCGAAGAGGGTTGTACCCTTGACGAGTATACTGAGGGGGACTTCACAAGTCACTTGAACAGTGAAAGGAAGTGTTACAGACGAACTTCGGGTACATGATCGATTGTAATCACTTTTTATTCGTTATAAATTTCATATTAGCTTTGATTTAAAGCTGACACCCTAGGTAAGGACAACTTTGTTGTGAGAGGAAGATAATATTGATTGGGAAGTCCGGTATCTGTACTTAAAAACAGACTACGTCTTGCCATTTACACGCCCATTGTGTAAGGAGCATTAAACATTGATTTGCTAAAAGATGCTGTAGAGTGATTATAGCAATCGAAACTTGTAACAAATAACAAAACTCACACATTATCAATTCGTAAGACTAAAAAGCTTCAAAGGAGCTTAATAGCAGCAAGTGGAGCCAGCTAAAATTATTCTAGGGTTTTCAAAAATGCAAAATGTATTTGCATTTCAAATTTCAATTTTAGGGCTTGCGAGTGATGAAGGAAGAAGTGTTTCAGGTAAGCTTTGCTCAATGCATTCATCAATTTCGAAAATTTAGCACAGTAACTAAGCTTCTTCGTCGAATCATATCACCTTTACCTCGTCCTTTTCCCCTGATTTATTTTCGCTCGTTATATGGAAACTTTTAGAAATTCGATCCATGACCCAGTTGTTGCATTTGTGATTTTTATATCGCTACCATATCGAAAAGTTGGAAACATTTTGAACCGACCATCAAGTAAGTTCATGGGAAAGCGAAGAGTTCTGCATCAGGCACCGTCTTATGATATCAATCCTGTTTGTCGCTGTAGCCCTCTCATGTTTTTGCTGATGCACACCACACACCACACACCACACACCACTTGTCACACACCACACACCATACATCACACACCACACGCCACACACCACACGCCACACACCACACACCACACACCACACACACCACACACCGCACACAACACACCACACACCATACATCACACACCACACACCACACACCACACACACCACACACACCGCACACAACACACCACACACCATACATCATACATCACACACCACACACCGCACACAACACACCACACGCCACACGCCACACGCCACACACCACACACCACACACACCGCACACCGCACACAACACACCACACACCATACATCACACACCACACACCACACACCACACACCACACACCACACACCACACACCACACACCACACACCACACACCACACACCACACACTGTGATATGTAAATAGTTATCAGACAGAGGGTGATTTTCTCCCGAATCTTCGTGGCTAAAAAAATTCATTTTTATTTAACTAGAAGACATTTTCAATTATGTTGATTTTTTGGACAGTCATGGACAATTTCACTCAAGATTTGTTTACTTATGATGTCTCGTCATAAATTATTGTAAGAATATTCCGTTTCCCAATCATTGTAAGTTATCTACATCAATAAATATCTCATGTTAATCTTTTTAAAGTAGGCATAGGCCTGATTTCTTTCTGTTTCCCTTAGAATAAAAGTAACATTCCTTTTTTTAGGGATAAGTGTCAGAGTAGGAAGGAAAAAAAGTGGAGGCTTTTCCAGAATCAATGTCAAAAATTCTGTTGTGAAAGGTAATCAGTTTTATGATCAATGGTGTATACCCGTACAGATACAAAGTGATTTTTTGGAGAACTAGCATTCGTGATTAAAATTCGCGATTGTGTAAATTAACCCTCGCATAAAAGTGGCGTACAGTACCCTTTACTATACGCATTATTTGAGATCACAAAAAGTTGTGGTACGTTTTCTGCTAAGTCATGCACAGTATTAAATGCGGTAAAGGGCTGTTGCTAAAACTACCATCGGTGATGGTCGACTCTTTATAATAAAAGAAGTTAACTAATACTTGATCATGTTTTTCTTCCGTTATAGAAACCATTTACGAATCTATCAATGATTCATCAAAACGGAAAACTTGCCGTGATGTTGTTAAAGGAAAGTGTTCTACTAACAGTATAAAGTCATTTTCCTCGAGAGCAAAAAGCAAGAGCCCCTTCAAAAAAGAGACTCCTTTATGTGGTTCAAATATTGATGCGCAGGAAGGGACACTTGCAGCAGGAAAAAATGCTAAGACCAATGAACAGTCTTGGTACAGTGAAGGAATTTCAGTCGCTTCAAAAATAAATAAATCCCGCTTTGGGCAAAGCTTGATGCCGGGGCCTCGACGTACAGGGGCATCACTCACGATGAAATGCTTAAGAGAATTCGATAAATCGTCTGATGGTATGCTTGTGCGACTTGCTTCGCAATCCAAAGTTATTTCTTTCTATGTTTTTCATAGATTTGATTCATGATGATTTTGCCTCTATTGCAATCATGTGTTTCTTTGTGTTTTGGTTTTTTTCATTGTCTCTTACTTTCATTTTACTTTCATTTTTAAATCCCGTTGGTATTTAGCGTCCCTATTTACTAATAATAGGGGATACGAGACTGAGACTCATACAAGTCTGGATCATATCAAAACATGATAAGATTGGATCATATCAAAACATGCATCGTTTTTAGCAATTGTTTATCGAGTAAACATTGCTTGTTTAACATGCGAATCTTCAAAAGACACCAAAATTGAACTTTTTTCAATGTAAGTATAGGTTAATTTCACAATTGAAGATTTGCAAAAGACCAAATTTGCTGCAATAGAGTTAAGAATATAAAGTTAATCAAAACATTCGTCAAAATATCTAACTAGTAAAAAGGTTCTTAATCTAAGAAGGTCTTCTAAAGCCAAGTTGGAATCATACTCTAGGGCCAAACTGGGAAGATACACAAGAGCTTAGCTATGAAGATATCTTAGAGCTTAGCCAAAAATATTCTCTAGAGCTAAGCTAGAAAGATACACAAGAGCTTAGCTATGAAGATACCTTAGAGCTAAGCTATGAAGATACCTAAGAGCTTAGCCAAAAAGATTCTCTAGAGCTAAGCTAAAAAGATACTCAAGAGCTAAGCTGGGAAGATAGACAAGAGCTTAGCTAAGAAGATACCTTAGAGCTAAGCTATGAAGATACTTAAGAGCTTAGCCAGAAAGATTCTCTAGAGCTAAGCTAAAAAGATACTCATAAGCTAAGCTGGGAAGATAGACAAGAGCTTAGCTAAGAAGATACCTTAGAGCTAAGCTATGAAGATACTTAAGAGCTTAGCCAGAAAGATTCTCTAGAGCTAAGCTAAAAAGATACTCATAAGCTAAGCTGGGAAGATAGACAAGAGCTTAGCTAAGAAGATACCTTAGAGCTAAGCTATGAAGATACTTAAGAGCTTAGCCAAAAAGATTCTCTAGAGCTAAGCTAAAAAGATACTCAAGAGCTAAGCTGGGAAGATAGACAAGAGCTTAGCTAAGAAGATACCTTAGAGCTAAGCTATGAAGATACTTAAGAGCTTAGCCAGAAAGATTCTCTAGAGCTAAGCTAAAAAGATACTCATAAGCTAAGCTGGGAAGATACTCAAGAGCTTAGCTAAGAAGATACCTTAGAGCTAAGCTATGAAGATACCTAAGAGCTTAGCCAAAAAGATTCTCTAGAGCTAACCTAGAAAGATACACAAGAGCTTAGCTAAGAAGATACCTTAGAGCTAAGCTATGAAGATACCTAAGAGCTTAGCCAAAAAGATTCTCTAGAGCTAAGCTAGAAAGATACTCAAGAGCTAAGCTGGGAAAATACCTTAGAGCTAAGCTATGAAGATACCTAAGAGCTTAGCCAAAAAGATTCTCTAGAGCTAGCCTAGAAAGATACACAAAAGCTTAGCTATGAAGATACCTTAGAGCTAAGCTATGAAGATACCTAAGAGCTTAGCCAAAAAGATTCTCTAGAGCTAGGCTAGAAAGATACTCAAGAGCTAAGCTATGAAAATCCTCTATAGCTAAGCTCATTTTTTGATATGTCTTGGTCGATTATAGAAACAATTGATATGACCATGATAATTATTTTCCAGGAAGGCCCATTAAAGCCGGCTTGCCCCTTATTCATATCAATGGAATCGACAAAGCAACTCGAGAAAAGGGAAATACCCACCATATTCAGGAGCAAAGGAGGCCATCCAGTGCCATGGTTCATCTTAATTCGGAAAGGTCTTTTCCAGTGCAAGGAAAAAACAAGGCAGGAAGAGAGAGGGCTGCTAATGACATTGTCACCAAGATAATTGTCACTTAAGTAGTAGTACTCAGTTATATTCTGTCAAACTAATATTAATATATTTTCTCTTCTCGAACAACATTACAACATTGCGAAGAAAATCACAAGATGTTTTTGTTTGTTATTGTATATTGTATATGGGTAATTAGATGACGCAAAGTCAAATATTTTTCTTTTTATAACTATGTAATATATAAGAGAGTGGCTGTTGTATGTGATTTTCATTCGTGCTTTTTCCTTACTTGGCATTTACATTAGAAGAGTTAATCGGCAACCTGACCTAGATTCGTAGATATAACGTTATTTATTCCCGATGCTCCTCCTCCCTATGATCGTATTCCCTATGATCCCTGTGACAAAGATCTTTTCTATTGTACAAATAAACACTATTTACAAAACTTTAATAACAACGATCGCCAATTGACATCATTATAAAGCCCAATCTCCAGTGAGAAAAAGTCTTACGAAATTTCGCTGCGAAATACTTCACGCGACAAATTCCTTTGAATGCTTTTGTTGACCTTACGACATTGGAATGTAAAGTTTGGAAGCGTGACAAAGGGATACGGAATGTGATTGGCTGCTGAAGGATTTCGCAAGCGAAAAGCGAAAAAATTTAAACTCATTTTAACTTTTTTTCGCAGAGAAATTCTTCGCGAGAAATCCAAGCGAAAGATCACTGCGCATGCCTAAGACGTATTTAACGCGAACTTTTTCGCATTTCGCTGATTTTTTTCTCACTGGGGATTGGGCTTAGCGCTAAAGATCCTTTGCAAAAACGAGCATCTTGCATACTTATCTGCAGCGATTGCTACTTACTAATTTTGAATCAGTGACTGCAAATCGGTGATTTCTTATCAGAGATTGCTCATCAGTGATTCCTAATCAATGATTATTAAGATTGCACTAAAAATTAATGATTCATAATCAGTGATTGGTAATCGATCACTAATCTTCAATTGCTAATCAGTGATTGCTAATCAGTAATGGCTAAGCAGTGATTACTAATCAGTGATTATGAAGTCTGCACTAAAAATCAATGATTCATGATCAGTGATTGGTAATCGATCACTAATCTTCAATTGCTTATCAGTTATTGCTAATCAGTAATTGCTAAGCGATGATTACTAATCAGTGATTATTAACCTTTCATTAAAAATCAAAATGATTCATAATCAGTGATTGGTAATCGATCACTAATCACCAATTGCTAATCAGTTTTTGCTAAACAGACCAATTCTGCATGTAATGACCAAATCCTGCCACTTCAGCGAATACTACAAGCATTTTGTTACTTTTGTTTCGATAAAATAATGACGCTTTCCGAGCCATTAATTACCTGATTTTTACCAGACCTCTGGCAATTTAATAAGTTTTTTATGCATTTCAGTTTCAATCTTTTCTGCAGTCTTGGCATCAAAAAGGAAAGCAGTTCTTTACCTCGAGTCTGCAAAAGTTCATTGTCGACACCACTCCTTTCTATCGGAAATTTATATTTCAAGTTATCATGGTTTTGAGACACAAAACATTGTCCAATCATGATATCTACATGTCACTTGATTCATTTGTTCTATAAACCAAACAGCGTGTACAGCTTTCCCTATTCGACATCGAGAACTTTATGACAGCGCGGTAAACAGTAATTTTCATGGGATTGAATCGAAATAAATATTCTAGTTTTCTTTGTGTTAGTTCACTATGGTTTCCATACGGTCGTGATAATACTGATATTTTGTCTACATTTACTGGGAAGATATTCAGCAAGAGGAATTTCTCATTTTGAAAGGCTTTCCATAACCTTGATCGCTTTTTATATAATTTTTGATTTTCTTGCTTTGATCAAAATCGTCCCTAAAGAAACGCATCTAGAAATGTTGATTGAAAGTCAAAATTCCAATGCCGTTTTGAACTGTCAAAGCTGAAATTAAACCCTTAACGCGTATTTTTCGTTTATATTTGTTTTTTTCATTTTTGCAACGTGCTTTCTTCCGAAATGATTTCTCTAATTAAACGACGTTTTGTGCTGAAAGGCAAACAAAGCTGAATATTAATTATATAAACGGGAGTTATCGCCTGAAATATTGACTTAGACGACTAAGTTCCTTTCGCAAAATTTTCCGCTTTAAAACATCCCACTTGCTGTGATAACTAAGGAAACGCTGCATTTTGGGAAGTTTTTTTCAAGTTTCCATAACATCAAAGCCGTTGAACAAACAGACACTATAGGCCTGAATTAAAGTAGAGGATTGTGGCAAGTCTCACTGCATTATGCGCTATACGCCTTTTAAATGATTTACTTTAAAAATTTATTGCTAAATCCCAATTCAGGTACAAGAAAAGAAGCTTACCTACTGTTCGCACAACAATAATCGAGTTCTCGCACAACAATAATCGAGTTCTCGTTAGACAGCCAATAGGCTTTTTGCAGCCGATCCTTAGAATGAGCAGTATGATATACGGAATTTGATATCGCTTTGAAACTGGGTTATGCTCAACTTGAATTTGGTCATCCTGAAAATGCATTATGACAGTTTTATATAATTAGGCTATAAAAGTTTTCATTTGTCTCTAGACCTTTAAAAAAAAATTCAACCGCCATAAAACAAGCGAAAAGTGGTTTAAACAATCTGGCTCAATCTACAAGAGTTGTAGGTTATCGCCAAGTGAAACATTTGTCAAAAAGACACTTAATTAAAAATTGCACGAAGTAAAAACCTTTTCAATGGAAGATAGTCTAACACGATTGATCCTTATCTTTACTCGTATTCTCTCATCTTGACACCATGTAAACGCTAACTTATTTTCTCAGACTCTTGACTGCTCGACAATAGCCAGGCTTTTTGCTTGTTGTAGAAGCTATTGATTTAGCTTTGGACCTTAATATCAAGAGTTACACTATGCCAGATTGCTATCGGAGCAAAGTAGCTTTCACTCTGGAGTGATAAATGAGATAGCATTACGATGTTCCGCTTGCTCGCAGGCATGCATTCCTCTGCACTTCTGGTTCAGAATCGGTGTGCGTTTGCAATCTTACGCCTTAAGTCCACTAGATATAATTATTTTATGACCTTGTCAAACTCTGTGTTTTTAATAGATTCTTTGCCAATAAATGCTGCATAAAAAAGAGAAAAAAGACAAGAAATGGAGCCACAAAAAATTATCACGATTTTCCATTAGCATTTTCCAACAACAAGCCCAAAATCTTTGTTATTCACAGATGATGGAATTGCGTAAAAGCTGAAGATGCTAGATGAGAAAATGCTAGGTATCGGGACAGGGAAAACACTCTGATGTGGAGTGAGTACGAAATGATTTTCATTTCACCTTCAGAGCAGAGCACTCCGCTAATCAGAGCGTTGTGTACCATGTTGGTGCGGCAACTAAAATCCCTGTCTGGTTTGAAAACTGCTTCGCTTCGATAGCAATTCAGTATAGTGTATCCGGGATCTGAATTCTGGGAACTTCTATCCTCAATCTTTGCCTCTAAATTCGTCATTTAGATTTTTAGTGAGAGCGTAGCAACTTAGTGCATTAATGATTGACCTGATAAATTTCGATTTCCAGCAACTGCATCCTTTTCCGTGCTCAAGGTCAGCTGAAGCATACTTCACCACTGACAGTCGCAATGTTTAGCCACATTGAATGGAAGGGTACAACAGTTTTTATAATGTTATTAGCTAAAAATTAGAGAGGCGAGCAAGTGCGTGCAGTTTTATTTTGCCTTTTTGAATTAATACTCGACATGTTTTGTGAAACTTAATCTTTATCGAAATGTGTTTTCATAATCACCTTCTTTATTAGTGGAGCAACCAGGGGTGGGTGTTAACATTTGTTTCCAAATATCAAAAGGTGGCATTTTGCTTCCTTAAGTTGAATGTAATTCCCTAGCGTAGAGTTCTTGATCGTTGTTCTGAGGTTTTGAACTCTGAAGAGTGTCAGACGAAAAGTTTTAGTTTACTAAAGTGTTTCCTTTCTCCAAAGTCATTTTTATGTAACTTTCTGAAAACCGTTTTGCAAGCACTGAACTTTAAATTTTCAATCTATTAATTATAGTATTGAGATTTAAATTGAATATATAGATGATGTTTTCGTCGGCATAGTTACGTCAACATTGAATAAAAGTGGTCCTACGATTGATCTTTGCAACACCCGGATGGTAACGACTACTTTATGCTATGAATTGGTATGACATGGCATGGCATGGTGTGGTATGGTGTGGTATGGTTTGGTATGGTATGGTACGGTACGGTATGGTATGGTATGGTATGGTATGGTATGGTATGGTATGGTATGGTATGGTATGGTATGTATGGTATGGTATGGTATGGTATGGTATGGTATGATAAAATATTCTCAATCACGGACACTTTATATTCGGTCTTTCCTGAAGTTCCAGATTTTATCAGTTGACTCCTTGTGGTTTTCCGAATCTTGAACATTGCTAATGAGTCACCGGCAGTTGTTGATGAGTTTCTAGATCATTGCGTCTATATTTATTTTTGCTCTAAGTTTAATCATTATAAAACGGAGAGAGCTCTCAGTCTCATGTTTTACTAATTATTCCAACAAATATGAATCAGGTTTTCACCGTTTTTTCCAATGTTTTATTAACAGACTAACAAACAGGCGTAAAACATAACAGACAAGAACGAGTATCTGCTAATTTCCTCCTTCCTCTTCGATTGTCTTTGGTCAGCATAAAAGCAGTCACAAGGCATCCTCTTTCAGTTAGTTCGAGCAAGACCAGATTGATTTCCTTCACTCTGCAGCATCATCTCACAGATAGCAAAATGAAAGCAACTTTGGTTATTCTCTTGCTTGGCTTGATTGTCATCTCACAGGTCGAGTCTCTCACCAGTGGTGGTCTTCAGATGTGGGGAAAAAGAGCTTTACGTGTAAGCATTTTGAGTATTGCATCTGTTTTAGTTTCATTTCAAATAAAACCTACAAATGTTTTTATCTTTAGTGTTGCTTTTAGATCTTCGATTTCCTTCGTTAAGTCAGAATCTAAGCGGCATTTGATATGCATATGTACAACTCGTTAATATAATTTCTTCAAGCCAAGTTAATCAAAGCCTGCGCGCGTTAAACAAATTGGAAACAGGTCAAGTGAAATTGTATATAGGAAAAGCTCGTCCCATTGGCGAAGACACAATGTGAGAAGATGGTTGATCGTAGATTTCAAGTAACCGATACTAATGATTTTGAAGCAATCGATTGATTCAAAGTCTTTGGTGGAGGCAATGCTTTAACTTCGTCCATCATCGTGAACCACTGTGCGCTGAGCTGGGATTTCTCAGGTTTGCAGAAACTGTTCATATGATATTCTCTATGCGCAGTTTTTTGGGTGAACTGTAAGCTATAAGCTACCTTTATATGTGTCAAATGCCTGTAAGTTTTTAAGGTTTTTTGAAATAACAATGAACTTAATCTCGATATTCAATTTTAGGAGAGGGCCGAACAAGCAGAGACATTGCAGAAAACCGCTTGTGCTTTTTGCAGAATGAACGTACATGTGTGCGAAAACCTCTCGCGAAGATCTGCTGAAAATGCAGAGAAAAAGTAAAGCTTCGAGCTGGCAATAACAACATCAGTGACTTATTTGTAACTAGCATAATAGACTTGAAAAATGTGTATTTGAATGCATCATATCAATTAAAATGATTGAGTCCTCTATCTAACGCGTCGTTCATTATTTTCTTCCATTTGATGTTAAACCTTGCATCTTAGCCAATCAATGGCCATACAACATTTCTTATCACGAAGCAAATTAATTTCATGTTGTTTGCTCGTTATTCTATTTTGCTTTCGTTGTCAGATTCTCAAAATTTTTCATAGAATTCGTCTGTTTTGATTTCCTTTCATCATTTAATGCTTAAAGTGCTACTGACATGAAAAATCAAAATTTTGCAGAAGGTTTTTTCTTAGGCAGTTAACGTCACTAATTCTTTATCTGCAAATATTTCCTCAAAATAAGGGCCAAATTAAGTTTTTCGAAAAGAGTCTGGGGAGAGTGACGCATTCTGGTGTGGTATTCTATGGTTAACGAAACCCCAACGGAGCCTAGAAAACGTCCAGCAACCTAAGATCGGGTGGGAATTTTCAGATTCAAACGTTTCAGCTAACGATGAGGAAGTCGTATCGGAAGCGAAAGAACAAATTTTGAAAAGAGGAACGTTGAAATGATGTTACAACCCGATGAGAATGATCCATTACCACCTTTCTCTTTGATGATGGGTGAACATGTGGTGGCGAAGCCGACCCTTCGCCAATCATTCGGATTATAATTCGGATAAAGATAACAAAAAGTTATTTCACATCAAAAAATCTGGATCGATTTTATGTTGATTGTTTTTCTTTTCTTAACAAGACGCACTTTACATCCAAAGGTGAGCAGACATTTTTTGACGCGGCCTAAATGTTCCCGTGAATTGACGTTCGACATGAAACATCACAACCTGATATGAACTGATCTTCAACACTAGAGCCAAAGCAAGACAACTAAATCGACTCAAAACAACATAAAAACCACCTTTCTTCGAGTGTATACTAAAACAAAGCGAAAAACTACAATAATTGCATTCCCTGTACAACCTCAAGCTCCAAGGAAACTCCTATTTGAATACATAGAAAACCCCTAAATACATTTGTAAAAATGTTCCGAATCGATTGAAATTTTGTAGAGTTGCTAAAACGTGCATAAAACATATTTAGTTCCTCCTTGTTTTTTCTGGTTTTGTGAGAATATCTGAAACGCCCCTCGTTCGAGCTCCATACTGAAGCCTTATAACAGCGATCTCGTATGTCTGTTTTGTTTCCCCATATTTTATTCCCGTAAAACGATGCAAAATCGATTGGAACTTGGTAGGGTTGTTTTAATTCTTGTACCTAACGCGTGTTTTGGATCACAGGGCGGACAAAGACAATGGATTGAAACCGGCCCTGTGTCTTCTCTCTCATAGATTGTACCCACAATCGACGCTATTTTTTCCATCTTTCGGAAACTTCAGCGATTGATTTTTGGGAATGTGACTGTTATCCAAACAGCCAGTAGAGTTTAGTGCACCAGCACAACAATATTTGCCTTATTTAGGTCGTTTTTTGCTATGCCCGATCTCTGTCATCCTTAACCAGAATACGTAACAAATTCTTGGAATTCCTCTTTGGCCGCGTTCTTTATTCGAACAAAAACTGGCGAAAACCAGTACTTTGGAGCTTGAAAAAATTATGTTAACGGAAAGTTAAAATTACACCACTCGATTTAGCACTGCAGGCTCTAAACTAAAATATAATAAATGTATTTTATGAAGTTTTTTCATGTCAGTTCCGCTTTAAGGTTACGGTAAACTTTTTCTGGATGAAAAAATCCATTTTTCGATTATTTCACATTCAAGTAGCTGAACTTTTAAGGCACACAATGATACAAATTTGAAACTAACAGAAATCTGAAAAATGGAAAAAGTCCCATTTAAACGAAGGTTTCCATAATTTCTTTATCAAAACTTTTAGTTGAGGCCTGAAATCTCTTGACCTGTTAAGCCGATTATCGTTGCTCTAGATTTCGAGAATAATAGTTTCTAGGTAATTTGTTTTAAATTGCATTCAGTTGAGAATTAGGAACTTTATTTGAAGTAAATGCGAACAATCTGAAATTGTTTTACGTGTCTTACAAATCGTGAAATCCCTTTATAGGGAAATAAATAGGAGCTATAATGGAGAAGATAAACCATGCGAAATGAGAGGGTAGAATGATTTTGGAGTCAGTTTATTATTATTATTTTTTTTAAATTGAGCAAAAGTTGTGATCAATCATACCTTTGTTGGCTGACAAATTGAAAGATTTACTGATAAAGCACTTCTAGATAACGTTCATCAAAAAGTGCTTGATACTCTGGAATGCCAAATCCCTTTGCGATCCCAAGCTGCACCAAAAACCAAAACAATCGATATGATCTGTTCTTTTTGGCAAGTGCTCGAAATCGTAAATTCTTTTTCGCTAAATTCTTAAATTATTCTCTTTATGCACAAGTGTGGACCAAAGGCTAAAATTATCATCTGGTTATCATATTGTCTTCAAGAGATATCTCTTTCATAAGAAAATTTGCTCTAGTTTTTGTGCCTATGTGAATGGATTAGAGACGACCTGAGGTTTTGAATGATAAGACACAAGATATGATTTGAATTCTCATTAAACTAGCAGAGAAAGGCTTTTCAAACCATCACTTGTTAAGGAACACGTACCTTTGTCGTTTCTCTCTCCTCCATATAGCCATACCCACAATTGAACAGTGTTTTGGTGGTACAGAACTTGAAAATGGCTTTAAAAAGCAAAGTTTTTATATCATATTGGCTAAAAGCTTTTCCTTCTGACACTCCTCAGAGCATAAAACGTCAAAATAAGGGTCCGAAAGAACACGATGAAAAATATATACCCAGTTGTGGATCGAAATAGGCCAATCAGAAAAACGCAAGCACAAGACCGGTATCGTTTGCTAATCTGTGCTGCATGCTTAAAGAAAAACTAGCAATGGAGAAAAGAGAAAAGAGCAAACGAACTCCTTCTGACTACACAAAGGCGGCTATGTCGTTTGTATGTAGATTGATTACTAGATGTTATAAACTTTCCCAATGTCTGTTTTATGTTAAATCCGTAAAGGCTGATTTTCACGAGGCGAATTTCGCAGCGAATTTGCGGCGACGTCGCTAAAGAAGGGATCAAGGCATGTGCAATTTTGATTTTTGATTTCGCAGCGAATTCGCAAGAAAGTAGAAAATAGCTCTACTTTTTCGCGACGAAATCTTTCGCAGCACCTAATAACCAGTCAAAGCAAAAGAAAATTTGCTTGATTTGTAAGAAGACAGTCTTGGGAGATTCGCCATGCGTGCAGTTCTGAAAATGGACGCCTTAAAGTTGAGTTTTGGGAGAAATCAATATATTGTTTCGCAGCGAATTCGCAGTCCCGTGGAAATCAAAAGATAATTTCGATGCGAAATTCGCCTCGTGGAAATCAGCCTAGAGGCATTCGTACTACTGCGAGGGGATATCTAAATTGCGGAGGAGACGATAGAAGACGAAGGAAAATCTATCGCCTTCTATCGTCTCCTCCGCAATCTAGATATGCCCTCGCAGTAGTACGAATGCTTTACGGATGTAACATAAAATAAACTTTGGGAAAGTCTATAGATGTTATATAAACTAAAGTCTTTTTAGGCGAGTTCTAATGACAAATGATTAGAGTGGGTAAAGATTCAGAACAAGTATATGGCAGCCTCGACGTTTCATTCAGCTCGAATTCAATACTTTGATAAACTTTCAACAACCTTTGCTGCCTTCGTAGACCTTTGCTGACAGCCTTTGCTGACAACCTTTGCTGACAAGAGAAAATGATGAATGTCGGGCTCAGTTGGTTGGTCAAACATATATTATGTGCGTTCCGAAAACTCTAAGAAAGGATGGTCTGAAAGCTAGAATGTTGGGACATAAAATCTTTGAAATATAATGCTACAGATAATTTTTTTGGCAAATCAATGGCTATTGAAGTACCACAGATTTTGCAGTAGCATCTAGTCTCGTCTATTGTTCTAATCCGATGTAAAAAACTTAAGTCTTTGCTCGTTTTCACTCATTGCAAGATATCATTTGGTATTTGACACAACTCTCCAATTCTGCATATTAACATTAAACACAGTTCTGAGAAGTAAGCAATATCAGAGGCGGACTGGCTGGTCGGGCTATTCGGGCGATCGCCCGAGGGGCCGGTCGGTTTAAGGGCCGGTTGATAAAAATGCAAAAAATAAATTAGCTTAAAAAGTTAATGCGAGGCAAAAAAGTATACCCACGCGTTGATCTGTTTGCCTTGAATTTTCAGAGACTTTGTGGGAAAGAATAAATATACACGCGAATACTCCAAAGCCATCAAAATTATGAATTCATTATTGTCACCGCAGCCCAAACACACTTCTTCAGGAAACATATTATTGACATCTTGTCATATTTTATCTTGACGGTATTTCCTTTTTGGCGACATATTATACTGTAACACCCCTGTTTCAATGCGATACATAAGATTTTAACCTGCCCTGATGTCTTTTTACTTAGCTTTTGCTTGAAGCTGGTCGTGTTTTTGCCTAAGCACTGGACTTGCTACAAGTCTCTCTCTTTAAAGAAAGGGAAAAAGGAAAAAAAGAAAGGGAAGGAGAGAGAGACTTGTAACACTTGTCCGCCAATGCGAGGCCACACGAATTTGGTGCGCCAAACTGCAACGGGGGTAGTTTCTCTCTATCGTTAATCGTTGCAAAATGGCGGCAGACAAAACACCGCAGCTTTGGGAAAACCGTCATTTTGTGGAATACTTATCTCCAAGTTCGAACGATATTTGTGTGTTATGTCTCCAAGATATCAAGAATATTACAAAGAAACCCAGCGATATGAAAATTAGAATCTGGGATGTCGAAAAAAGAGCCGTAACAAGAGCTGGTGATTCGCTGCAGCAGTACTTGGGAGTTACTCTTACCTCTCTAGACTTTCGCATCATATGCAAAAACTGCAATCGACAAATTCATTCTGCACTCAAAGTGAAAGAGAAAAAGAAGCAAACATTTGAAGAGGGTCGACTCGAATGTTCGAATTTCGTTAAAAGAAGTGTTAAGAGACTGGCCCTTAGTAGTCCTAATCAAATTGCTGATCAGGAGCAGAAAGTGGTCAGGAAACCAGCTAAGAGAAACAAGCTGAATTTCACAGGAGAGACTGTTGAAGCAGATGGAAATGAAAATGATCCTTCTGGTTCATTATCACTAGCTGAGGAAATTGGCACCAAGAGGGACGCAGGAGTTATTGTAAGTAAAAGATATTACTGGGAACTTTGTTGCGTGCCCGCAATAAATTGCCCGTGTCAACATTGCGCGCTTTTGCATATTGGCCGCGCAGATCCCTAGACAATAACATTTAACATTATTAACTATAAAAATAAATAAGAGTGTATGATTGCAGGCACGCAGTCTCAAATTTAAAAGTAATTTTGTCTGCGCAAGAAGCAAACAATGTAGTGGCTTTTAATATTGGTCTAGATGTGATCAAACAACGACAAACAGAATTCTTTTGAATTTTCAAATAACATAGGTTGGCCAAATAGACAGGGTTTTACTAGATATAAAGTTCTGCAATTTTCTTTTTATAGGAAAGCTGTTCGTGCTTGACAACACTGCCTGCCAGTTATGTTTCATGTGTTCGTAATATGGTAGCCAATAATATACCTGCCATAGCACACTGCATTTGGGCCGACAAAAATTTGAAAGAAGAAATACGAAAGCTTTTCTTTCAAGAAATAGATTTGGAATTGAAAAACTTATGTTCAAATTCAGATACCATCTTTCGGACAGAATGTGTTGATTCCTTGGCAAAAAAAATTGACTTTGAAGCACAAGAAAAGAACTTTTGATCAGATGCCCAACTCTCTCATTCCCTCAAATTTTTTCTTTTTTCTCTTTCTTTAAAGAGAGAGACTTGTAGCAAGTCCACCTAAGCACAAGCTATTGCTAAAGGTAATAAATTTAAAAGTTCAAAAGTTAGAGTTCACTAAGCGATTTGCTCTGTGATTTGGAGCAATGAAGTGGACATACGTAGAACAAGGGAAGAGCAAGAAGACTTCAACCAAAGGTGGTGCACAGAAATTTCGTGAGGAAAAGCTGCGAGACTTAAAAAAGGATTCAGCTACGATACAAAGCTTTTTTATCAAGCAAAAGCCACAAACGTCACAAAAAACAGCATGGTCTTGCTCTTGCTCCTTTCAATAAACTCATACAAGTTATGGTAAGTTTATTAGGCATATACTATCATAAGTCAAATGGACCCCCGCCCAACAGGGGTGTGGTGCTACACGATAAAATTTCAACAGGGGTGCCCATGTTTTCTTTTTGGGGTCAGAAATTGACAAATCGATATCTTTGGGCTGCTGAAAATCATTGTGGTTTTCCGGAGGATTAGAAAATTATTTGTCACAATTGGAGTGTGATAGAAGCTTTTCCACTGTAAATATATAAAGAACAGATTACGTAGAAATTTTTCGCAGCCAAACCTGGAGTTCTTCATGTTAATGTTCTTAGAAAAACACCTGTTAGATGACATCCAGAACGATCACATTATCAACATATAAGTTACTGAACTTAGAAAAAAAGTCAAACCAATGAGTTAAAATTTTTGTTTATTTACTATTTTGTCAGCAAATGACATATTTAACATGTTCTGTTAACCAGCATTCATCCATGCAGAAAATTACTGAATTTAAAAACTTTTTCTTCACAGACTAACATTTACTTGCATTTTCCGAGGAGTTTTTTATTTGCTATTTATGTGGGCCGGTTTGATCAAATTTGCCCGGCCCAAAAAAATTAGCCAGTCCGCCCCTGAGCAATATGTTGCATTTATGGTTTTACAGCTGTCTTACTTTGTTAATTTTTATCAAGAACCATAAGGGACCGTTGTTAAAACCAAATTTAGTGAATTATGCTCTTTATAATGCCTTTCGACAAAAGTATTAAATTATAAATGAGATTATAAGCAAAATAAGAGATTGTAAATGAGATTATAAGCAAAATGTGACATTATAAATGCTATTTTTCATCATTTCAACCTTAGCACCAAAACCGCAGAGAAGGGCACTCAAATAGGGATATTATGGGGGCCAACGGGGGTCTGCCTTGTCAGGGTACCCATTTCGCCTTGACATGCTTTATGAAATATTTATATATTTAGCAACATTAAATCGTTATAAAGGATCTGGGATTATTTTCTAGTTCAGAAATTGTACTCTGATATAAATATGACATGGCAGGGGAGACAGGATAGATTATATAAAAGGCCGCTTTCTAAAATGCAGTTATTGTTTCTAAAGTAAAACATTCGTCCTGAGCTGCAGTACAAGTAGATTATTGGTGCGGTCATTAAGTTTTATCAATTTACATGCGCACTATAGGCGCACAAAGTCGATCCCACCAACAACGTATTGCGGGGACTCATAGCATCATTTCCGATGTCAGCACTTTTTAACAGCTAGGTTGAAATGACACAAAACGAGGCCCGACCCCGACACCTCTTCCCCCCTCAGCCTTGGTTGTAGCTATTAAACGAATGTATATATTTCATCTATTTGATAGCATACATAACACGATGAATGTGAAAAAAATGATCATATTTTCATTAGTAAAAATGTCATTTAGGATTGTGTTTCAGGTATTCTTTTTTGAAATGGTAGAAATTCCTGTATAAAAGTACGATTTTAACACTCGACTGACGTTAAAAACTGCAGCTTTAGGGGTTTACCCCCTGTACTCCCACAGGGGCGTTGCCTGTTGACCACACCCAACGCCGCATACCGACTTCAACAGCTCAATCTACGCCACTGCTGTCCTCTATTGGTTTTCCGAATCTTGAACATTGCTAATGAGTCACCGGCAGTTGTTGATGAGTTTCTAGATCATTGCGTCTATATTTATTTTTGCTCTAAGTTTAATCATTATAAAACGGACAGAGCTCTCAGTCTCATGTTTTACTAATTATTCCAACAAATATGGATCAGTTTTTCACCGTTTTTTCCAATGTTTTATTAACAGACTAGCAAACAGGCGTCAAACATAACAGACAAGAACGAGTATCTGCTAATTTCCTCCTTCCTCTTCGATTGTCTTTGGTCAGCATAAAAGCAGTCACCAGGCATCCTCTTTCAGTTAGTTCGAACAAGACCAGATTGATTTCCTTCACTCTGCAGCATCATCTCACAGATAGCAAAATGAAAGCAACTTTGGTTATTCTCTTGCTTGGCCTGATTGTCATCTCACAGGTCGAGTCTCTCACCAGTGGTGGTCTTCAGATGTGGGGAAAAAGAGCTTTACGTGTAAGCATTTTGAATATTGCATATCTTTTAGTTTCATTTCAAATAAAACCTACAAATGTTTTTACCTTTAGTGTTGCTTTAAGATCTTCGATTTCCTTTCTTAAGTTAGGATCTTAGAAGCATTTGATATGCATATGTACAACTCATTAAAAAATTCTTCAGGCCAAGTTAATCAAAGCCTGCGCGCGTTGAGCAGACTAAAACTGTTCAAGTGAAACTGTGTCAAGGAAAAGCCCCGTCCCATTGGCGAAGACACAATGTGAGAAGATGATTGATCGTAGATTTCAGATAACCAATATTAATGATTTTGAGACGATCGATCGATTCATAGTCTTTGGTGGAGGCAATGCTTTAACTTCGTCCATCATCGTAAACCACTGTGCGCTGAGCTGGGATTTCGTAGGTTTGCAGAAACTGTTCACATGATATTCTCTATGCGCAGTTTTATGGGTGAACTGTAAGCTATAAGCTACCTTTATATGTGTCAAATGCCTGTAAGTTTTTAAGGTTTTTTGAAATAACAATGAACTTAATCTCGATATTCAATTTTAGGAGAGGGCCGAACAAGCAGAGACATTGCAGAAAACCGCTTGTGCTTTTTGCAGAATGAACGTACATGTGTGCGAAAACCTCTCGCGAAGATCTGCTGAAAATGCAGAGAAAAAGTAAAGCTTCGAGCTGGCAATAACAACACCAGTGACTTATTTGTAACTAGCAGAATAGACTTGAAAAATGTGTATTTGAATGCATCATATCAATTAAAATGATCGAGTCCTCTATCAACGCGTCGTTCATTATTTTCTTCCATTTGATGTTAAACCTTGCATCTTAGCCAATCAATGGCTATACAACATCTCTTACCATGAAGCAAACTAATTTCATGTTGTTTGCTCGTTATTCTATGAAGCAAACTTAATGTTGTTCGGTCGATATTCACTTGTTTACTGGTTGTCAACTTCTCAGAACCTTTCAGAAAATCCGTCTGTTTTGACTTACTTTCATCAATGCCTAAGGAAGACTTCTTGAATTTTTAACGGAACGGTTGATGTGCGATGGCGATCTTTGCAGTGACCATTTCATCGTTACATTTCATACTATGTAGTTTGCTCTTTAGATTTAGAGATTTAAAGCTTGCAAATAGTTTTGTTATGAATAGCAGTAAGCTGAGTGCTCGGAAAGTCATATAAAATTAATGCTCACAAAATTCACTTACGCTGTATGTCTTGTGAATTTTGAATTTACTTTTGGAAAAGATGACCTAAATATATATAAATATGAAAATTAAGAGAAGAAAATGAACTTCAAGTTTTATGTGCTCGCGTCATTAATCTCTGTTTTGAACGCATTGTTTCTTCAATCAAATTGAGGATTTTCTTATTAACCTTGAGAAAAAAGAGAGTTTTTTATGAAAGTGCAATAAAGGGTTAATGTGTACCTGTTTTGGGGATTATAAAAAAACATCTTTTTCTGAATGAGCCTGGGTATTGCAAAGTTTGGAACAGAATCCTTTCACGCAAACAGTTTTATCTCCTTTTGAAAAGTATTTCTTAATGTGACATGTTTCCACTTTTCCATGCTATTGTCAAATGTTATTTTTCGAAATGGCTTTGAAAAAAGCAACCATTTGCGTAAACTAAAGCTTTTCGTCTGACAGTCTTCAGAGTTTAAATCAGTGCCCATTGTCTTTTGAGATTGTAACCAATGGAGTCCTAAGGTGAAAACGAACTCCTTTTGATTGGTCAGCTTCAACAATCCTGTGCTCGCGTTTCTGATTGGCCTATTTTGATCCACAACTGGCCTTTCCTAGCTGATTGGCCTAGGATTTATAGGAGGAATTTCCTAGCTGATTCCTAGCTAGCGCGTTTCTGATTGGCCTATTTTGATCCACAACTGGCCTTTCCTAGCTGATTGGCCTAGGATTTATAGGAGGAATTTCCTAGCTGATTCCTAGCTAGCGCGTTTCTGATTGGCCTATTTTGATCCACAACTGGCCTGTCCTTGCTGATTGGCCTAGGATTTATAGGAGGAATTTCCTAGCTGATTCCTAGCTAGTGCGTTTTTGATTGGCCTATTTTGATCCACAACTGGCCTTTCCTAGCTGATTGGCCTAGGATTTATAGGAGGAATTTCCTAGCTGATTCCTAGCCAGCGCGTTTCTGATTGGTCTATTTTGATCCACAACTGGCCTTTCCTAGCTGATTGGCCTAGGATTTATAGGAGGAATTTCCTAGCTGATTCCTAGCCAGCGCGTTTCTGATTGGTCTATTTTGATCCACAACTGGCCTTTCCTAGCTGATTGGCCTAGGATTTATAGGAGGAATTTCCTAGCTGATTCCTAGCCAGCGCGTTTTTGATTGGCCTATTTTGATCCACAACTGGCCTTTCCTAGCTGATTGGCCTAGGATTTATAGGAGGAATTTCCTAGCTGATTCCTAGCCAGCGCGTTTCTGATTGGTCTATTTTGATCCACAACTGGCCTTTCCTAGCTGATTGGCCTAGGATTTATAGGAGGAATTTTCTAGCTGATTCCTAGCCAGCGCGTTTTTGATTGGCCTATTTTGATCCACAACTGGCCTTTCCTAGCTGATTGGCCTAGGATTTATAGGAGGAATTTCCTAGCTGATTCCTAGCCAGCGCGTTTCTGATTGGCCTATTTTGATCCACAACTGGCCTTTCCGGGTATATAAGTTTCCTAGCTTAGAGTTTTCGATCTATTTTCTGGCATTTTAAACTCTGGAGAGCGTTAGACGAAAAACTTTAGTTTACTCAAATGTTTCTTATCTTTTGCTCATCTAAATCTCATGAAATGTGAAGACCAGTGCTTGGTGTTTTTTAGTGTTTTGAAACTTAAAAGTTTATTATATTGCGTTTTAAATATTTTATTTTGTAAACATCAATTAGTTGTAGTTTAGCTTCTCTTAAGTGCCTAGTGTGAAGGTATTAAAAGTAAAATAAAATTTTAATGAAATATTGCGTTGGAATTTTTTGACAAAACTTTCATATCGATAATTGAAAGGCTCGTTTGGCTCCTTTACATAAATTATAAGGGTATCATTTATCAAAACAAAGTTGTCGTTTTATGAAATGACGTTTTTCTCTTTTCCATTTTCTGCAGCATACCACCTACAGGGGTTATGTAAAGTTGCTTTAGGTTTCATTTTCTAATAATTTCCCTTTGCAATTTATGATGACGATTCAAAAACAGAGCAGTATTTCCCCTCTGAACTGTGGTCTTTAAAGACTCATGTTACTTTGCAAGTTTTCGGAACGCAGATGACACTGACTTCTGCATGACCAATTAGTGGCGGCTCCAGCCTGGGATAAGTGGGGGAGGACAAAAGGTGTGTCGGGGACCGCGCCTTTTTTCCTTGTGTGAAACATTTTTTTCTGGAGGAAACACCTCTTGTCTCCCAAGAAATTTCATTTAAATGTGACAATCTTGATAACGTTCATACCCCCTCCCCCAAGTTTTCTTATCAGGTTTGCAAGAATCTCAAGGAAAAACTTTCTGCAAATTTGGGGGGGCTAGTCCCCCCATTCCTCCCCCGTTGCTCTGCCACTGTGACCAATACGTATCATTTGCACCATTTTCAAAATCACTATTTTTTTGCATCACGGACTCTTAGGATCAGTTTTTCTTAAGTTTTGATGTTTAATTATCTTTGGTTTGGTTTGGGGTATTTATGTCTTCATTTCAAGATAAGACAAGGCATGAAAATCATCTAGGTCAGTTTCAAAAACTATGGCATTTTGAACACATCTTGGTTTATTCGTGAGCATGATGTCTATTGACGAGTGATCCCAAACAATTAATTCTGTTTCAAAAAGTATATTTACTCAAAAATCGAGTTAAAACAATGTTTGGATTATAAGCTCTGAGATTTCAAATCCCCCAATGTAACATAACACGGAATATTTGGTTGCGCTTATTTAACTGGAGCTGCAGCGAAAGAAATTTACTTCACCTATTTGAGGCATTTGTACTACTGAAAGGGATATAGAGTTGGTCAGGTGACCTAGATCTCAGCCTTGCTGCAATTACTGTTGCGCATTAGAAACTGTTAACCATTATCATTTCCAGCTGCAGAATGATCCTTCCACGTGAAATTGTGAATTTAGAAAACAATGCAGTATTTAGTTGGAAAATGAGAGGCTATCGAAAGCATTTTTATGCTGAGAAAGAGGCTAATCAGATTTTAACGTTTTCGATACGTTGAAGATTGACTGATGTTATAGTGAGTGGATGGCTACAGTGTCTGGGGGCTACTTTTAAAGTTTTATCTACAATATTCTGGGGCACTATTCTTGAATTTAATCGTTTGGTCTTTCAAGTTGACATTAATCTCGTTAAGGCGTGAAATATAATCACAGTCCATAAGAGCATCTTTTATTTCATCGTTACGTCTCTTTTTATAGCCTTAGTTTTATATAATATTGTAAATTAGGTTAGGTAAGTAAATTTCTTTTGTTATTAGTATTAGTGCTTATTTTAATCTTTCAAACAGGTCAGGTTGAAAAACATATATATGTATGAGCCTTTAACCTGTATAAATATTATAAAATGAAAGAAATTCCCAAATTCTCCTTGATTTTTCGATTTAATAAGAGAATTGACAAAATGAATAGCATTCTACATGCGTGTTAAATATTTTACAATGTATCATGATCAAAATTTAACTTTCTGCATCAATTTGCGTGATCAATTAAAAGCTTAGGAGAAACCACGGCAAATAGTGTTTTAATAACATGAGACTTCCAGCCAAGCAGATTTAAATCAAAAGTATTAAATATTTTTCCTCATATCAGCTTTTGCCGCTATATTTTATGGTTCTTTTGCAAGCTCTCTGTAGTTCTTGAGGTCTTTCAGCTCGAACTCTGCTTTAGTCATTCTTGGTTCGTAGCAATACCTCTGGTTTTCCATGCAAAATTTGCAGACAATTGTTTGAAGAAGTTCCCCTCTCTTTGCTTTCTGTGTGAAAAAGTTGATGGCAAAAACTTTATTTTTCTGTAACTGCAACAGGGAAATAGGGTTCCGCTTATAGTTACGGGAGTGCTTAACCTTAGTCTGGTTGCATTCGCGACATTTACCCTTAGAAACAAACATTTGGTTCTTAGTATGAGAGAGTGGCAAACAATGACAATTTAGCATCATGCTATTTGCAGAGTGGCAAACAATGACAATTTAGCATCATAGAATGCATGCTATTTGCAGTTGATCGTGGAGACGATTTGAGAATCTGAAAGACGTTTTTTCATCTGTTTTAGAATTAAAATATATGAGCTCTCTTTGTTGATTTTATTTCGAAACTATCATTTTCTCCCAGTGTAGAAATTAATTACAGGATTCAAATATTGATCTGCATTCCATGATGATATTTTCAAGATTGAAGAGCATCGACAAATAAAATCAAGCGAAAGGACCAACATTATTACAATGTTTTTCTGATAAATTCAAGTTGCCTTTATTGAATGTTTGCCTATTCACTTACCTCGTGTTGGCGTTTTCCCCACATTTGTAGCCCGCCACTGGTCAGGCAGTTCACCCCAGCAAGGAAATCCACACTGATCATAAAAAGCAACAAACATAACCTCTTATTCATAGCTGCTGTTGGCAAAGTTACTAAGATTTTGCTTCCACTTGGCAACAATTATGCTATAATACTGAGCTCATTGCAGCAAGGCGTCTTTTATACATGACGAATTTGCCGCAAATATTCTTGCTCGCTCGTTAAGCATCTTAATCGCAGCTTAGAAAAGAGTTCTTTGTTTTAAACGAACACGTTTTTTTACGCTCGACCAAGGCTTTTTTGAAAAATGCACCTAAATGTACAGCTTTTTTTAAGTGGGCTTAATTAACTGAAGAAAACAGATACAATTTCTTTTAAAACTACTGAGATTATACAAACTAGGGAAACGGCTTCACAAACAAACGAAGTGAAATGAATGAAATACAATCTAATCTGTTTGCATGAGACACTTCAAGTTCGTTTTTTCTGATTTTTTTCGTTTTCAGCGTATAAGCATTTGATAGATCTCTTTGAAAAAAAGATATGCTTCCAAGACAATTTGCTAGCCCGGGTAATTAATTCTAGAAAAACGTTTCTCCTTTAACTGAACAAAACGATGTCAAATTGGCATTTGGGTATCGTTATTGAGGAAGATAAAATTATGTTTGCTGGGGGTCTCCTTTCATGTCATCTATTGTTATTTCACAGAACTACGGGAACTGCCATTTATCTTGTTCAAGTGATTAAAGCAAACTTTAATCTTGAAAGTAAATATAGATACAAAAATTATTTTGAGCACAAACAGATAACAACGTTATTTGAAGTTTTGTTTGAATTGACGGCAAATCATCCCGCTATCTCTTCTTCAAGGTACAGTCAATAAAAGACTGCCTAATTTAAAATTCACTGGCGACAGTGCTTTCGATTGCCTGCATCGTGATTCTTTTTCTATTCATTTGTCGTCGTCATTTTTGCTCTGTTTATCGTCTTAAAACAAAACTCTGTTCAAATATCCTCAAAGCACCTCTTTATCTGGCTAGAAATTCGTCACTGCGTGGTACGCAGCTAATTTTGTAGAATATTTCATCTTTACCATCCTTTCCTCCGCATTTCCTCAGCATTTCCTTCCCATTTCCTCCGCGTTTTCTCCCACCCTATAAATATCGTGGCTATTTGAAAATCACTCTCGTGTTTGCAAGTCAACGAAGTTGCAGAATGGACCTTCTCAAGATTTCACTTCTTTTTAGCGGTAAATAACTGCATTATACTAGTTTCTAGATTTACAGTTAAGAGTTTTTAATTTTTTAATATTTTGTTAAAGATTTGGGCCGATGGATTATGTTTTACCTTTTAATGTCCTTAAATTTCCATAAAACTCACGATATTTTGTTATTCCACCTTAGCACTGAATATATTATTGATACTTATCAGGACTCCATCTAGCGAAAAAGCAAAGAATAGATAAAAGAGTGTTTTTAAATAGGAACAAGAGACGAGCAATCGAAGAATACACTCTTCCAACGTTACCTCTCTGGTGCCCCTCCAACTCAATTGCTTGTGAATTAGTGATTAAGCAAATTGTCGATCAACAAATAGGCTAATAGGCAAGTTACTTTTGGTAGTTAGCTATCGAGAATTCATGCTACATGCTTTCAAGGTCTCTCAAGTTACAAATATTAAAAGTTACACGATAATATAATCATTGCTCCATTGTTTTGCGCATGTTAGCTTTACCTTCATGGTTCCAGCTTAAAATGTTTGCTTAAAAAATCTCTAATTGTTCACGTTGATCTCAAGAGGGGAATTTTCATGTTTTGCATATGCATTTATCGTTTTTCAGCAAAAAAGCTTACAAACCGCGAAAATGTTATTATGAATATGCACATGGAATCGATTCTAATATTTATAAGTAATACTCTACTTAAGTAACGTGTTCCATTCAGCAACGCCAGTGGCCAATCGAAGGCCTATTTGTGTTTGATACTGAATAAAATATAATTTGATAACACATAATCTTTTTCACGATTCAAGTGACCCATATTAACTAAAAGGAACACTGCATACGAGGTATCAGGCATTGAAGTTAACTTCATCTTCATTTTTAAAGTAGAGAAATTGACTGAGTGAATTGACATGATGATTTGCTCGTTTAAAAACCTTTTCATGCGTATTTTCAGTCGTATTAAGGGGATCTTTTATACGCAAACATTTCAATCGTCCTTAAGTAATTATAGTTACACAACGTTAGGTCTTGGCTGCCAATTAGCATAAATTTTCCAATCATCCTGGCATTAGCCTTTAGGCAACTTTGGACACGTTATTTTGAACGTTGAGATCATTTGACATTCACTTTACTCTATCATTCTACCGTTTATAAGCAACCTTTAAACCAATCGACTTTTTACATACAGTGTTTTTCTGTTCTTTCTCTCGTCTTATAACCGTGTTCATTATCAACTAATATGAATAAAGATAGTTTAAAAAAAACTTAAAATTGTACGTAAATAGTTTTTGGCGGTGCAGAATTTAAAAAATGACTCTGAAAAGAGAAAATATTTTAAAAAATAATTAAGCTTTTCGTCTGACACTCTTCAGAGTATAAAACGTGATAAAATTGACGTTCATGAAAAGACTACTAATGTCGAAAGAGTACTGAAAGATGCTTTGATATCGATTATGAGATTGTCAATGTGCTCTGAAACTTTTCATGTAAAGAGGCTTTTTCATTATTCCTTTGGGCTTATCGTAATATTATGGTTTGAGAATTTTGGCGTACTTTGTTCTTATTTTTAACTATATTTTTAATATTTCACAGTATTTCGTTTCGTTTCGTGTCGTTTCGCTGATTATAATCAGCTTTCTTTGGAACTTGGCTAGTAATATCGTATGATGACTCACTTGATGGTTTTGCAAATAAAGATATTCTCAGAAAAAATTATTTTGAAACAGGTTACAAACCGGGCTTGAAAATTTAAAAGTTAGTATCATGTATTAGAACGGCTTCAAAATTCTCAAAGAAGTTCATCTTGAGTTAACTCACTATTTTAAGTTTAAATCAAGTTTGAGGAAGGTTTAGCTGAGGAGAAGAGCAGTCAGAGGAATGTTTAGCTTTTGCGCATGAAAGTCATCACATCATATGGTAAAATATTTGCAAAGGATACTAAGAGCATTTCCACAAAGGATAGAGCATTTCCACAAAAGAAAGATTTTTGGTTTTAAACAAGCCAAAGAAATAGAGCTAAACGTTTCCACTCAACCTTGTAGTGCTTTGCTTTCCTTAAAGTGTCTCTTAGATTATCTGCCATTTAAATATGATTCATCTTTTTGTAGGTTATTTGTTCACGAATGCGCAGAATTTTGATGAATACCTACGTGACTACTCTCCAAACTGCCAGAGTATGATGAAAAGTTACCCAATATGCAACGATGTCCTTATGCAGTACGTGTGCTTGAAGTCTTGTGCATACGAAAAGGAATGTAAGTATCACTGGTTGGTATATCAATAGCCACCCTATCGTTTTACTGTCCGCTTAATACATCTTTCTTAGATGAATCAGATTAGGTACATTACAGCAAAAAGATGGAGAATTTTGTTTTCTTTCCTTTAAACTGCCAACTTTTAAAAATGCTTTCAAGATAAATTGATTTTTTGAGTTTGATACCCTTTGCTGAATAAAAAAAAATTTGAACTGCCATTGAAATGAAAACTTTATTTATCTCAGTCCCACTTACATGCGGAAAAAGGCATGTTGTATCATCGCAATTTCAAGAAAACAACACAGCAAAGAGAGCAAGAGGAAAATATGCTGGTTCAAGAAAATTTAAGCTCGCGGTTCCTAAATTTGCTAAGGAAAAAAGAATCGTTGGAGGGACGGAGAGCGAAGAAGGGTCTTGGCCATGGCAAGTTGCTTTAATGTTTAAGGGGAAACAGCACTGTGGAGGAGCTCTGATTTCACCCGGTTGGGTTGCAACAGCCGCACATTGTTTTGGTGAGTCCAAAGTCTTTTTCAAAACTGTACATTATAGTACATAGTATTTAAAAAATACACGTTTCAGGATTTCCTGCAGCAAGTATGTTATTAAACCCATGTAAGTTACTAAATCAAATAATTCTATTAAATTATAAAATTTTGCAGCCAGCTACAATAAATGAAAATTTAAGTTAGAAAGTTCGATTGCACTTTGGTAGATGATGGACACTTTTGTGTTGAACTATTTTTTAATAGATTCAGGCCGATTGCTTTCACCTTCCTTTTGTTTAATTTCAAGAGAGTCTCCTTTATATTTCTAATTTGTAGGGAAATCAACTTCGAAGATTGCAAGCGATTGGAGTGTTGTCCTGGGTGAATACAAGCTTGCATCTACTGATAAATTTGAGCAATACAGACAAGTGAAGAAGATCATAATTCACCCGCAGAACTTCCGTTATTCGGATATTGGCTACCATGATATACCTGATGATTATGATATTGGTGAGAGGAAGACTGCATTCGTTACCACTTTCAAGCATTCAAATTCATTTCCCCACATTTATCGAATTGGTGGTTTCACGAGAAACACACTTTTCCTTAAATCAGTTCTTATAGCAACAGGATAACTAAAAGTTAACTCCTGGAACCACAAAAATCCAGTGTTCAGTTGGAAATTCAAGGACAACTTTAACTTAAGTTCTTTATATTTAAAATTGGCCTGAAAAAACCATTCAGAGTTAGAAACATCAGAATATAGGTTGAAAACTCTTTGTTTCTTTTCTGCCATTTTATACTCTGAAGAGTGACAGATGGAAAGCTTAAGTATGTTTCAAAATGTTTCATTTTTTTAAATCCATTTCTAATTGTTGTACCACAAAAAGATTGTTTGGTGTATATTTTTCTTCACAAAGTAGTCAAGTTGTTCCTTAAGATTTGTCCTTGTCATGATCGAAACATAGGCAATTTGCTGAATCACTGTCGACCGCGATATTCCCATTTCTAGGCTCTTTTCTCTTGAATTAAAAGTATGAGCCTTGACTAGTTAATACCATGCCTAAATGAATAGAACCAATGCTGTAAATAAATAACAATGTATCCAAAATACAAACTATCAAATTTAGGGTGCCTCAAGACTCCTGTCTTAGCCTGCTCCTATTTTTTATCTTTATAATTGCCTTACAAAGAACAAAGGTCAAAATGTTCAGATGTGGTTCAGATGGCAGAACCACTTCCTATTCTTCGAAATCTAAGTCCAGCCTTAGCAATGCTATCAACTAAGACATTCAGAGAACGAGATTGCACTGATACGACAAAAAGCCAAAAATGTTGCAGATTAAAACATTCGTTGCCATTAATATCACAGCTATGCTGGTTAACAATAAAAACACAAAGATGGGAAAAACACATATAATAAATCAGTTTACTTCAAGTTACTTATTGTATTTAACTCGGTTGAATTGAAATAAAAACGAAAACTTGATATGAAATGAAATTGAAAGTGTCAAAAGTTCTAAAAGCACAGCAAACATGATTTTAAACGTGAATCTGACATGGTACGAGAAATTTGTCGGTTTGTTTTCGAGAAAAAAAGTCGTAAATTTTTTGCGAAAGTGTCAAAGCGTGAAATTGACTTGATTTAAAGGTAATCTGTCACGACGTTGATTGGTTATAAGAACAAAGGGATTATTTATTGTTTCCAGTCCCCTCTTAATTTATCGCATTGTAAAAAATATGGCGGAGCGCTGGAATTGTGTTTAGGCTATTGTTCCAGCTATTGTTCTCGTTAACCAATCCACAACGAGACAGATTGCCTTTAATTGATAGGGAACCCCACTTATGAAACTTTGTTCCCTTTTTTGACGACAGAGCTTAATGATACTTCTCGGCTATAGAAGTGTTTCTTCCTTTCATTTGCATTTTGGTTTAGGATAATGATTTGTCAACTTTGTTCTGCGGTCACAGCAAACTGCTTTGCTGTTCAGTGCTTACTCAAGATTTGAACTTTTAAACTAGGAAAGGAAGACAGAACAATGAGCTTGACATGCGTTTCATTTGTTTGTAGCTCTCGTACAACTGTCTCATGCAGCTGTCCTGTCCGACTGGGTGAATACCATCTGTCTACCGGACGACCTTGTCAGTTTTCCTCATGCAAAACAATGTTACATCGCTGGTTGGGGCAAAACACAGTGGGGAGGTTCACAGCCTGATGCGCTGAGAGAAGCAGTTGTTAAGCTTGTTGCAAGGACCACATGCAATTCTCCTGAATCCTACAATGGAAAGGTTCATCAACGCGCTATATGCGCTGGTTATGCTGATGGTGGAGTGGACGCGTGTCAGTATGACAGCGGAGGAGCACTAGCCTGTGAGTTCAATGGCAGGTTCTACGTACATGGTCTTGTCTCCTGGGGTATTGGATGTGCAAGAAAGTTTAAATATGGCGTTTATGCGAATGTCCCAATTCTTAGAGGATGGATAGTCGAGACAATTTTAAATGAAGAACCCACCATCAAAACGATTGCGAATCGATTGAATGATGTGTTTAAGCCTTTACTAAACTCAACAGAACTTTTTTGATAGTAAGACGGTTTTACACTGAGAAGACGTTTACCAGGACACGTCCTTTGTTGAATGTAGAAATAATGATGATGATAATCATAACAGGCTGAAAACATCAATGTGTGTATACTGCTATTTAGTCACCGTAACTGAGTGAAAAATAAAACTCTTGTAGAAGAAAAGAGCGTTCCACTTGAAGGTTTATAGAAAGGCATTATCGCAAGGCAAAAGGGCGGGTTTCTCCACCACCGTAACCTACTCTGCCTGATCCTTGTTGTATATGAAATATATATCTATATGTAGACACCTCGATGCAATAAATACACAGCTATTTGATAGTCAGCAACGTTTGAGCTAGATTCTCAGTCTTTTGTAAGGAGGAAAAGCCTATTGCTAAAAAAGGTCAAAAGCAAGTTATAATTCCAAATGTTAAGCTTTGAACGGCTGACCTAGGCTCAAACATACCCTTCATCAACCCTTCATCAACCCTGTTTGAAGGCTTCTCACTATTTAGGTCTTGAACAGATGCCAAGACACTTTTTGCTGTATCTCCGAACTAAAAGCAAAACTGTTCTTAGGCGACATACTTAAAAATCAAGATTATTTCTATATTAGATAGAGATTCAAAAATAGCAATATGCAATCTGAATATATCTACCACGCTTGTGCTACCAATTCTAAGATGGTGGGGGGGGGGGGGCAGCAGAAAAAAATGACCTTGAAAACTACTTCAGATCTAAAACTGCTAGATGAAAGGACGACCAGAAAACATTGCTATTAACTAAAATGGCCTAAAGTATAAAGTAACACGTTCATAAAATTACCATGGTTGGTAATATTTTCTTTCCGATATGAAGCTCAAAATAACCAGGTCATGTAAAACTAACATCCAAAAATTGGAGAATCGAGCTGCATTTACTAGACTATCCAGACACTACCTAAACTATAATGGCGACATGTTTCAGATCATTGGCTGAACAACCGAAAAATCAATAATCTAAAATGCCTGCTAAAGTATTTGGAACACCAAGCAATTTGCTTTGCATTTCATATCTTTCATTCCTTTTTCGAGAAATAATTGCTACTTCCGCCCCCTTCCCCCTCAAACAATGTTGATAATCTAGAGAGATGTCATAAAAGAAGCGCAAAAGAGAGTGCTTCCATATACCCTAAAAATTACAATCAAGAAAATGACTAAAAAGCGAAGTTTGTGTCCTTGCTGGATGCTTTTAATTTCAAAAATGATGCTTCAGTTTGTATGTTATTGGTTTAGGTTATTGAAAATTCTTTTCTCCCTGGAACAAGAAGGTTTTACGTCAAATTTCTGATGCTCCTGGCAATGCGGATGTTCCTTGCTTCACCAGTGGTTCAATTACCGCTCCATGACCAATTCAATCAAAGCTTTCTATATTCAATGCAGGTTTTATACAAAATTGTTACATACTCAGATAAAAACGAAGAACAGACCGTTCCCTGCATTGTTTGAAAGAATTTGAAAAGTCTTTCTAGGGTCCTAGACGAAACAGGCCTGTGTTACATGGAAGCTCTGCCCCTGGCTCCGATCAACATTTGGTCAGGTATCAGGTTCGTCTTTGCGTACGCTTTTGAGATGGCTCCACTTTTGATCACCTTTTCGAAGCTAAATTAACAGACAGTACAGGGTTTTCATTTGACCAAAATGATGCAGATGAGGACACATTATTGAATATTTCTTCGTAGAAAAATTATATTTAGCCGCATTATTGAGCTTTCAAGGTGCGAGTCAGTTTTCCTTTGTTATATATAATTTCTTTACGTTTTCATGACTTGGAAATTAGTTCAGATATCCAAGTCATACATACAGAGCTAAATTTAGGGAATAAAAAGGGCTTCTACTACCTAGATATAGAAGCTACCAATGAAATAGGATGGTCCATATTTAATGAAACATGTGAAAAGGACGATTGATTTCTGTTCTTCCGCATCAGTGGCGAATGTAGTGGTTCTTGGAAGCTTTAATATGGAGACTGAGGACCAAGTTCTACACTCAATAATGGATGACCATAACTTCATTTTAATTAGCAGCAAACATGGTTTTCTTTAGGGCCAAACATTTGAAATAGGTTTTGGTGACATTCACCATCTAATTAATGCTGTTCTCAATACTACATCCATCAAATTAACCTCTAAAATGAACATTTGATGATCCTTTAAAAAGTTTAAAGAATAGTTTTTTGCCAAGAATAAGTAAGCAATCTAAAAGGGCACTCTCCTAAAGAACACGACGATATTAACAATATTTTTGTTAGTCCCTTAACAAATGCACCCCTGATAGCAGGTGTTACTCAAGATAATAATAAGCCACACATGAATAAAAACATTCTAAGGGCCATTATGGCGCGGATAAGACTCAAGGAAAATTGGTAACTAAGGACTGGAACGATTTCAACAGGTACAAAAGCAAATGAATCGGGTCGTTCAAATCAATAAATGGACGATAAGAGATCTATTCAAGGAGCTTGATCTAGCTAAATTAGATAATGACAAAGTATTCAGGAAAGCGTTTAAATCAGGGACCGCGCACCACTCTAAAAGTGGAGGGGCTGAAATGGGTGTGACCGAAAAAAATTTTGAGGCCACGCCCTCTTCAACGCCGAAAAACGCCCCTTTTAGAAAATGCTTGCTTATTTCTATTGAATTTTTATAAACAGTCTGGTTCAGAAAAGATATCAATAACTATAAAAATAGATAGAATTAGCTCGAGGGTAATAAAAAACCAAGCTAACCAAGTTAAAAAATACATCATATCACTTAACAAGATGAAACACCTAGAAAAAGAACAGGAATGGTTCTCAGTCAAGAAGAACTGCTACTACATAGGAGTAAACTATCTAAAATTGCGTTAGAGTAAACCTTCAAAAAAATTTGTAGCCTATTGTTGCAAAAAAGTGGGTGGGCTATAGCCCCTGCTAGCCAAATGGCTGCGCGGTGCCTGGTTTAAACCACTACTGTCGTGTAATGGCCCGAACGATGTGTCAAGAAAAACACTTGCAGAGAATGATACAGTACTTACCAGTCACAAGGATATAAGTAAATGCTTCAATAGCTATTTTTCTAATGCTACCAGGATGAAATATCACTGACACTCTCGATGTCGGAAAGCCAACTCAACCAAAAAAATCATTTTAAAATTTCAGTGGCTCATGACATTGTAAACGATCAAAAAAAGCATCGAACGGAAATGAAAAATTTAGCTTTCTTCCTTATAGTAATGTTGGTGTTTGGGATAAAATCACTCACCGAGACAGATCTAAGACGGTTAATGAGGATATACCTGTCGCTGTCTTAGAATTTCACTCTGTTTTGATAATGTAACAGCCATTGTTAATAAAATGTTAGAATCTAGACATTTCCCCAATAAACGGGAAACAAACCCAGAGAAAATGTCGGCATCGCCTCCTTCTTCGCGATCGCGATCTATCTCTGAAATGGGACAGAATTTTGTGGGAAAAGAATCGCGATCGGGTGTTTTCAGGATTAGTATCGGGGTGTATGATAAATCGCATTCACTGATCACTTGATCAACTAACTGTTCTATTCACCTCAATTCGTTATGGAAACGAGTTTCTCTCCCAGAATCCAATTCTTCACAGACCCGGAAATCTATCGATCCTTCCATCAATGGGTTTGGCTTGTGTTGTAATTGCATGGAAGAAAAAGGATAGAAAGACTTTCAAAGTAAGTGGTAAGTTTGCCAACGCATTTCGTATTAGAGGAGAAGACGTCAATAATGGTTTTTACACAATAGCTTTGCCAAATAGTCGAGCATGGGGAACTGGCCATGTAAAAAGTGTCGGAAAGGCGATAGGCCTAACAAATATACTCCAACTCAAACAACAGCCAATGTAGATAAAACAGAAGAACCAACTCCAACGCAAACACCGAGTCCGCTGCAACCAACACCTCCTTTCCCAGATCCTAGGGCTGAAGTTGTTGTCGCTATTTACCGCTATGATGGCAGAACTGACGATGATTTGTCATTTGAAAAAGGAGACCAGCTTGAGGTTAGAGACAGCACCGGAGATTGGTGGTACGCCCGTCATAGGAAGACCGCAAAGAAGGGATATATTCCGTGCAACTATGTTGCCCCTTTGCAGTCACTTAAAGCAGAACCGTAAGTATAAATCTATTCTTTCCATTCAGTCAAATTTTTCAACTAAAAGTAAAACCTACCTGTTCAGACTGCATTCTCTGTGTTTTTGCACGGAGAACATATAAATTCTGGTATACGCATAGATTACACAGATTTGAATAGATTTCGCGGAGAATATATTCTTGCATAGATTGCTGTCTGGCTACCTGTCTTGTCTGCTTTGTGTGGGCATGAAATCTCAAAATCATTAATGAATTAGCTCTTTTATTACAATGGCAAGTAATTTGGGTTTTTTTTGATACCATTATAATCTCTTCTGTATGATCTTTTCTAAATGGAGATCTGACATGAGAAAACGAAAGCTCTAAGTTACCTTACTGGTAAAAAAGTAAATGAAAACTTTCTAGAATCTGTCTAGGTGACCAATTTTTAGGAACAATACTTTTAATCAAAATTTGTTCCACGGAGTTTGACTTTTAGCCAATTTTTATCAACTTGTTGTTAATTTTAGCCAATCTTTCTGACTGACTACAATATTTTCACACTGACTTACTCATCAGTAATTTTACACTAACTTTCTCACCACTAATCCTAATCTATTAGTTTTGCCATGAATAAAAGCTAATAAACAGAGCATAAAATATTCAAATTTATTCAGATAATAGCGATAAGAAACACACTAAACACCTAATAAGAGTTTCCAATTCTCTGTAGCACCTTTTTCGCACAAATTGAACAAAGTCTTCTGTGATACCAGTAATATTATATTTATATCTGATCCTTCAGCAACATGGTGATAGAGATCTGGTGAACTTTAAGGATACTTTATTATTGTATTGTCGATTACTTAATGTTGGTTTTTACAATAGTGAATATACACTAATGAAGGCTAACATGAAGCAATTTCAAGGATTGCATAAGACAGTTCATTTACTGGAAAACGAGCATGCACACTTGTTTTCAAGGAACCAAGTTTTGATCAAATTCTCAAATTGTCTAGTATTTTATGCTGTCTTTATTGATTCTGGGAGTGATTTCGAGATATTATGGTTTGTTGTCCCATTTACTGCGAGGTTTAGTGGCCTAAATATGTATATATATCTAAATATGAGTTAAATTGTTTGGAATAATTTCATTCCTACAAAAGTAACTGCAGTACGTAATTATTTGAGTCTTTCATTATCTCAACTTTTCATGTCCATGAAGATAAGTGACATCTGCTTCTTTGAATACCATTCCTTACTTTCTACTTCCTTAAATTTTAGTAGGTAAAAAGGGACTTATCAAAACCGATTTATTTTAGTCAGTTAGAGACTTATTTCTATCATTTAAACTGATGTATTGAAAATTAATGGGTAAAATGTGAATAAAATTTGTCAAGGGTTATATAAATTACAAACAAACCTATTGTGGGTGTTTATTATGGACCTAAGAGTAAGTGTTTAGGTATTATCTTTTAAAGAGTATGTAGAGAAAGAGAGGGGATGTTATCAAAAGGGGTGGGGGTGGAAAAATCAAAATTTTTGCATGCATACTATGTCAATCACCTCTTTTCCTGTTCATAACCAGGACCAGGTGGAAAAACCACATGACAAATCAGGTCAATATGATAACACACTGAAGCCTCATTATGACTTTTTGCAAGCAATCACAGAACAGATTTAATTTACTTCACTCTGTTGATATTTATTTAGTTTACATATTTTTCGCTTATTTATTTGGTTCCTTTTTGACATGTCAAGCACTAGTCAATTTTATTTTGTATACCAGGGGTGGTCAACCTACCACCTATAGGGCCAGAATCTGTTCTGGGAAGAGAATTTTTGTGGCCTGCAAAATGAAAAAGATCTTATTATAGTTTTTTGATGGCAAGGATGATATTGCGTGAAGTGGCAAATATTGAATGTAATAAATTGATTCAATATTAAATCATCTGATATCTTCATCAAACCTGGGAATGATAAAAGGATTTGTTCACTGTCTGTTGTCAGGAATTTATCCTGTTTAAAGACAGGACAGAATCTTTGAAAGCAGAATCTTTGAAAGGACTGGGCAAAAGTTAACAAATGCAGCAAGAACAAATCTCGCTGGACACACTCATGGCAATTGAGCAGGCATCACTGTTGGCCCTATTTTGTCATGTCTCAGTTACCAGTGAATAGTCAGATAAAAAGGCCAGTGCTAAACATCGATTGGTGGACAATTTTTTTCAGCTTTTCCCTTTGCATTTACAATTGCAACAGTCTTATCTATTGTTGCAAACTATCTATCTAGAAGAGAGGTTTGTAATTGTAGTGTAATTCAATTTAGAGGAAAAGTTTTTCATTATTATCATATTATTATTTTATTAAAACCATATCATATTTGGTTTTCTTATTACCTTTGGCCTGCTTAAATAGAAATGCTTGAAGGTTATGACCCAGTCTCCAAAACGGTTGCCCACCTCTGTTGTATATATTTTTCAGACACAGTGTAGGTATGAGAATATAACCTCCCTTGCATTATGTCGCACCGTGGTGGGAAAAAAAGTGACAGTTTAATAAAATCATTATTGTACTTTTCTTATCCTGATAAAACTCAATCACTGCTTATAATTGAATTTTTCATCCTAGAATTTTTTTGTGTTTGTTTGTTTCTTTAGCAATCCTGGAGTTCTCCCCATTTGACTCTAACGAAAAGGCTGAAAATCACTACATTTGTCAAATATAGTTTGCCAAATTTTGATTAGTAGATATGTTATTTTATGTTAATTGCGTTTTGATTTCTTTTCTTTCAGGTGGTACTTTGGGGATATTAAGCGACCTGAGGCAGAACGACTATTACTGCGACCAGGCAACACACATGGGTCATTCCTCATTAGAAAACATGATAGTAAGGGCTCCAACATTGGTGTTGATTGGTATGCTTTATCAATAAGAGATGGTGATCTTATTAAGCACTACAAAATAAAAACAACAGATAGTGGCAACTACTTTATTGCAAGGAGAGAAGAGTTTGTCAACCTTCATGCACTAATTGCCCATTATACTGATAGTTCTGATGGGTTAGTAACAAACCTACGAACAGCATGTCTTAAGGTATGTATATAGTTCAAATAAGGCATGAGTTTTTGTCTTATGATTTTGTCTTAAGAGAGTGAGAAGTATATTGTAATTGATGACATGTCTTTACGGTCTCTTAGCAGAATTGTTTGCATTGTTGATTGATAACTTTTTGCTCAGCAGAGTAGATGGCAAAGGTAAAATTTTCTTGTTTTGTTCCATTGAAATCTTCTTTTTGTTGCATTGAAAGTTAGAAGCAGCCATTTTGAACTTGATAGACTGAGCAATACAAGACAGAATCTCCCTACCAAATTTTTTTGTATCATCGTAGGCAGTCACTAGTAGGGTATCCTAAGCCTTTTCAGGCCTTTTTGTAAAAAATAGCCCATATAAGTGACCCAAGGCTTGTGTGATTTGTCTTGCGCGAGCCATCACTTCAGGCAAAGATAACAAAGGTTAATAATGAAAATCAACAATGTTACAAGCATTCATAATGTTCATAAAAATCATATAATCTTGTTATAAGGTTCAATAACCAAATTGAAATGTGTTTTGTTTATAAATTTTGTGCTTAATGTGTTGGTCATATACTATAGACATTGCTCCAGGATGATCGCAAAATGTAGCACCAAACCCCTTTTTTGAAGACACTAACTGCCTAGATGATGCTCTCAGGGCCAATAAAGTTTAAGTACCATACACGACCTTTTTCTTCATTTCTTCAGTATCCCCAGAGTACTATGTGGTGGATTTGACATTCAATTGTGTATTTCCGTTGAGATATGGTCAATTCAGCTTTCTTATTTTTCCTGTGTTTTGATATTCCTGATTTGCATTGTCTATGTCTGGAAATTTGTTAATTGATGAAACATTTATTTCTCACAATTTGCTGTTTTGCGTGAGCGATCAAATGTTTGTGTGGTTGGGCTTGCACAAGTGCCATTGCATCAAACGAAAAGGCCTGCCTTTTACATAACAGACAGTCTTCAATGATCAGGATTTTTCCATAAGGGCACCAACACTTGCTTGTGATGCCTGTAGACAAAGAAAGTTTGACGATTTCCATTAGTGGTAGAATGTCTACTTTGATAGCATCTGTAATGGTGGCAGACAAATTAAGCAAAAACCAGGCTTACAGATCCAACTTAGACTAAGAACGTGCTCACATGGATAAAAGGCTATGTTTTTTGTAAGCTGAGTCAATCATCTTGCAATTTTTTGGAATTGTTTTCCTTACAATTACTAGCACTTTTAACATATCAATAACAAACATCTAGCAGTGAAAATATTTTGATGCCTTCAAGGACCTATTCAATAAACAAAAGTAAGGAAGATAGTGACATAAGAACAGGATTTGTAAAATTATACCAAATGAAATTGTGAGGAACTGGAATTCTAAAGCTGTACTTTCAGTACCCCTATAAAGAACTGTTGACTAATTTAATGCAAATAAAACGCTTTGCAGCTCTGCCACACATGTCTAAAGCAGACTTATTTTGATACACTACTTTTGATACAGACTTACATCGCAATCTTTAATTTGCCATATTATTTTCTTCACTATCAGATAGTATAAAGTGTTCTTAATTTTTATCAAGATTCTTTAAGTGCTTATTGTTAAAGGGCTTATATATACCAACTTTATCTCACACAGCAAAAAAATTTTGAGAGGAAGATAAGATGACAATGAGCCAACACGCAGCTATGGTCTCTTATTTTCTTCGATTAAGACAATGTATTTTTTATAGATTTTTGTCCAGGGACTAGGGCTAGTTTTTATCGACCCCCTGCAATTTTTGTCTGTTCTTTAAAAACATTTATTTTTAGGTTTTACTTTTGGACACATTTTATGGATATTTATGTATTCCAAAATGAGTGCAAGGCTTGTCATTGTGACGTGTTTTGCAATCTTAAATATCATAGTAACTGCTCTTTGTTTGATTCTACAGGTGAAAAACCCTGCATGATTGCCTATTTTTTAACCTTAGAGCATCAATCTATTGTTTACTGCTAATGTCAAAGGTTTTCCTAAAGTATATGTATAAATCTTGCTTCAGTAATGCATCCAAAATTGTCCGCAAACGTTCCTTAGATATTTCCCTTACCAAAAGTTGCTTTCCCTAAGTTAATACTCTTTGAAAGGCGCAAATGTAGTTTATCAAGTTGCTGTGATTGTTAACAATTACTTATCTAGGGAGATGAACAATTTGCCATCCGATTAGGCTCCAAACCTCAGGTTTTCCCATCTACCAAGTTTTAATAAATTGGTTTTTATTTATTGAGGTGGTGTGCAATTGTTGCGGATGTTGGTGATTTGTGATGATCGCCGACGACTTAAAGATAATAAAAAGTAGCCTTTAAAAAGCTGTTGTTATCGACGTATGTCCTTTACCTAGCCTTTTCAAAATGTGTCCCAACATTTATTAATTTTGAAAAATTATGAATCCGCTTTTGCGTGCAACATTTCCTTAATTATAGGGAGAAGATCTTCCTGTCACTACTGACCTTTCCCATGAAACAGAGAAACAATGGGAGATTGATCGCACGACTCTCAAGTTTACAAAGATGGATCGTTTAGGAGCTGGTCAGTTTGGAGAGGTTTACAAAGGTCTATGGAACAATAAAATCCCTGTTGCAATAAAGTCCCTGAAGCCTGGATCGATGAAGAAGGAAAGCTTTTTGGAGGAAGCGGCCCTGATGAAGAGGCTGAAGCACCCTAACCTTATTACCCTTTATGCTGTTGTATCTGTCTCTGAACCGATCCTGATTGTAACAGAGCTGATGAAAAATGGGAGTTTGCTGGACTACCTTCGCAATGAAGGAAGAAGCCTTGAATTAAAAACACTTGTATACATGAATGCACAGATAGCACAAGGCATGGCTTTCTTAGAGTCGAGAAATTTTATTCACCGCGATTTGGCAGCAAGGAATGTTCTGGTTGGAGACAATGATACTGTTAAAATAGCTGATTTTGGACTTTCTAGATGCATAGATGATGGCGTTTATGTTGCTCATGTTGGAGCAAAGTTTCCCATCAAATGGACAGCTCCAGAAGCATGCATGTACAACCAGTTCTCCACAAAGTCTGATGTTTGGTCTTTTGGTATTGTCATGTATGAAGTTATCACACTTGGAAGAATGCCATATGCAGGAATGAACAATGCAGAGGTTTGCTTTGCTCTTTCATCATAATTTCTCATTTTTTTCCTTACTCCTTTATTCAGTTTTGTCACTGGTTGTCACAATTACTTCCTTTTCTATCTATTCCCCGGTTTTTCCTTTCTTTTTCAACAGCCCCTTCCTTCTAATTTGTTGGGCTGACCCCGCTTATTTTTCAATGTACTTGCGATAAACATCTTCAAAACCCCTTGCTTCCCTGCTCTTTCTTCTCAATCTTGAGCCTCTGTATTTTGTTTCCCGCACACACTTCCACATATTTCAATTATTTTGCTTTCACATTCAGAGCTTTACCCTTGGCGTTGACAGTTGCTCGTTTGCACCTTTTTATTGCTCTCGCAAACTCACTCCAATTAAGTTAAACATTTTCTCTCATTATTTTCCAACATTTTGTCATCTGTTCTGCAACTTTTTATGCCCTCCTGCATTGTACTCAGCTTTCCTCCTCCCATTTCTCTAATCGTTCAGTTAATGGTGCTGGAGTTCATTTACTTTGTCGAGATTCTTTACCTGTTTAAAATGTTTTTTATATTTTCTTGTCAATTCTTTTCAAATGATCCAGTTGCGTTGTTGCTCTCTTACTAAGCAGCGCTTTGACTCCCGTTGACCTAGAATTGTAAGCAGCATTGAAAAGCATTAAAATGAAAAAGTTCCAGCAGTTACGAACCTGGGATTGCTGAAACTTTCATTAGACTCCCTTTAAGCTAGTCACATCAATTACTTGCGCATTTTGGCACAGCAAAGACATTTTTTGTCAACTTGGAAACTAATGACAAATATTGAATGGTGAACTCCGTACTGTTTTTTCTATCATAGAAGAATACAAGCAAACAAGGGTATTTTTGGGTTTTGTAAGCTACTTCTGGGTGAATCAGTCGATGCCAACATTGCAACGTTTCAAATGACCATGAAAGCCAAGATGTCATATTCTAAGAATTTTGCTCAATTAACTACTGATGTCAGTCTCCTTTGGGTCTGGAAAAAGACATGAATTGAGCTTGTGAAAAAATAACCCAGTTTATCAATTAAAGGAACTGGTATAAAGCAAATTTTGGGTGTGGCAGCTCGTCAGTGAGACTGATTTTTTGTTGTATTAGTTGTCGAGTGTCTCTTTACGACTCAGATTAAAGGGAAAGCGTTTTATGGGACGGCACCCAACACCATCCCTGTTACCCTCTCCTATCTTTACGATATTCGAGATAATGCTTGAAATAAGCTGCTGTTTTGGTCATGCTAATTTGGTAATCCTATTTGTAGGCCCTAGCCGCCGTTGAAAAAGGCTACAGGATGGAAAAACCAAGTGCATGCAGTGTGCAATACTATGAAATTATGACACAGTGCTGGAAGAAGAATCCAGAGGAGCGGCCTACTTTTGAAACTCTGACGTGGATGTTAGAAGATTACTTCGAGGACCAGCGGAAGTATTTAGATTCGAAATAGAAGAAGACTCTGAGGAAGCATATCACGTAGAACTCATACTTAGTTGCAAAAGTATTTTCGTTTTAAGGTAGTCAGTCCTTTGATTTGGGCTGGGTAAGAAAAAGTAGTTATCATTAAGTGTTTTTATATGAAACCCCCGATCCAGTTAAAATTTTTCTTCTTTCAGTGACACCAAGAAGGATCTAGTACAAAATTTTCTCTACCATTTTGGCCAACCATTGTACGTTTTACCTACTCCAGTACCAAAACCCTTTATTTTCTTTGTGCGATAATATGATGATCTTTGCTGAAGAACTCATTTCCGACAACTATGACACAGGGTACTGTATCATTTGGTTCTTTAGCTAACAACTTTTGATTTGCTTTTTATGTATTTTTTACTTCAAGAAGTCCTGTAATACAGTTCTTTAAAGGTGACAGAAGCAATTTATGAGCTTTTGTGAAATTTTAGAGATTTAGATTTAATTTTCATTGCTTGGTTTCTATTTCTGTGCGAAGTCGGTGTTAAATAACTCTTATATCATCTCGAAATGTAAATTTTTCAGACAATTTTTTATTTGTATCCTGATACCGTATTTGTTGGCATGACCATGAGAGTTTTTCTTGGATGATATCCCAACTTTTTCTGTCACTAAGCTTACCGAAAGGCAGTGTCACCTGAGTGAAACTTTAAACGAGAACATATCTAAACGAGCCACTTGTCATAACCAGCCACTTGCCATAACGAGCCACTTGTCATAACGAGCCACTTGTCATAACGTCTAAACGAGCCACTGTCTAAACGAGCCACTTGTCATAACGAGCCACTGTCTAAACCAGCCACTGTCTAAACGAGTCACTGTCTAACCGAGCCACTTGTCATAACGAGTCACTGTCTAAACGAGTCTCTGTCTAAACAAGCCACTTGTCATAACGAGTCACTGTCTAAAGAAGTCACTGTCTAAAGGAGCCACCGTCTAAAGGAGTCACTGTCTAACCGAGCCACTTGTCATAACGAGTCACTGTCTAAACGAGCAACTGTCTAAACGAGTCACTGTCTAAAGGAGTCACTGTCTAAACGAGCCACTTGTCATAACGAGTCACTGTCTAAAAGAGCCACTGTCTAAACGAGCCACTGTCTAAAGGAGTCACTGTCTAAAAGAGCCACTGTCTAAACGAGCCACTGTCTAAAGGAGTCACTGTCTAACCGAGCCACTTGTCATAACGACTCACTGTATAAACGAGCAACTGTCTAAACGAGTCACTGTCTAAAGCAGGGGTCGGCAACCCGCGGCCCGCGGGCCACATGCGGCCCGCAAGGTACTATTGTGTGGCCCGGAAGGCCCCTGTTAACCTGTAAATAATGTGACCCAATGCACCAGTGTCAGCTCGATATTGATTCAGTGATCTTAGATTCTTGCCTAGATTAGCATTCCTCGTTAACATTACTAGTCACTCGAACAAGCTGAAGAAGAAGCTTCAAGGCCATTGTCATTTTGTGAATGTCATGTATGAACATGTCATGTTCCTGCTTACATCTTTGGAAAACTCAGCTGAATCAACGGAACTTGGTTCACTTTCCATCTTCAAATGGAGTTGATCGAGCTGCAGGGTACCAGTGAATTGAAACAAAAATACAAGGAAACTCAGTTAATCCCGTTTTATATGGAGTATCTCCATGGTGGATGATGGTTCATATCAAGGTCTGGTGCAGCATGCCAAGAAGATGTGTTGCCTGTTTGGAAGTACTTCTCTCCTTTGCGAAAGCCTTTTCTCAAAGATGAAGCATGCGAAGGGTCGACTGCGATCTCGCATGACTGATCAGCACCTTGAAGGCAACTTGCGGCTGCCAACATCAACAATTCTGCCAAATATTGAGAAGTTGGCCAAGGACGTGCAGCACCAAGTTGCCCATTAGGTTCTTGTAATACACTGAACAGTGAAAATGTACTTTACATCTATGTTTGTATTTACGTACAGCTTCCACGTTACAGTACATTTTCCGATAAATACATTTTTATTGATTAGATTAGTAGTTAGGTAGAATTGGTATATATTAAAATTATACTGTATTTTGAGTTGCGGCCCTCGTATGCATTTCAAAAATCAAATTTGGCCCCCTGTTTTATAAAGGTTGCCGATCCACTTGTCACAACAAGCCACTGTCTATACGAGCCACTTGTCATAACGAGCCACTTGTCATAACGAGCCACTTATCATAGCGATCCACTTGTCACAACAAGCCACTGTCTATACGAGCCACTTGTTATAACGAGCCACTTGTCATAACGAGCGACTTGTCATAACGAGCCACTTATCATAGCGATCCACTTGTCACAACAAGCCACTGTCTATACGAGCCACTTGTCATAACGAGCCACTTGTCATAACGAGCCACTTGTTATAACGAGCCACTTATCATAGCGATCCACTTGTCACAACAAGCCACTGTCTATACGAGCCACTTGTCATAACGAGCCACTTGTCATAACGAGCCACTTGTCATAACGAGCCACTTATCATAGCGATCCACTTGTCACAACAAGCCACTGTCTATACGAGCCACTTGTCACAACAAGCCACTGTCTATACGAGCCACTTGTTATAACGATCCACTTGTCATAACTAGCCACTTATCATAGCGATCCACCTGTCACAACAAGCCACTGTCTATACGAGCCACTTGTCATAACCAGCCACTTGTTATAACGAGCCACTTGTCATAACGAGCCACTTATCATAACGAGCCCCAAGCTAGGAAAATTAACGTCATTACCTATCTGATTCGGAAATTAGCTTGATGATGCTGGATTTCCTAACTTTATTCAAGATTGTTAATTCATATTTATTTTAACTACATCAGAATTTTTATATCCTTACCTAGAAACGTAAATGATCTACCTTTTAAAGGTGAAGTGGCAAAAGTCAACGTTTTGCCAAAATCTATTTATGTGAAGTTAGCAAAAAGGCGAAACAACAATTAAATTGACAGCATGCATTTAAATGACAGCATACAATAACACTAACCTATCTGCTCTTGGAAAATCATCTTGACCGTAGTTTATGAAAGAATGATGGTTCCAGTCATGTACAATTCTTGGTTTGGATACTTGTGAAAACTTAATCTCGTGAAATGTTGTTAAGACTTTCGCCTATCTTTCGCTGGTTCTACGGATAGTTGTCGGTGTCCAAGAGAAAAGCCAAGAAAAAGAATCCCCCTAGCGCTCAGCAATCTCTATTCATCACATAATTCTCGTTTCTCTAGGCTTGAATACGAATACTACTGGTAATTTTACATGTTCTTATATGTTCCAACAAGGAATTACCGAAATATTCGACACCGACAACTATCCGTAGAACCAGCGAAAGATAGGCGAAAGTCTTAACAAATGGTCCACGTCGAGCGAAACGGATATTGTCTATGGTGAAATTTTTTGAAAAAGGAAGAAATCTCAAGGAAAAGAAAAATCAGAGGTGGCTACAGAGGGTACGTCTCTCAAATAATAGCAAAAATCGGTGATGAAAATGATGAAACAACGTTGGAAGGTCTCGTAACGCAATTGGAAGGAAAAAGGGCCACATTGAGAAAGTTAGACGAGGAAATCTTGGAACTGATTTCGGAAAATGATGACGAAGATGGAAGTCGATGTATGGCAGAAATAGATGACGCAGGGCAGTTTCTACAGAAGATTGACACTAGCCTCATGAAGCTGAAAAACAATTTAAAGGTTTCACGACAACCTCAAGCACCACCATCTCATGTCAACCTTCAGCGACAGGATTCGGTTCTTTCTAATGACAGTTTGGATTCCAGCGTTTCCTCCACGAAGTTCAACAAGGTTCGTGCAAAACTGCCCAAATTAGAGTTGAAGAAGTTCTCTGGACGCCCAATTGACTGGCCCGAATTCTGGGATGGTTTCCGAAGTGCAGTCCATGAAAATGAAGAGCTTTCAGAGGTCGATAAATTCGTCTATTTGCGACATTACATGGAGGAGTCAGCAAAAAAGGTAGTTTCCGGATTTTCCTTGACTGAAAGAAATTATTGTATTGCCTTGGATCTCTTAAAGGAACGATTTGCCCAACCTACGTTGATTAAGCGTGCTCATATCAACGAGCTGCTGAATGCATCGCCAGTGTTTAACGAGAAGAATATTGGGAGGCTACGAGACTTATGTGACGGTTTGGAAACACACTATCGTGCCTTGCAAGCCATGGGGGTAGACGAAGACTCGTATTCTACGATTGTTGTGCCTGTGATTATGGACAAAATCCCTGATGCTGTTAAGTTGAATATGATACGTAACATCAGCGGTCATCGTGAATGGGTGATGGGAGACATGCCACGTGCACTCAGGACAGAACTGGACATCCGAGAACAGCACACGTCATTCTTCAAACAGGTTGGAAATCCATCTGCTGCGAAGGAGCGGTTTGACGTAAAACCAAGAATTCCAGGAAGAACAACAACAGCAAGCGCATTGTTTGCAAAGCAAGATGGCGATTTTATTTTTCGAAGTGTTTTCTGAAAAGAGAAAAAAATTTGAATTTTCCTTCAATGCTTCAATTTACCAGTAGATTCAAATGATTTGATTCGAACATTTGTTTGACTGTCTTAAAAGAGTGTGCAATGCAGTGGCTTTACTGTGTCTCGGCTTATTTTCGAAGGTCGGCAAATTTTCGAGGAAATACGGTACTTCCAATCCAACCGACTAATGGGCGGGACGACCCAGTTGACCATTGACAAAATTAGAAAAAAATGTCTATCTCCTATTTTGAATTCAATACGCATGTTGGTGATTTCGTACATAGAGTATTCTATTTTGATATTATTGGGAGACGCACTGTGAGTAATGGCTTGTAGAAATCAAAACAAGGGACGTGCGTGTTTTGCAATGGCAGTCACGAAGAGAAGGGATGCAGCGAAGTCAAGACAATCGAAGATAGGAAGAAAAATCTTTATAAACAAGGACGCTGTCTTCTTTGCTTGAAACGAGGACATAAAGCCTACGATTGCCGCACCAAGGTTTTATGTAATGTATGTAGACGTAGACACCACGTTTCGATTTGCGATAATTATGTGTCTTCACATGAAGCCATCTCCATACAGCCCAATGCCCCTGGTAGTTTTAGTAGTACTGCTAATACCACCTCTTGTTTAGGTAGCATTGAATATGGGGGAGAGCAGTACTGCAAACGGCACTTGCATTTGTAAGGGAAGCAGGTAGGAAGGTTAAGGCACGCGTGCTTTTTTATTCTGGTAGCCATAAGAACTTTGTTACGCGTCAGGTTAAGGAGCAACTAGGCTTGCAACCCATACGCCAGGAGAAGCTAGGTATTAAAACCTTTGGGTCCCTGAATGTGGATGAGAGATCGAGAGAAGTGGTAAGATTAAGACTTGAGTCCACAGAGGGAAAGAAAGCAGGAGTTATTGAGGCATATGTGGTTGAAAATATTTCAGAGGTACAAAATGAGCATGTTGAGGTAATTAAACAAGATTTTAAACACCTTAAAAAGATATGGTTCTCAGATGTTTGTAGATCACAAGAAGTGCTTGCAGTTGACATTCTTATCGGAATAGATTTTCTGCACAGCTTGCAAGATGGTAAGACTATAAGAGGGGAGCCAGGCCAACCAGTTGCCATAAAGACAAAGCTTGGTTGGCTAATTTCTGGTCCGCTGAAAGGTAAGAAACTTAATTCAGTTGAAACCTCTAATGTCAACTTGATAATTCAACCGCAGAAATCTATTACTTTCAATTGTGCTGAACCTCTAGATAAAGATGTACACAAAATGTGGGATTTGGAGACAATAGGCATAAATAAAGTTGCTGAAATTTATGAAGACTTTCTTGATAATGTTGAGTTCACTGGCAAGCGTTACTCTGTAAAGCTTCCATGGAAGATGGGGCATAAACCCATCCCCACAAATTATTCAGTTAGTCTTTCCAGGTTGAAGTCACAAATACGCCGATTGAAAGCAACACCTGAAATCTTAGAAGGCTATGACAATTTTATCAAGGAGCAGTTAGATAATGGAATTATTGAAGAGGTTTCAGAATTAGAATCTTCCACAAAGACATCCTATTTGTCACATCAAGCCGTAATGCGCCAAGATGCAGAAACGACAAAACTCCGAGTGGTGTATGATGCCTCAGCAAAAGAGGGCAGGTCAGGTACATCTTTGAATGATTGCCTTCATGTTGGACCCCCACTCACTCCGCTACTGTTTGACATTTTATTGAGATTTAGGGAGAATAGGATTGGAATTATAGCTGACATTGAAAAGGCATTCTTGAATATTGAAGTTGATACACAAGACAGAGATTGTCTCAGATTCTTGTGGGTTGAAGACTTTAATGCAAAAGATTTATCTGTGATTGTGTATAGGTTCAGAAGATTGATATTTGGAGCTAATTGTTCCCCATTTTTGCTTAATGCTGTGCTAAGATACCATATTGCAAAATATGAAGTAATCGATCCTCAAATTGCTACTAAACTTGCCACAAGCTTTTATGTTGATGACCTAGTGTCTGGAAGTTCAGATACGGAAGGCGGTATAAGAACATATGAAGCTGCTGGATTGAACCTCAGAAAATGGAAAACCTCAGATCCTATCCTAGCAAAAGAATTTGAAGAGGAGAAAATCATAACTGCGAGCCAAAATGTTTCTCCCACTGAAGAAACATATGCTAAGGAAACACTTGGCTCTGAGGAAGGACACGATAGTACAAAGGTTCTAGGTATATCTTGGAATATAGGAAGTGATGACTTCATTTTTGATTTCAGGAATTTCATAAATATTTATGAGGATGTAAAAGTAACTAAAAGAACCATTCTTAGTATAATTGCAAAACTATTTGACCCACTAGGACTTGTAAGCCCAGTCATTGTAGGTCTTAAAGGAGAACTGACACGCAAAAATAACTTTGGCTTATTCGATGCAAAATGTGTCGCTGACTTCAAATCTGGAAAAATTTTTCTTCTTAGATTCGCCGTTTTTCTGATATTTGCACTTTTGTCCGTCAAATACGTCACAGCCAGGACTCGGGAATTTCCCGAAGCGGAAACAAGATTATCGCCAGGAGTTGTTAAAATTCTCGGTTGACGTCACAAGTGACATGTTAACAATGCCGTTGTGAGGGCTTTCACCGCAACGGTGAAAGTACAAATGAAGTTTCGTGTTTTATTGAGAATAGTCCGCGGTGAAAAGACAGAAAATTGTCAGGCATTGCATTTATAAGTATATAAAAGCTAGGAAATCCTAGCTACATGTCTGCTAAGACGCTAATATCCACATAAAATTTATTTTCATGCGATGATATCTTCGAACCAGCATGCTTTGAAACATTGAAAAAACCTCTAAGCTTGTGAAAAAGGAGTCGATTTTGTTTGAAAACTGATACCGTTTCTTCAAAGTTTTTATTTTTACAATTACAAATAAAATCGCAACATGGGGGGTGGGGGGGGGGTTTGAAGCAATAGCCAAAAGACAAACGAAATCTAGTGGAGACAGCGGTAAAAGCGATCATGCAACCTGCTTTGGGTGCAGAAATTTAAATTCAAGAAAAAAACCTTGATTGATGGGAGCTGTGAGTGTGACTAAATAATAATTTCACTGAACTTAATTATTGTATTTTAACAGAGGTTGAGATACTAGGGAATAACCTAGTCTTGCAAAAAGACCATCCCCCAGCCAAGTCAAAATTGCTTGCAAAAGAATATAATGCGCCAGTTGATATTCCTATGACAGCTAAACAGCATTCTTCGACTAAAAAAATCGAGTTCTTCGACTAAGAGCTAATAGCCTATTTCGTAAATCCAGATCTTTCGACTGCCAGGTAACTTATCAGTTCCCGAAACCCTTCACGCCCGGTGAAAATGGCATAAAATCCGCACAAGTCGACTTTTAACCCGCCTTTACTATTCAATATCGCTATACAGTTAACGCGTTTAAAACATTGAAAAACAATCATAGAATGTTACATTAACAATTAATAACTTGCAGTTCCGTTTAGGGCATCATAGGCATTTCAGCGAATTAGGCCATACAGACAAAGCAGTCTGGACAAAGACGCCTCAATCTGAAATGAAATTCTAGTTTTAAGATACCTGATCTCATTTAGATTGTAGCAATAGCACTGTTTTTAATAGAAATTCCATATCAGTTTGTACTTCCAGTCTGTTTTTGTTCATAATATGGTCACTGTTGAGCCATGGGACGACTGTCTGCCCAAGCGGCAGCTCTGGTTGGTAGCCAAAATTCAGACGGCTGAAACTCTCCATTTGTTTCGAAATCAGTGTAATAAAACTCCGATTCAGAGTCCCAAACCATTGAAAATATCAATTATGTGTCAAAAATGCAAAATTGGCTCCTTTCACATGCACGAAATAAACATTTGTCCGCAGCATTTTGTTAAAGGTTTCTATAGAGAAACACAATACGTGCTGAGAACATGTCACTTGTGACGTCAAAGATGATCGTCCACTCGTGGCGATTTTCGCCTCGAGTTTCAAGTTGTCGGAACAATTGTCGTTTCTCAACTTAAAACGCCTGTATTTCAAAAACGGTAACTGTGATTTAAAAATTTTTTTCGATCCAGGAATTTGCTTGTCACAAACTACCGTTTTAGCCAAACTTATTTTTGCGTGTCAGTTCTCCTTTAAGATTCTTTTCCAGGAACTCTGCACTTTGAAACTTGGATGGGACGATAAGGTACCTAAGGATCACAAGGAAGTCTTTGATAGAATTGTGTCTGATCTAAAAGAAACTGGAAATATCTCTTTGCCCAGGTGCTTATATGGTAAGGAAACAGGTACTGTCAAATCTTGCTATCTCCATGGATTTGCAGATGCTAGTAAAAATGCATACTGTGCAGTGATCTATCTCGTCTATGAAACTGATGATGGTATTTTTTCTAGGCTTATTTGTGCAAAAACAAGGGTAGCCCCATTGAAACAACTCAGTATTCCTAGACTTGCGCTTATGTCTGGACGTATATTGTCAACACTAATGGACACTGTTTATAAAGCATTGAGCCCTCAGGTGAAAATTGATGGATGCAGATATTGGTTAGATTCAAACACTGCTCTTTACTGGATCAACAATCAAGGGCTCAGGAAACAATTTGTCCAGCACCGTGTTAATGAGATATTACAGATTTCAGATAAAAGGAACTGGGGTCATTGTGCAGGTATCTGCAACCCTGCAGATTTAGGCTCCAGAGGTGTAACACCCGGTGCATTGAATACCAGTAGGTTGTGGTGGCAAGGCCCCCATTGGTTAGTTATGGGGAAAAAACATTGGCCTAAACAATTATTGCTTTCTGATTCACAGGAAATAGAAGAAGAAAAGAAGAGGAAAACAAATGCTTTAGCAGTAGCACAAGACTCAGAGAGGCATTTTGGAAATATCATAGATGCTAAAAGATTCAGCACTTTGGCCAAATTGTACAAGGTTTCTGCATAAGTTCTGCGCTTTCTTCGAAACATAAGGCTGTCAAAGGAAGAAAGGCAAACAGATGGTTTAACTGCAACTGAAATATGTGAAGCAGAAGCACATTGGATCAGAGATACACAAGAACAAATGAAGAAATCAGGTAACTTTAAATTACTTGCTGTGCAACTAGGCGTTGTAGAAAAGGACAACATGTTGATTTGCAAAGGTAGGCTAAGTAACTCTGATTTGGACATAGAAGCTAAATTTCCAATTTTATTACCAAGAGATAACACATTTACTGATCTTGTAATACAAGATTGCCACCACAGAGTTGGACACTTAGGTCTGAAGGCAACCCTAGCAGAACTGCGTTCTAGGTTTTGGGTTCCAGGGGGAAGACAATATGTAAAAAGAATTTTGAGCAAGTGTATTGTGTGTATTCACAAACAAGGAAGGCCATATAATAGATCTATAGAAGGACCCTTGCCAGACTTTAGAGTGAAGGATGTGCCACCATTCACAAATGTTGGTATTGACTTTGCCGGTCCACCCTTTTACAAGGATACCTGTTGTACCTCAAGAGCATTACATCTTGATTTAGTTATAGATTTATCTGGTCCAGCTTTTCTAAGGAGTCTGCGAAGGTTTACTGCACGTAGAGGTACACTCATTAATAGTGATAATGCTAAAACTTTCAAATTTGCTGCTTAGTTCCTGAGCACTCTTGCTAAGAATCCTTCAGTATTTTCCTTCCTACAGGACAAAAGGATAACATGGCGATTTAATCTTGAGCGAAGCCTTTGGTGGGGTGGATATTTTTAGCGTCTTGTAGGATCTGTAAAGTCTTGTCTAAGAAAGGTTCTAGGGAATGCAAGACTTTCCTTGGATGAATTAAACACCACACTACTAGAAGTTGAAGGTATACTTAACTCTAGGCCATTGACATATTTATGATGAGATTGGTTATGAGCCCCTGACACCAAATCATTTATTGCATGGTAGGAGATTACCTTTGCTAGCAAATAATCTAGAATTTGATGCTAATGAGGTCGATGAAAATGCAGCCATATGCAAAAAACGGTTTTGGTATCTCATTAAAAAGCTCAACCATTTTGCTTCTCGATGGAAAAATGAATATCTAGTTGACCTTAGGGAACATCACAGACATAGAGGCACAGGGGAAGCAAACATTCAACGAGGAGACATTGTTTTGATAAAAGAAGACAATTTGAAGCGCAACCAATGGAAAATGGGACAAATTGAAAATCTAATTCATGGGAAGGATGGAGTTATCAGAGGAGCAAAAGTAAGGACTTGCTCCAAGGGTAAGAAAGATTATTTAAGTAGAACTTACAGAAACTTTTTCCTCTCGAGTTGAAGAAGGAAGGGAATGAGAATGGCGAGGAAAGTAAGAATACCACAGGAGAAAGGGATGCAAGGAATGAGAGCCTCATCAGGGTTAGGCCGCAACGCGCAGCTGCTAAGGATGCTAGTTGGAAAACCCGCATTATGCTCGACTCATAGCTGGTCAAGGAGGGGAGAGTGTGGATTTTCCCAGCCCTCTTATCCATTTAGTAACCCTTGCTTTGCAGCATGGTTCCGTGTTAGTCATGTTTACGTAGATTCCACATTACGTGGTTGTATGCTTGCACTATCAAATGCTTAAATAGGAATGAATCATTGCTGTTTTACGCAGTATGTATTGTTTAGTTAACGTTTATACGCAAATTCCTCCTCGTGAAAATGAGGACAGTTAATAATTATCAAACCCGTGATTGTTATAAGTATTCACAGGACAAATTTACGTAAATTGTAAGAACGCTTGTTATTGGTTGATATTTCGGTAATTCCTTGTTGGAACATATAAAAACATGTGAAATTACCAGTAGTATTCGTATTCAAGCCTAGAGAAACGAGAATTATGTGATGAACAGAGATTGCTGAGCGCTAGAGGGATTCTTTTTCTTGGCTTTTCTCTTGGACACCGACAACTATCCGTAGAACCAGCGAAAGATAGGCGAAAGTCTTAACAAATGTATAACGACTGTCAATAGAGAGAGAGCCCTGATATTATGTACTTCTATCTAGCGAGTCATATGTGCTTTTACTTTCTTTTAAGTTGGAAATCATACACTAGTAGCTAGATTAAAGCTGATTAAAACCAAATTAATAAATTAACAAATACCGAATACGATAACAGTAATAAATTCAAATTCAAATTTATTTTCATTAAGCAACATTTTTACAGCGTGTTTATTAAAAATATCTTTACTTATTGTCTTAAAAATAAAGAAGAATTAAAGAATTCAAAATAGCATGTCCGTGAGTGTTGCCTAGGACACCGAGATAAGCCTGAAAGGTTATCGAGCCCAGTGCCCTATTACATACGCTTGTGATATACATTAATATTATACAATCTGAATTTAAAAAAATTATAAGCAAGAGTAACAGAACAAAATTACAAGAAAAAATAGAAAAATTACACGAAAGTGGAAAAGAAGGGGGGACACGGCAGCTTCTAATTTAGGTTGAATTTTATGAGGTGAGATGAAATAGAGATTTTCAGATTTCATTAAAAAGGAGTGGAGCATAGTGGTCGGTTGTATTGTATACTAATATTGTATTGTATTGGTATAATATAGGTATAATATTGGTAAAATAATGAATTACTAATAAAATACAGAAATGTGCAGTAGGTTCCCTGTCATTTTATAAAGCTCACTTGTCCTAAAAAGGTTTCCAATGCGCCATGAGCACAAAATCGGTGACATAGTTTTGATGCTTGCTGTGAAGGTGCTTATAATTGAGCTCGAGGTAATTTCTGTGGGAATTGAGTTCCATTCTTCTTGACATCTATAACATTCAGTGTCTAATCCGTATGCTGTAGTGTTTGGTTTACTTCTATGACTCAGTAGTATGTCAAGCTGAAGTGGCAAAGATGTTTTAGGCTATAGAAAGCCTGCAGAGTGCATAACACGATGTCAGAGTCTGGGGGAAGACAGAGCATAATAACCGCTTTCATTGCAACTGAAAAATTTCGGACTCAAAGCCTTCGGACATAAAACTTTCTGGCTGTTTTTTATAATTATGGACAAAACAACTTTCGGACAAACAAGATAATCAGGCAGAAATGAAACCTGTGAAGGTTGCCAAAAATGTAAAAGAAAAGATGAACCGATAATGGTTTAGTTCATGATAAATTTATTATCTAATCTAGATCTCCAAAAGGGTTTTCTGGTTCCATCTTAGTGAGCAATACATCATCGATCCTTGCAATTTGAAGACCTTTTTTATCATTTCAGGGTTGTTTAGCAATCAATTCCGTTATTGATTAGGGCCTCCATACTCCTAGCATATCACTCTCCAAACTTTGATTTCAGGAACCTCTTGACCGTTAGATCCAGCGGCCAGAAATGAATGGTTAACTTTCGGACAACAAAGTGTTTTTGACAATTGGTCTGTCAAATATGTTCGTCCGCTTATTTGTGATTGTGGACTAAAGTTGAATAAGATAAATCTGTCTTTGGTGTGTCTGATGTTACCTGCAATCGCATCTGAAGAAGTAAAGCCAAACCCATAGAAGACCAGAGCTGTGACAGAAAGCCAGCGAGAGCTTAGAACATCTATAAGAGTGTTTAATCAAGTACATATGCAGTTCAACTTGTTTAAAAACATCTCTCCGCAGAAACACTGTAGTATTGGAAACATGTGGCCTTCGCTGGCAGAGACACTTGGTATTGTAATTGGATTTGAAACGTTTCATCAGTTCTTCTCTGGCCAACAATTTGAGGTGGAGAATGATCACAAACCACTCGAGGCCATTTCTGAAAGCTCCTCCGCGAATTTAACGATTTAAGCTGATACTTTCATTTATAAACCGAGAAACGAAATTGTTGTAGCTAATGCACTCAGCTGAAACTACCGAGAAATTGCTGGCAAAGCCACGTAGACAAAAGATCAAGCCATCTTATATTGTCCGCGATGAAATCACACTAGTGGAAAGTTTCGGTCTAAATCAGTTAAGTTTTAAACGAACCAAAAAGCATAGGAAAGTTGTTGTTGTTGTACTCGTTTTTCATCGACCATTTTCTTCTATCTTGCCATATGCAATATCATAAATACAAAGCAAACTAATCCGAAGCGATAAGTAACTACACAAATAAATGATTGAATACTCAAAGGTACTGGCACACATACAAACTGTAGAGTAAGCAGAGGATCTAATTTTGTAGAAGTTTTGCATGAAAGACGGATCTAGGTTGTTCAGTTTCTTGAAACTTTCATTACAAAGACTCTCACACAAGAAACATGCATCGTACCCTTTTCTGATTTGCAACTAAGTCACTGTAACAGGTGAATCGATCATTGTATAGAAATCTAAGGGCACATTCTTGGATCTTTTCATTTTTTTGCAAAAATTTAGCTGATGAAAAGTACCATGCAAGAGGTCAATAATCAAAATTTGCGTTCACAGAGCTTTCAAGATTCAACAAGAGTTTTCCTTTCGTTGACAAATTTTGCCAGCTTTTACTCGGCCGTAGCAGTTAGCATCAATGGATGTGAGCTTCTCATCGATCTTCAAGCTTTAAAAATGTGAATGCAAAGTACCTAAGTGCAAAAGAAATTGTATAATTGTAGCTATTTTGAGAGAAAGATGGGCTGCATTTTCTCTCAGTGAAATTAAGCGATTTTTCCGTAAGTAACACAAGCATCAATGCCGACAAGAAAAGATTTTAACATTGGCTTGTAAAGGTAAGTTCATATTTGTTAATTACGTGGATAAAACAACTGGCATAAAAAATGATTGCCCTATCATTAAAATCCTCCTATTATTTGTAAATGTCCTTAACTCCTTATCATAAATTGCTATGATAAAGCTGCTGAGAAGCCAGTAAACATAAAGCTGCAGCAGAAGTATTTGATTCATCAAAAAAGAGTGTTTCATCTTACAAATCGGACTCGCTCAAAAATCACCCATTTTAATTGTAAGAGACGACGAAAGGACATTTGGCCCTCCGAAAACTTTTAGTAATTTCCTTCGGTTAAGAGCAAAAATGACTCAATTCCTCGATACTTCTAGATAAAATTAATCTGCATCAAATAGCTTTGAAAAGGGCAAAGCAAAAAAAGAAGAATCGCTGCTAAATGACTTGAAAGAACATTACTTTTTATCATTAAATATACTTAATACTGATTATTCTTACATGCTGCTTTACTTTTTAATACAAACTTTAATGTTTGTGTTGTTGCGACATGTAGAAAAGTTAATCCAAATTCAGAGACTTTTGGGAATACAATTTAAAGAATTATAAAGAAACTCGAAATATAAAATCATGGCTATTTCAAAATATCAATTTAAGTCATACAATAAATTTACAGGTCGATTCATACAGTCATACGAAAGAAACATTCCTTAGTTAAAGTTGCAATTTTAACTATTCGAGGAAACGACCCCCTCCCTAAATTTGTCATTTTTTTGTTCCTAAATGTCATTGCTTCTGTTTTTCTTTTAATTTAGGGCAGCTTTTGACACTTAACAATAATATTCAATTTACAAAGAGAATTTAAGCTTGGACCCAACCTTGAAAATTGTTATTGCGACTACTGCCATTTTTTGTTTTTAGTCCACAAGAACCGTATTGAATGTACAAGGCTTATTTTGTATTTTTGCTTTAAAAGGGCCTAAAAAGAGAGGAGCTTAAAAGAGGGAGAGGCTAAATCAGGCACCGCACAAGTCTAAAAGAGGGTCAGCTGAAAAGTGTCCAGTTTCAGTTTTGTCCTTTGGCATGGATGTTCCATAGTAGGAAACTAAATTCTAAAATCAACAAACTGCACGAGCGAGCCCTTAGGATAACGTATAGAGATCAGAAATCTAGCTTTGAAGGTCTCATGAGATATGATAACAGGGTATCTGTTCATCAGAAGAACTTACAGATAGAAATAATAGAAATGTTCAAAACAAACCATAGCTTAAATCCTCCTTTTATGAACGAAATATTCTGCCCACAAAATAACCACTATAACCTTAGAAATGACCGTGATTTTAACCTACCAAGAGTGAGATCAATCATGTATGGCTCAGAAACTGTTCGATATAGGGGTCCACAGTTATGGTGTACACTCCTAGACCCAGTCTCAATTAGACACTCGACAAACTTGATTGAATTTAAGACCAAAATTAAAGCTTGGAAGTATAATAAGTGCCAGTGCCAATGTAGGCTCTGCCGACGTTTTGTAAAACATTTAGGTTTTATATGAAATTTTTAACCATTCTGTTTTTTGTAATTTGAAGTAGTTGGCTTTTATTAGCTATACTTGTAAATATTTTATCTCGTACATGTATAGCTATTTTAGTTATTAATAATTATAAAATGATAGGGTGTGACAAAAAAATTTGGAACGCCGGAAAACGCCACTTTTAGAAAACACTTGCTTCTTTCCACTTATTTATGTTTAAACAGCGATTTAACAAGATAAAAAGACACACAAAGTGTACAAAAAGGATTGCAAGTCGGAGAGTAGTACTGAAATATCTTAGCCTTTTAGAGAGCAGTACTGAAGTCTGAAGTATCTTAACCCTTCTGAGAGCAATATTGTAGTTTCTTAACAATCAGACTGTTACAAATAAACATGTGTATATTCTGAATATATAAAAAATCATTACCTTGTCAAGAATATCAAACTGGTATTGGCTAAAAGTTATTTTGAAAATGCAGCAATCAGGTCAGGAAAACACTTATCTGAAATACACGTATATTAAACTGTAAAATCAAATAAGATTTCTGGATGGTCAACGAAAATTGATATTCTTCTCTTGGCATTCCGTGAAAAGTATCTTAGTGGTAGAAAGATTAAAGTCCCCAACGTGCCATTTCGTCCCTTTCGTTGTACTTAATGGTCAACTCCTCCTCTTTCTGTATATCTTTGATTGCCATTATTGTAAACGCATCGCCAATTGGAAAATGAGTGCAATTGGGGTCATCATCGTGGTTGAATAAACTGATTCTTAATGTCAACGCAGTTCCTCTATCCATTTCTTCCTCCAGCACACCCCATGCAAAACAATTATTGAAAATTACGTTATTGAAAAGTTCAGGCGTAAGCAAGCTTTTATCAACTCCAGCTTCTTCAGGAGTTTGTGGCAAGAAAGGCGGTACATCATAGCTTAGCTTGCGATTAGCCATCCAATCGAGGTCAGAAATCAAAGGCAAATCATCGGCCTTGGAGCCATCTCTCTTTCTATCCAACAGCAAAATTTTTTTAGCAAGTAACCCATTGTATTTGACCAGTCGAATGAGCTTATTTTCAAGATTTCTTTGACTTGAAGAAGCAGCGATATCTCTACTTGTATCAATGGACACGTCAAAAGAGCTTTTATTTTTCTGTGACACGATTGGATGGTCAACAACAAGCAACTCTCCTTTCAAGATGCCTCTCTTAGCTCTTAATCCTCTTCCTTTTCCAGAGATGTAGCAGTGCTCCATTGTGTCAGGACATAGATAATCCGACGGCACTTTGACATTGCTGTTAGCTTCAGCAGCCTCTAAAGTTTTGGGAAAACTTTTGTTAAGGGCGTTGGCTACAACTCTATAAGAATTGTTTCTTCCATCATACAGATTCAACAAGGAGAGATCCCCCATTGCAGCCAACCTTGCTAACTCTAGTTCCCCCAGCGACGAAAACGCCTTGGTCATTGCAAACCTTGCTTGTTTGCGATGCTTTTCGTCTGTAGCAAGTTGAAAACATGCACTCGCAGCTGATATTGCAGTTTGATACATCTCAGTTTTCAAACTCACGAGAGCGGCTCCAATCAGCAGCTTGCAAACATTATTACAATCGCCCATCGCAGAAGTATAAATAGCTTTTGCTCTAGAAAAATCACCTTCCTTATATGCATTGTTGCCGTCTTCTCTGGAATATGGGCCAGCTACTTTCTCTTCCAAAGAGTGTTTGTTATATTTCAACAAGACCCGTTTCCAAAGACCATGCATCTTTGGGGCATTGTCCAATGTAAAACCAAGTTCATATGCTGCCTTCTTGTATCTTAAGCGACCCTTCTCGTTGTCCCGCTCCATAAAAAGGACTACAGCGGCATCCAAAAAAGCCAGCTCGTACTGCTTTAGCTTTAGCTCAGCCTGGCATCTGTTGTTCAAAAGCAAAAGGATATCTGGGAATTCCGCTAGGCCAGCGATATAGATATCAAACGCTGCTAAAAAATCTCCATTTTCGGTAAACAACTTGCCTTTTTCTCTAATTTGTTCGAAGTCAGCTTGCTGAAGAACGCAAACCTCTTCGGGACAATCGACTCTAATTCCTTGCTGGCTGTCTGCAAATATTTTCAAATATGGTTCAGCTATCTTAATTTTTGCATGAACGGGAAATTTCATTTTTGCAAGTTCAAATTTATTTCTGCAACTTGGCACCATGTTATAAAGCCCCAGCTGAATGATATCTCCTTGAGCATCCTCTAAAATAGTTGTGATGCCCTCCACGACAAATAGAGGTGTGATGATAGTACCCTCGATAAATTTCCCTTTTGATTTTTCAAAGAGTTTCAAGTCTTTTATAAAAACTCTTTGCAATGTAGAGAAGTCTGTGCAGTTTATGCCTGCAGTATTATAGTCTGCAAAATGGGTGCCCAGGAAAAACCCCTTTCGCTGCTGTTGAAATGTCAATCTTTTTGAATGTTCAGCGAGTACAGTTTCACGAGGCATCGTCTTTCCCCACCTGCTGAAAGCTTCTGCAATCTTGTCCAAGTTTATCATAAAATGAGGAATTTCTAATAACTTTGCTGCTTCGATGAGTTCAGGGTATTTGATATTTGATGAGACCCGTTTATCATCATGGAAAAGTAGAGGATTTATAAAGTTTAGAAATACCGTCTTCATGGCCTCAAGTAACCTCTTTCTAGGTTCGTTATCCATATTTTCATATTGGATTACAACCTCAGGGCAGCAATGGGTGTATAAGACGCTTTCCAATGCATGGTACCTGGCCATCACTGAAAAACATAATTATTTCATATTTAAAAAACAAGAGCAGGTAAGTCAAGTGTTTCAAAATACAGAGCTGTCTTAGAATGGGGCTACTGTTGGGGTATGCCTGAATGTTCTTTTCCTGCAGCAAATAAGATCAGTCAGAGGCAAAATAGTCTAATAAAATTACTCTAAAACTGCCACGTAAGTCAAATATGAAGACATACTTTTTAGCAGTTAACAGTTTGCTCCTGATTGGACCCCTCGAATCGCAATCCCTGATGGCTCCTTAATAACATTCATCAAACTGCAACCCATAATGGTGCTCTTACAAAAGAATTCACATTGGCAAAAAAATGAAATATCGAGGTGTAATCGCCAGGAGGTTGCAGCCCGGGTGACCCTGCCAGCCCTGGCAACCGTGCCAGCACGTCCCATATGCATAGGGTCAGAACAGTAAAGCAGTGACGCATTTACCCATGGGCCCACTGGGCCCCGGCCTAGAGGCCCCCTAAAATTCTTAGATTTAGGGGGCCCCGAGCAAACAATCTTGTGTTTGAATTGAGCTAGGGGGCCTTGTAAAATAATGCATTCCATTTAGGGCGTGCTCACAAGAATTTTAAGCTCGCTCCGCTCGCAGGGGGCCTCATTTTTTGCATTTAGCCCAGGGCCTTTAAAACTTTTGGTAGCCCTGGCTGGAGCTTTCCCCAATGCAATGACTGCGCTTAGTTTTTTGCTCAGTTTGCCATTGCCACTGAGCAATGGCAATTTCACAGTAGCGCGTTGTTGCTTTATGTTTAATGGCAGCAGATTTTGATGTCCTGGGAGTTTTAAACTCCAATAAAATCATTGAAAAGTTTTCAGCAGTTAAGTAAAGACGAAAGACATTAGCGTCATGAACCAAGGGGCAAGGGTAGTTTTATTGGGAATGTACTGAAATGCGAAATGGATGCAAGTTTATTCGCGTCTAATAGTTTTTATCTATCAAACTATCTAGTGAATATTATAGACAGGGAAATAACCGTAACTAACTAACCGCAGGTGTTGTCAAGGTTCTCTAAACTGTTTCATGATGCCAGTATGCCAGAGAATTCAAATCTGCCAAGTACCATTTCCAATTTTATTTCCGGTCACGTGACAAGGCAAAATTTCATTTCACGGTCAAAAAAAATTAAAAGTCATCTTTTTTAAATCTGAGGCAACCATTGAAAAAAGCATCAAAAGACATGAAAAAATATTTGATATGATGTTTATACTTTTAGAGATATGGACCATTAAACTTTTGATGATGACGTCACAAAATATCTAGCTTTGCCCAGTTCCTACTGCGTTAGCTAAATTTTTTTGTTAAAAATTGATATATATTTGTCAATACGCAAATTCACTAAAAGAATCATCTGTTTGTTGTGTCATCAAAAGAATAAAGCCAGGCCCAGACACTATCTTGGTCAGACACGGATGTATTTGACCAGACGGAAATGGAGGGGAGTACCACTTTGGGAAAAGGAAATTTTGATTACCAGTTTCGAGTTCTTTATCAACTGGGGATATTGAATTGTGATAGTAAATGGGGATTTGCGCTGTTTTGGAGCAAAATGGGGGTTAAATCAGGAGAAGTTCCTGCTTTTCTTCTGCGAAGGAGAAACATGGCTGGAATGACGTTTTTAACAATAAACCTGGTCTAAGCAGCGGAATATGGTAGAAATACGTTTAAAGTAGTAAAATGAGCTATAATTTGTCACGTGACGTCTAATTACCCCCATATCTTTATATGGATATCTTATTAAAAATTGGCACAGCCAACTGACTTTGTCATCGGACATTCAACTTAGCATGCAATTGACTATCAAATCTATAGGAAGGGACTGTCGTGTTACTGGAAATATAAAATGGGACTTTTTGTTGCTTCGTCAACCTACATTGGTAGTATTAATTGGTCTTAAAGAATATTACTATCCTCATACAGATGAGATAAACAAGGAATCTTTCTGTGGAAATCAATTACGAAGATTTAGCAATAAATTATGATTTTAATAGGACTTAATGTACTTAATTGTCTTTCTTGACTCGAAAGGGAAAGAACTTGTCTTTTAAAGTCAGCAACTGAGTTAGCTTGCGTTTTTTCTTTAGCATACAGTGGATGGACCAGTACTGGACAGTCAGAAAAATTAAAAAACTCCAGTACTCGAAGCAAAAAAAATATTAAATCTTGATAAAACTGAGAACAACAAAATTTTTTAAAATCCAAGAACATGATTGCCCTGTTGGCCTAGAATTTAAGACACAAGGGATAAAAATATACTTCCAACGTCTAAATACAGCATCGAAACGGAAGCGAATCTCTTGACGTTATAAAAAAGGTCACGAGCATTTCATAACATCATTCATGATATCATAATTGAGAAACTCTTAAGAAACAACGAGTATTGAAATTTCCAGAACATTGAGAAAGTGGAGTACTCAAAATCGACCTTTGTTTCTTATAAAAATATGAGTGTAGTTATCTTCCAGTTGTGTGAAAGATATAGGTATGTATGAAACAGCCCAGCTCACCCTTGCAACAGGCCATGATTTTAGCTTAAGTGGAGGCATATAACAATCTTAATTTATAACCACCTGACCATTAATCCTGTACGATCTCTTGAGGTCCCCTTGAGGTCAGCGTGGGTCCTTTTGAAAAATTCCCCATCACTAAAAATCCCTTAAAAAGTGCCCTGTATTCGAAATATTCCCCTCAAAAATAAACATAATCATTCTAAACCAGGAATCAAATTCTTCGAAATTTATTGAGGTACAATATTAAAGTAAGAAATTTTCAATTATAGGAAAAAATATCTGCAGTGGTAAATTCAAGATATTGACAAGATAAGGAGCGAGTAGTTGTGATAAAACTTCGTGTAACTGGTCTCTCGACTCGACTCGAAAAAGTTGCGTGAATTTGTCGCAAAAATTTACAATTTTTCATTACATTTGGCATATTTTGTTGTAATTGTGAGGATTTTATGAAAAACTCCTGGTTTTGAGCATCAATTCGTTGATATGGAGTGGTGTTGTTTACGTCTAGAGGGCCTAAAGGATTGAATCTCATTCTGAGGAAAATCGAGTGAGTTCTGCCAGATAAAAAGAGCTTTCGTTGTCAAATAAAATCATTTCGGATAATTTACTTATTGTACTTTTTACGCAGAAAAGATTTTGAGAATTGCTTCTTGTTTTTGGAAGATATCGTTGATTGTTTCGTGCCTGGCAAAATACCCTTTTTCGACCATAGGGACCCCATATGTAGACAGGAAACAACGCGAAAGTTTCCCCCGCAATTCTCAGTTTTTTGTGTGTAAAAAGGTGCTAAAAGAATCATTTAGACAAGATGGCTTAGAAATGATAAAATCAAACATCAGAAATACATTTCAGACAGTTTTAGTCTTTCGTGGTTCGGATTGAATCTCATTCTGTATGTCATTCTCATTCTCTGTCTGAATAGCATGCGGTAAAAAGTTTCCGTTGCAAACCGAATCCAACGCAACGCCATAATTCGTTTATCGAATTTGTCCCAATACTTTTTGAACGTGAGTGTAATAACAGATTCGTTTTCAGGAGATCTGATTACATCGTATTCTGAAATAAAAATTTTGGGCTGGAGTGGCCTTTTAACATTTGAAATTGAAACAGGAAAGAACTGAACTTTGGCGATGTTGTACGAAAGTACATCTGTATGTCCAGTTCGTTATAATAAATGAGTGGTCAACCTCTCTTAGGCCAGTTCGTGGCGCAGTACCTGTGTTAAAGTTTTTTCATCGCGAAGATTACTATGAGAAATATCGTTATTAAACACTAACATCCCGCAAACGGCAAACCCACCCGTGAAAACAAGAGGGAAGTGAAAGTGCAGACAAATAATTATACCTAAACAATTTCTTACCTCTTAAGAAAATCTTTATATGCCTTCGCTTGTCTAGAACGTAAATGTTTAATTGCTCTTCTCTGCAAATCTTTTGGCAGTTACTGCGTTTACGAATCTATATAAATGGTCCTTTAAAACACTTCTAGGAAAACATTTTGGCTCGTCAGCCGGCTGCCAGGAGACCTGCCTTTGTTGAATAGCCCGGGAAGTGAACTTGCTGTCAATCACTTCGCTACCCGTCTTGCCTCGACACTGTCTGGTCGTGGCTTGAACTTTGAATCGGTCACTGCATTTCCCCTCTAAACACTTCTAGGAAAACATTTTGGCTCGTCAGCCGGTTGCCAGGAGACCTGCCTCTGCTACCTGCCTCGACACAGTCCACTCGTGGGTAATGTTAATAAAGACCCCACTCAACATCAGGGTAGCTTTGTTTCAAAAGTTTAGCAATGTTTTTCTTATGCGAAGGTTTTAATGTTCTAGAAAAGGAAGAAAGAGCAGCCAAGAACGGTTGTTGTTTGCTATCTAGCTTGGAGTCTCGGTAGGCAAGATTAAGGAAAGCAGTAATCCTTAAAGATGACTTTGATTTTACAAAATTAAAAGATTAAAAGTCATCTTTTTTAAATCTGAGGCAAACATTGAAAAAAGCATCAAAAGACATGAAAAAATATTTGATATGATGTTTATACTTTTAGAGATATGGACCATTAAACTTTTGATGATGACGTCACAAAATATCTAGCTTTGCCCAGTTCCTAATGCGTTAGCTAAATTTTTTTGTTAAAAATTGATATACATTTGTCAAAGCTCAAATTCACAAAAGAATCATCTGTTTGTTGTATCATCAAAAGAATAAAGCCAGGCCCAGGTACTATCTTGGTCAGACACGGATGTATTTGACCAGACAAAAATGGAGGGGAGTACCACTTTGGGAAAAGGAAATTTTGATTACCACTTTCGAGTTCTTTATCAACTGGGGATATTGAATTGTGATGGTAAATGGGGATTTGCCGCTGTTTTGGGGTAAAATGAGGTTAAATCAGGAGAAGTTCCTGCTTTTCTTTTGCGAAGGAGAAACATGGCTGGAATGACGTTTTTAACAATAAACCTGGTCTAAGCAGCGGAATATGGTAGAAATACGTTTAAAGTAGTAAAATGAGCTATAATTTGTCACGTGACGTCTAATTACCCCCATATCTTTATATGGATATCTTATTAAAAATTGGCACAGCCAACTGACTTTGTCATCGGACATTCAACTTAGCATGCAATTGACTATCAAATCTATAGGAAGGGACTGTCCTGTTACTGGAAATATAAAATGGGACTTTTTGTTGCTTCGTCAACCTACATTGGTAGTATTAATTGGTCTTAAAGAATATTACTATCCTCATACAGATGAGATAAACAAGGAATCTTTCTGTGGAAATCAATTACGAAGATTTAGCAATAAATTATGATTTTAATAGGACTTAATGTACTTAATTGTCTTTCTTGACTCGAAAGGGAAAGAACTTGTCTTTTAAAGTCAGCAACTGAGTTAGCTTGCGTTTTTTCTTTAGCATACAGTGGATGGACCAGTACTGGACAGTCAGAAAAATTAAAAAACTCCAGTACTCGAAGCAAAAAAATATTAAATCTTGATAAAACTGAGAACAACAAAATTTTTTAAAATCCAAGAACATGATTGCCCTGTTGGCCTAGAATTTAAGACACAAGGGATAAAAATATTCTTCCCATATCTAAATACAGCATCGGAACGGAAGCGAATCTCTTGACATGAAAAAAGGTCACGAACATTTCATAACATCATTCATGATATCATAATTGAGAAACTCTTAAGAAACAACGAGTATTGAAATTTCCAGAACATTGAGAAAGTGGAGTACTCAAAATCGACCTTTGTTTCTTATAAAAATATGAGTGTAGTTATCTTCCAGTTGTGTGAAAGATATAGGTATGTATGAAACAGCCCAGCTCACCCTTGCAACAGGCCATGATTTTAGCTTAAGTGGAGGCATATAACAATCTTAATTTATAACCACCTGACCATTAATCCTGTACGATCTCTTGAGGTCCCCTTGAGGTCAGCGTGGGTCCTTTTGAAAAATTCCCCATCACTAAAAATCCCTTAAAAAGTGCCCTGTATTCGAAATATTCCCCTCAAAAATAAACATAATCATTCTAAACCAGGAATCAAATTCTTCGAAATTTATTGAGGTACAATATTAAAGTAAGAAATTTTCAATTATAGGAAAAAATATCTGCAGTGGTAAATTCAAGATATTGACAAGATAAGGAGCGAGTAGTTGTGATAAAACTTCGTGTAACTGGTCTCTCGACTCGACTCGAAAAAGTTGCGTGAATTTGTCGCAAAAATTTACAATTTTTCATTACATTTGGCATATTTTGTTGTAATTGTGAGGATTTTATGAAAAACTCCTGGTTTTGAGCATCAATTCGTTGATATGGAGTGGTGTTGTTTACGTCTAGAGGGCCTAAAGGATTGAATCTCATTCTGAGGAAAATCGAGTGAGTTCTGCCAGATAAAAAGAGCTTTCGTTGTCAAATAAAATCATTTCGGATAATTTACTTATTGTACTTTTTACGCAGAAAAGATTTTGAGAATTGCTTCTTGTTTTTGGAAGATATCGTTGATTGTTTCGTGCCCGGCAAAATACCCTTTTTTCGACCATAGGGACCCCATATGTAGACAGGAAACAACGCGAAAGTTTCCCCCGCAATTCTCAGTTTTTTGTGTGTAAAAAGGTGCTAAAAGAATCATTTAGACAAGATGGCTTAGAAATGATAAAATCAAACATCAGAAATACATTTCAGACAGTTTTAGTCTTTCGTGGTTCGGATTGAATCTCATTCTGTATGTCATTCTCATTCTCTGTCTGAATAGCATGCGGTAAAAAGTTTCCGTTGCAAACCGAATCCAACGCAACGCCATAATTCGTTTATCGAATTTGTCCCAATACTTTTTGAACGTGAGTGTAATAACAGATTCGTTTTCAGGAGATCTGATTGCATCGTATTCTGAAATAAAAATTTTGGGCTGGAGTGGCCTTTTAACATTTGAAATTGAAACAGGAAAGAACTGAACTTTGGCGATGTTGTACGAAAGTACATCTGTATGTCCAGTTCGTTATAATAAATGAGTGGTCAACCTCTCTTAGGCCAGTTCGTGGCGCAGTACCTGTGTTAAAGTTTTTTCATCGCGAAGATTACTATGAGAAATATCGTTATTAAACACTAACATCCCGCAAACGGCAAACCCACCCGTGAAAACAAGAGGGAAGTGAAAGTGCAGACAAATAATTATACCTAAACAATTTCTTACCTCTTGAGAAAATCTTTATATGCCTTCGCTTGTCTAGAACGTAAATGTTTAATTGCTCTTCTCTGCAAATCTTTTGGCAGTTACTGCGTTTACGAATCTATATAAATGGTCCTTTAAAACACTTCTAGGAAAACATTTTGGCTCGTCAGCCGGCTGCCAGGAGACCTGCCTCTGCTACCTGCCTCGACACAGTCCGCTCGTGGGTAATGTTAATAAAGACCCCACTCAACATCAGGGTAGCTTTGTTTCAAAAGTTTAGCAATGTTTTTCTTATGCGAAGGTTTCAATGTTATAGAAAAGGAAGAAAGAGCAACCAAGAACGGTTGTTGTTTGCTATCTAGCTTGGAAGAAGTCTCGGTAGGCAGGATTAAGGAAAGCAGTAATCCTTAAAGATGACTTTGATTTTACAAAATTCGGTGTTCCGTGAGAAAATTTTGATTTGTGGACCAAATGTGAAATGCACGATAAATAAGTACATTTACAAGATTGGCTTTGTACATACATACCAAGCGACAGACTTGCAAAATCAGTTTAAAGACCGGTGAATACAAAGTAGTAGAAAACTCACTATTATTTTTGGATACCAAGACATCTAAAAATGGCAATGAATAGTTATTTTCAACCACTACAGTAAGATTAACCTCAAGTTAGCAAATTCCAGATTGCCCTCAGTCGAAAATGCTGACAAGAAAAAACTTGTAACAAACCCCTGTCCTTTTTGAACGATCTCCACAGTACTCTCTCATGTTTGAATTGAATCATTTATTATCTTTTGTCAATTCTTTAAAACGTGTGGCATTTAAGCAAAATTGCAAATTAGAACAACTTAAAAATGAATACCTCACCACAGGTATCAATCCCGATGAGGTTAAATCTAACTACCGTAAATCCTCGAATTGCCCCTCCCCCTTGTAAAAAAAGCCCCCATCCTAGAACTACAAATTGTCAATAAGCTTCCCCCTCGAATTAGCCCCCATTGCTACCGTAAATCTTCGAATTGGCCCCCCCTCGAAAAAGCCCTCCCCTCGAATAAGCCCCCACTCTAAAACTACAAATTGTCAATAAGCCCCCACTGCTACTGTAAATCCTCGAATTGGCCCCCTTAAATTGGATGATTTTTGCCATCTTAGGTTGTCTTTGGCGTTTTATTGAGTTATCTTAAAAATACATACTTTTAGTAAAAATTAATTAAATGCTCATAAAGAAATTCCTGCTTAAATAAACGAGGTCTTTTAATAATGTCTTCTTAATGTCTACAATAATTTTATAAGCTCCCCCTCGTACAAGCCCCCCCTTCGGAAAAGCCCCCATTCAAAAATAAATAATTCGAGAATTTACGGTATTCTAATTACTCATTAGACAAGTTTCAGAAAAAGCATTTTATCTACGGGGCTTAAGTTTAGTATATATCCAAAAATAGGATTTAATTTTGATTTCGTTAAAACCAAATTTAAGAACACCGACACCGTTAAATATAAGATATTATAATCACCCGACTTGATAAAGGTAAGAGTATCTTCATTCTTACAACTGTGCATACGTTTTCGAATATTTCACCCTGAATACATTTTAACCAGGCCACGATCAAAAACGGATTAAAAACGGGTCGAAGAAAAATGCTGTTTCCATTGACTCACTTTAATAACGGATAACTTTTAACCCAGTCTTGTTTTACCCCGGGCTAGGGTAATCGCTCTGATTATATCAACACGGTTCTTTCCATGATGTTTTTCCAGCTATACTAATATTCTTGATATTTTTCAGAAAAGAGAAAAAAGCTAATCCACCTCCTAGAGATAAATATTTAAACAGAAACTCATTACTGATATCATCAATTTTTTCCTTCTGGTAGTTCTCCTGAAATCCTTTATGGATTACCTAAAGTTCTTAAAACCGACTGTCCTGCTAGACCTTCACTCTCTGCCATTGGAACTTGCAACTACAAGGTGGAAGTTGATTTTTGTCGCTGCGCTGATCATGCGCAGCGTATAGGCCTTTCTCCATGAGCTGCAAATTATGCTATTAAATTGAATTGATAGACACCCAGTCTGTTGTAGCGTCCGTAGATGGAGGCCATAGCGAAACAGAGGTTAACAGGCAAATCTTGGCGAGTAGAGAAATCAAAAGAAAAGAGACCATGAATATCATTTCATTCAATAACTAAAGGTAGATTTCGTGGAAAACGTTATCAATTCATAGTTGATATTACCTACAAACTGGTCAAATTTTCTAATACAAATTGACACTAAAATACTTTTTACCAAAAAACATTCAAAACATAAGGAAAGATTATATTCGAACACAAATTATCCAAAGAACCATAAAAACCCTTACTGTAGCAAACAATAGAACTCTCACGAAAGGCTGATGCAGTCGCAACACCACGAGTCTAATCGATAAATTTCTTTCAGTTTCTTTCAGTTGAAAATCGTTGTCACGGCTGTTCTTGCGCGGATGCGCTTCTGATGGCGAGATTGAGGCGAGATTGAGGCGAGATTGAGCCGAGATTGAGGCGAGATTGAGGCGAGATTGAGGCGGGATTGAGGCGGGATGGCTTAATTTGATTAGACTGGGTAAAGCGCCTGCAAAAAGCGAGTTCCAAACAATACAGTCACGATAATAAATATCACTAACAAATTCAGCTCGGTGTCAATGCAAATTTATTACTAATAACTACTAAATTACAAACATGAATTCCAAAATGCAGTCTCTAAATTACTTCTATTCTGTATGAAGCTAGTGAATTGAGTGAATGGCTGTTCAACCCTAACGGGCAATGATACAAACTTCATAAACGTCGGAATTGTTTTTTCACAAATGGCATCACAATCATTTGATGGAAATGGCTTTAGTGTTATGAAAGCGTTCAAAAAGCCATTCCCAAAAGGGCGAGTAAAAAATGGGTAACACTATATGGTAACACATAAATGAAATGCTATCGGACAGACAGTATGCATTGCAAAAAAAACTATAAAAAACGTATTAGAAACCCAATGATATTTAAGTTAAGTAAAGCAAGTCATGATTGCAACAAAAGAACAGAAAGTTACTTCTTTGACCTCACAGACCTCCAGCCCTCTTCTCGCTTCTGATCCTTGCTTAATGACCTTCTCGTCGGCGTTTTCTTGGACTTGTCTGCAACACTCTCTGCAATCGCTTTTTTCGTTGCAGTTCCTGTTGATGTTAACCTTGCAAAGACACCACCAACCGCTGGTCTTGTGGTTGGGCTTGGTGGGGGTTTTGGTACTGTTTCTCCCTCTTTTTTCTCAGCAGATAGCCGAGTTCTTGGCTTCACACTCGCAGTACCTGTGGGTGTCGAGGGGGCTCGGGGCTTCACTTCTTTAAAAGACCTTCGCCCAGTTCCGTACAAACGAGAGAACACATCCCCAGAGCGCTCTCGCGTCAACCTTGGTGCATCAACATCATCCTGAGAGTCTCTACTGCCACTTGATAGCCCACTACCAGATCTTCGTAACCGTGGTTTGCCATCATCTCCCTGAGACGGTGGTCTTCGCTTTGCTGCCGGCGACAATCCATATCCACTGCTCTTTACGTTGGAATAATCCATTCCGGAATACGAATGTATTTTCTTTTGTTCACGTTCTAAATCCGACTTCTGTCTTCTCGGAATTCCCGACCTTCGTATTTCTCCGGACGGTTCTCTTGAAGGCGTTCTTGGCTTTAACCCTGAACTTTCACGAGAAATACCTGGCCGTTTGAATTTAAAAGCCTGCATGCTTCCAGTCCCCGGGACGAGCATTGCTTCTCTCAGTTCATAATTCGTTTTTCCCTCTGCCCTGCAAGGATCATTTTTCATCAAATAACCTTGTAACGTGTCCCATCCACCACCAACACGTACCATTACACTTGTTCTCATAAACCTGACCAACCTCAACTTTTGTGTTTCTCCGAAATAGTACTTCCCATCAGATATCTTTGTAATCTGGTATCTCCGTTGGCACATACATTTTTCTATTTCCGCTTCAATCTCGTAGCTAACACGTTCAGCGTCTGTTTTCGGCTTATCTTTCTTCTTTGGTGCTTTGTTTTTCAAGCTGTCTACGAAGTCTTTGTAACTTATCAACGAATGAACTTCTAGCATATTGAAAACCAATTCGATCTCCCATCTTTCAGTCACAAACGTCGTTTCAATAATGGCTTCCACAAACTCTTCACGATTCAGTTTGTTGTCCCTGTCAAGATCTTTCTTTCTCCACAAATCTGAAACTCTCGATTTCGATTCTCGCAACCACGTCTTGAATCTTTCTCTCCATTCCTCCCAGTTGAATTCAGCAGACGCCTTTTGGATCCTAATCTCGTCCAGTTTTGCTTGCAGTCTTATCAATCTGTCCATTAACAGCAACCAAAGATTCTGCCATCTTTTAGCAAGTTGGGTGACGGCTGGATTTAAGTATTCCTTAACAAAGGAGGCTTCACGTCCTCTGCTAGGAGCTCTGGTAGCTCGCTTTCTTTCCTGGCCGATTCTTTTTTTCGCATGCTTCGTTACTTTGTCATAATCGCTCTGTTTTCCCGTTGCTTCTTCCTGTAACAGCTTGTGCTCCTCAAATAATGAATGGACAACGTCATAATCGTCTGGTAATGGAATTTTTTCTCGATCAACTATCACGGATTCTTTGACAATGATCCAACTGCTAAGTGATTCAACCAACTTCTGCTCCATTAGCAGCTTTTCCAAGCCCTCCTTTAGCCTTGTCTCCCTTTGCCTGGCCCACCCAGCGACGTCATTCCATCTTCGCTTCAAAAATGCAATCTGATTTCGGATCGTTTGCAACGAACTGGGATGACAAAATCGCAAAATCACTTCACTTTTCTTCAATATCGCTCTCAGGTTGCTCTCCTCAATGTCAAGCTCTTTCTGGAAAGCCTACAAAATATTAAAAATTTGAGAAAATAAGCATCATACTCCAGATGTCTGCCTCTCTCGAAAATGAAGTTGGGACGAAAGCCTGGCAAAAAACGGGAAGTTTATAACAGAAACAAACATACGAGAAATAGCATGCTAACAAAGTTACCTGAAATTCCTCCATTTGGTTTCGCAATACAGCTATTTCGTCCGAAATAGGCCCTTGCTTTTTCAAAACGTCTTCAAGTTCGATGATTCTTCTTATGAGTGCCTGGCTGCCAGATTGCATTTCCTTTGCAAGAACAAGTGAGTTCATAAGCCGTTCCTGCTTCGTCACAGACATTGTACACAAAGCCTCCCACCTCAACTTCAGGTCGTCAAGATCTCGCTGAAGAGATTCGGGATCTTCAACATGCCGTTCAGCAACCATCGTCTCCCCAGTTTTCATAATTTTATCAAAATTACGTTGGCGACTACCAAGTTCTCTCTGGAATAGCTACAACAAATTTGACGTACATTTAACAAAAAACTTGTGTTATTTAGTAAACTTAATATTAAAAAAGATATCATAAAATCCATCACATCTATTCTGATCTAAACAAGCAATGAAGCAAATTCAGGCAGTCAGCGTGCTGTCATAAAAAAAACACATAATAGAAGTGCAGTTCAAACGCTTACCTTATGGTGATGAATAAGAAGTTTGACAGTTTCTACGTCACCCATGACCGCCGTCTCAGTAGAGAGACCAGGCTCGACAGAATTCAACCAGTCAACAAGCGCCTGAACAGCGTCGTGAAAGAGTCCATGGAACAGCAGCGCATCCTCCAGTTGTCTTTGCCTATTTAATAGAGAATTAAGGTAAGAATCAATTACATGACAATGTTCGTATCATAAAACGCAGGGTAAAACATCGAGGGAAAATAAATTACAACATCAAAAGCGATCATCAAATTTCAGCTTTTGGATGTAAATAATTGGAGAAGCGAAACAATTGCCATTGATGATACTGGATAATGTGAGTAAAAAACACTCGTTAATCAGACACCAAAACGTACCTTTCAACAGATAGGGCACAAATTTCATCCCATTGCGTCCTTAGTTCAGAAATCTTCTCCTCGATAACTGCTCCATCGCCAGGGTCACTCTTCTCTACTAGATTCATACCCGTTTTCACAACAGCATTTAATTTTCCTTGGAGTGCTCCAATCATATGCTGCGAATCCTGTATTCGGAAAGGAAAAATAAAATTTAACAGAACTACGCTTTGACGAAATCAAACGAAATTCCTGTTGAGATGCAGAATATTGAACTTATCTCTTTGAAATAGTTAAAAGGCACCTTTTGCTGAATTGATAAAAGCTCCACATGAAACATAGCAACCTTAAGTAGTGATTTGCATTGTATGTAATGGCGGCGCAAAGGGGAAATAAAGGAGACAGCCGCCCCCCCCCAGTTCTCGGCCTGGTATTTCGTATAAAGTCGACGAAAAAAAGTGGAGGTGTAACAGTATTTTGACAAAGTATTCTCTGTGTCTGATTCTTTCCCTTTGAATTTTTCTTTATGCAACCAAACGTTTGTCTTGGGCGTTTCTTATTGGAAAAAGGGCGTTCCTTTTGACGAAAGGGCATTCTCTTACAGTCAAGTATGAGACCTACAATTTTGTATATTTTGCGGCCAGGCAACGACGTACCCTGTCGATGTCTGCGAATTCGAGTCGTGTCGCTCACTTTTCAGGCAGTAATAAAGCAATTCGATAAACGATTACCAACCTTGTGCTTCCTTATTTGTGCACGCACCATTGATTTATCCTTTCCAATCGACTGGTCAGACTTAATACGGACAGTAATATCATCAAAACTTGTCACTAATTTTGCAGCGCTATCAAAAAACTGCGATGACAATTCATAGTTCTCTTCAATCGTTTCCTTTCTTTTCTTCGCAACCAAATTAAGTTCTTTCCATCTTTCCTCGATTTTCTGAATATCTTCATTCACCTCTTGTACTTCCTCTGCACTACAGCTTTCTGTTATTTTGTGACCAACCTCTCGCATCTCCTTGAACTTAGTGCGGTGTTCTTCTACTTCCTCTTGAAATTCCTATGATGTAAACACCATTTATAGCAACTAATTGCAATTTCGAAGGGGAGGTTTCAAAAAGGTAAAATCTTTTAACTATGATTATATCAAAGCTTTTAGATTTTCTAATAAGCACTTATTTGTGTACAAGAGGTTTTGTGACGGTCAAGATATGATTATATTCATAAGTTTATTCTAGCAACATTTAGGTTGAAAGTTCGTAATATCGATCTACAGCTTTAAGGGTCACAGCTGTTGGAAACTTCTGATATATATCTACCCTTCGATCTAGCATTCTCCACCCATTGATCAAGCATTTTCCACACATTGATTAAACATTTTCCACACATTGATTAAGCATTTTCCACACATTGATTAAACATTTTCCACACATTGATTAAACATTTTCCACACATTGATTTTAAGCATTTTCCACACACCGATTAAGTATATTCCACACATTGATTAAACATTTTCCACACATTGATTAAGCATTTTCCACACATTGATTAAGCATTTTCCACACATTGATTAAACATTTTCCACCCATTGATTAAGCATTTTCCACCCTTCTATCCAGCATTTTCCTCCCTTCGATTTAGCAATGTGGACAATGATAGCTTACCCTAAACTGCAGCTTCTGCTTCTCGATGTTCTCCAAAAGGGTACTAACATCTTCAAATAATGAAACAGAGCCTTCAATCCTGGTAAGCCAAAATTCCATTTCAGTCACCAGATTATCAAACCTTTGGGCCATCTTGAAAGCGTTGTCGAGTCGTACAGACCGCTTTTCTGACAATGCGTTAACCTCTTTCCACAATGAAGACAGTTCACCCAAGGTAATTTCCAATGGGCGCGAACTGGAAACATCGCTCGATTTGATCACGATTGTCAATGTCTCCTCAATATAAGTGTAAATTGTTGTCTGCTCCTCGAGAACTTTTAAGAAATCCTGAAAGAATGTTACGAGGATTAAAAAATGTAAAAAGGATTAATTACAAAGGAAAATTCATAGCAAACCATTAAGATACCTATAGCCACTCGAAGCATAATTTAACAGTACATCCTGATTTAACAAAGCAGCGTACTCTAGAAACAGCAAATGGCAGGTTAATCCATATAGACAAAAAAACAAAATAACAAAAGTAGGGGTAAAATTACTTGGTGGTTTTCAAGCTGTTCCTTTGCTGTATCCGGTTTCCCGCCAGTGGGTTTTTTCTTCTTCAAATCGACGCTCTCTTTCGACAGCCATTGCAAGAGGTCCTTGGTTTGCTCTTGAAACAGACGGGACTCATCAAACGCATTCTCTAATTCAACTTGGTATGCAGAGTAGAGCGTCTTTATTTCTTCCCAACCAGAAGTAAGGTTCTCAATTTTGTCTTCTAGTGCTTGCTTCTCGTTAGAACTGGCTGTTGATTGCAGAAGGGCTGCGGCAGAGTCCTTGCATTTGATGACCGCGGACTCGTGTGCATTAATATCGTTTCCAATCACCTTGGAAAAACATTGATGTTTTTAACGCTGTATTCTAACCACATGAAAACAACAGATAAAGCAACTTACTTAACACGTAAAATTCAAAACAATATGCCAAACAAATTTATCCTAGACACTGTCGAATTTATCCGAGTTTTTTCACCTCACAGTCTGCCGACCAGGACTTCGCAATCACCTCTAATTATTATTAGAAAAAGAGCTTAATTTCAAGAACTGTGACAATGATCTGCTTTCTCACCTTCAGTTTCTCAAGCTCAACTTCGATGATCTTCTTATCTTTAAGCAATGGTGGCTTCTTCTTACTCAAAACTGTGATTGTTTGCTTCATCCATGTAATTATTTCTTCCATGACAACAGAAAACTGCCCAAGGCGATAGAGAGTTTCTTCAAGCAGTGACTGTCGCTCGTTGATAGCTGATTGGAGCTTCTCCCACCTGGATTTGATTTCATCAATTTGCTCTTGAATAGAATCGCTGTCTTCATGGTCGATTTTATCCATCAATGCACTGGCCTTTTGATTCAGCTGCGTGATATCAATTTGTCGTCCAACTAGATCTTTATAACAGCCTCTGTTTTCAGTCAACTGTTGCTTCACAACTCCTACTTCTGTCCCTACGGGTGACTTGGCATCTAATTCTCTTTCGGATTTGGTTAACCACGAGTCTAGCTCTTGCACACTTTCTTCATACTGCTCGGCTAAGTGACGAATGTTCTCAAGCTCGGTCTTTCGCTTTGACCAAGTACTCTCAAGGGAATCCCAGAGGTCAGTTACCTCTGATAGCTGCTTGTGCACATCCAGTTTGTCAGCCTGACTTGCTTTCGCCACCAGGATAGGACTCACCTGACACAAAGTATTTATCACTTCTTCGTTGCTGTCAAGCTCATCTCGCAATGCATCGTGTTCCTTTTGGAGCCTCTCAATGGCTTGTGGCTGGAAATGAGGCTCATCTTGTGATTCTATCTTGTGTTGGACGTCCATTAACGTCTTCTTGAGCTGTTCTAAGCCAGGCCAAAATTTTCGACAAGCAGTAAGTCCATCATCTAATGCCTTTCTCCTGGCATCAGTTGCTTCTTTCACAAAAGCAACTGTATTTTGCAGCTTCTTCTTTTTGCCAGCCATTGACTTGGCAATTTGCGATTCGGGGTCCTGTTTCCTTATTTCTTCAACTGCAGTTTCTATGCGCTCCACAGGTTCAAAGTACTCAGATATTTCAAACTGACATTGTTCATGATCATTGATCTGTTCCTTAATCTGTTCTTCTTTAACAGCAATCGATGGAAGTGTTTTGCACTTTTCTTTATAAGCCTGAAATTGTGACAACAGCTCGTCTAGCGTTACCTGCACTTCTTCAGTTTTTTGGGCAGTTTCACCAATTTCAATGCCTTTATCTTCAACATCTTTGTGCAAAGCATTCCATCTCTTCTCACTATCATCAAGCTTCTCCCTAATACTAACCGACCCATGTCCAGGACCACTAAGCTTCATCAAATCTTCTCCAGTGGCCTTTAAACTAACAATCAAGGGCCGAAGATGACTGATTCCGTCTTCAAGGCCTTTGTGCTTTTCCTTCTGTACTTCAATTCCCTTTGATCGACTTTCTCCAATATCTTTCAGGTACTCCTCTGTTCTTTTTAGACGAGATTGCGTTTCTTTATACATATCCGCAAACTGCTGTGAAAGCAACAATGCCTCTACAAGCTGAGCTTGTCGTTCTCCTGTCTTTCCTATCACTTCTTCGTGTCTGTATTTCAAGTTATCTATCTTCTCTTTGATAGCTGGCTCCTCATCCTCGTTACACGCCATTAGAAGCATTTCACCAGTATCAAAAACCTCTTTGAGTCTTGGCTCATTTGAGGCTACTTCTTTTAAAAACATTTGATGGTCATTAATTTGTTCTTTCACCTTTTCAGAGTCGACAGCAATCGGCTCAATCTTTTGATATCTTTCAGATAACTCTACCAGCCATGATGCCAGACTTTCAACATCTTTGTCAAACTTATCTACTTTTTCCTTTGCCAAGAACATGTCTCTTGCTTTCTGCTCAACAATAGCTTTTAGGTTGTCATATGTCTCTTTATCTTTATCTACCATACCCTTAATCTCCTTCGCATTTTCCTCATTAACAACTTTTTGCAATTTGGCTGCCACCGCAGCAACATCATCGACGTCTTTCTTCTTTGCGGCCATTTCTTTCTGCAGCTCTCTTACTGAGTTCTCATCTGCATCGCTCAGCTCTTTCAATTTCGTTTCAAATGAGCCAAACCATTCATTAATCTCTTCGTGCAATCTGTGGTATCCACTGCTCAAATCTAGAGTTTCCTTCATTGTTTTGCTTACGGTGGCTCGTTTCTCTGACATTGAGCCAAAGCGGTCAAATAAAGTTTGCATCTTTTGTCGGACAGTTTCCCTCTCCTCCACAGCACACAGTTCGTTCAGTTCACTAGCTCGCTTCGCAGTATCGTCAATCAGTGGCTCTAAATCTTTTAACTTTTTCCTAACATCCTCAAATCTTGTTATCTGCTCTGCAATTTCGTTTGGTTTTCCACTTGGCTTCCACTCGTCACTTTCTACAAGATTCTGCAACTCATCCATTTGCTCGATAGAATTTTCATACTCTTTTGTGAATTCTGTGGAGGTTTCTAAGACTGAGCCCATCCGCTCCATTCTAAAATTCACGTAGCTGTTTAGGGAATCCCAAAGCTTTGTTGCCTTGTCGAGATCACTCTCAATTTCTCGGTTCTTTTCATCTTCAGAGTCCTTTGCTTCAAGCAAGTCTTTGCCAGTATTTTGCAGCGATGTGACACTTGCTGCACGATCCTTGAATATACGAATTAGCAGCTTTTGTTCCATGATCTGTGCCTTCAACACATTTGGATCAAGTGCATTTATCTGTCTTTGTCCATCAACGAGCTCTTGCGTTTCCTCAAGCCATTCTAGAAGTGATTGTAATGCATCCTTGAATTTTCCGCATTTGACAAATGCCTCCTCGAGTTTCCCCTTTCTATCAGAAATTTGTTGATTTGCATTTAGCAGTCTGTTATTCAGTTCACTTAGAACTTCTTCCACCGGAGAGGCTTCTATATTTGGGCTTGTAGACTTAATGAATGATTGCAGATCAGTTAGGTTACCAACTTTCTCCTGCAGTTTTTCCATTCCTGTCTGAACATCTTTAAGTTCTTCCATTTGAGCATCAATTTCGTCTACCACGCTGCCAACTGCACTCTGTTCCTCAAGGGTCCTCTCAACAGCTGCTATTCCCTTTTCTGCTTCCTCGTGTTCATTGTAGAACTCATTAAGTCTATTTATAAGTTCAGCAACATCGCTCAACTTCTTCGGAGTCCTTTTGCTCAACTCCTGGTACTGACTTTCCAAAGATGTAAGTTTTGCGTTGAATTCTTCAAATCCGAAGCCTTTCTCCGTCAGCTGCCTTCCTTTGTAAGTCAGTTCGTCGACAATGGGCTTCACTGTTTTTAGCTCAGACTCGACATCCCGCAGAGAAACTGCGCTGGCTTCAAGTTCTTGCAAGTCTAATTTTAGTGGCTTGTTTTTCTCAAACATCTCTACCATAGAATGTATTTTCGTCTCAGTGCTTGTTGCAGTATCTGTGAGACTATCAAGGTCGGCGATAACCCCACTGATGCTCTCTGCCTTTGAAGACACAGCATTGAAAAGCTCATCAAAACCTTCCTTCAATTCAGCAACCTCATCTCTCAGTGGTTTGCAGTCTGATGATATGTGTTCTTCTTGTATTTCAGACGCCATGTTATCCAATAGATCTAGTCTCGGTTCAAGGTCATCAGCCTGCTTCTGAATCTTACTCACATCTTCTGAAACCTGTCTTATTCTGCCTTCATCAGCCCCAGTGAAACTCAAATCACCTAGCTTAGCTTTTATTTTCTTTAATGTGTCTTCTACAGGCCTCTTCAAGTCGCCAAATCTTCGCATTTTATCCTGCATTGCCGCAATGGTCTCTTTTCTATTGAGCAATAACGACTCAGCCCTCTTCCACTTCTCTTTAATGTCACCTGATATCTCGTGCAGCTCTTCCACATCTTCACCACAAGCATCCTCCAGCTCGTCAATCAATGTTTCCAGGCGTTCCATATATGTTTTATGGTGATCAATATCTGACTGCACTGAATTTATCTCTTTTTGTTGCTTAGAGAGTTTCTCCCATTCACAAGATTCTGGTTCTAGAGTCATGAATCGCTTTTCATTTTCATCGAGCCATTTCAAAACATCATTCTTCTTGTTAAAAAACTCAACAGACAGCTCTTTCACTTTGGTTACATGGTCCTTTTCTGTATCAATTTTCTTGTCAATAGCGTCCCAAAGTTTAGTAGTTTCATCAAGATGTCCCTTCAACTGTTTCCACTCACTTTCCGTATCTAAAGTGTCTAAAACCTGTTTTCCAGATTTTTGAACGATACGGTACAACTGAAGCTCCTCCATGAAATCTTTGCCTATACTATCAATTTCTCCGATCGTCATTGTTATTCTGGCTGGGTTTGAAGACAGCGGCTTCTGCTTCTGTTGTTCAATTCGTTCGTCAATGTTCTTCAATCGTCTTTCGAAATCATCAAACTGGTCTTGGAAGGCTCCACATTCTTGCAGACGATCTTTCAGTTTCTTTTCCCTGTCCTCTAAATCTCCAATGACTTCCAAAACAGGAAGCTTAATAGCCTTGATCTGCTCCTTGATTTTTTCTTCCACATCTTCATCTTGCTTATTGAACAGGATTATATCGTTTGCATACAGCTCGGCCTCGCTGCACATCGTATTGACAGTTTGTGCTTCTACAAGCCACACTTCAACCTCTAACAACTGCTCTTTGACCTTCTTTGGGTCCACAGCAACCGTTTCCTGTTTAACCGTTCTCTTCTTTAAGGCTTTTGTCTTTTCCGCTACATCATTTTCCAATTGGAAAAACTTTTTGCCGTTTTGAACGACCTTTTCGGTTTTTTCAACTTTTCCTCTAAAATGCGAATCAATGAATCGTATGTTCTTGTAATATTGTCCTTTCTTTGACGAACTATGGTTAGGTTATCAGGTTTGTCTTCAATCCTTGTCAATTCTTCTCCCGCTTCGTCCATTTTCCCAAGATTCTTCTCTTCTGCCAGTAAATCTTCAAGCAAGATCTTCAGCTCTTGAACCTGACCTTCGCCTTTTTGTACATTGTCTGCAAAAGGTTCTAGGTTATCCAGACCCAACTGAACCTTCTTGAATAATTCCTCGAGTGGGGCTACCGTGCTTTCAAATTTATTTATCCCTTCCATGACCTTCGGGATCTTTTTGGATGCTGTTGAAACAGTTTCATTAAGAAGTGTCCATTGCCTCTTCACATTATCGACTTCTGACTTAAGCGGTGCAATGTCGCGGTCGCAATTCATTAAAAGTACATTGGAGCTGTCATTTATATCTGCAAAGCAATTCTTGTATTCCTCAAATTCTTCAGCGAGATCTGAAACGAGCTTTTGCTGTACTTCAACTTTTGGTTTGTCCACAAAAATCACATCAAGTTGCTGCACTTTCTTTTCTGTTTCTGATAACCATGGCAACAGCTTCTGCTTCGCGATAACGTATGCGTCAGAATGCGGTACAATCTCTTCAAGAACACCCTTTCTATCTGTTGACTTCTCCTTTAGTTCTCTCCATCGCGATTTTATCTGTTCAAACTTATCTGCGAGCTTCTCCTTAGCGTCACCAGGCTCCATATTAGCAAGTGTACTTTCGCCAATAGCATTCAGCTTATCAAATCGTGGAACATTTCGTGTAATCTCATCATGAACAAACGCATGCTCCGTTCTTTGCCGTTTACACTGCTCTTTATCGGCAGAAACCGGACTTTGTTCAGTAAGGACCGTCTCCATTTTGGACAGCCATCGAATCAGCTCATCGGACTCATCCTGCATTTCCTTTGCTGACGTAAGCGAGGTCTGCAAATCTACTTTACGTTTCTCGAGAGACTCAGTCAGTTTTTCAATCGAGTCCTTAACTTTTCCGAACCTTTCTTTTGGCTGTGTGATCACTGTCGTCTCTTCACTGTAAACTTCAAAGAAATATTCCAGGATTTCTTCAAGTATCTAGAAAAATAATTACAGTATTCTATTAGCATGAAAAATAGAAATAAGAAAAATAGCCAGTTTGTTTATAGTTGGAAAATGAAAAATAGGTGAGCGGGAATACAACAGTCGAGTTCCCCAACTTTTCGAGTTCCAAGATAACAGAGAAAAAGCTCTGGTTCTTGCTCATTTTTAGCTGTTAAAAATATTGATGCCAGTTAACTAGACAGGCATTTCCTTAGGCGAAACCCGGTTTACATTTAAATGGGTGCGAAATGTTTCATTTTGTACTGTATTTGTACTGTATTGTATTCTATTGTGCTGTACTGTGTTGTATTCTATTGTGCTGTACTGTGTTGTATTCTATTGTGCTGTACTGTGTTGTTTTGTTATGTATTGTGCCTTTATAGTGTATTATGCAAAGTTCTTGAATATTTGTAATGTTGGGCGTGGGGGCAACTCGATAACGTTATGTTTTTTGCCTCCACCTCAACAATAATCAACTTGAGTTATTTTTGTATTTGTTTTTATTGTGATAAGAAAAAAATTTCATGAATGTTAATGATAAATCCAAGGTTTCGTTGGAAATGACACCAACCTTGAATTTCAAGCTGTGTTTCACAATGTCTTTTTGAGCATCTTCAATCTGCTTCAGTCTCTGCTTAACATCATCAGGCTCTGAGCTACCATGCTCAACATTCTCCAAAATTTCAAAAATTTCGATTACCCACACTTCAATTATCTCGATTATTTCAACGAACTCCTTCGCTTTTTTCAGCTGTTCCTTCGTTTCCTTAAACTTCTCTTTTGCAGCATCTACTGTATCGTAATAATCGTCTCCAACTTTGTCCAACTCGGCTTCGATATCCTCAGCGTCAGACAGCTGTCGTATCAAACTCTGTCCGGCTCGGTTTAGAGATCGGACCTCAGGCTTTTTCTTTTGCAGTTTATCCACAATTTCCTTTTAAAAAATCAACAAAAAGTCAGAACCTATGAAATTTACGATATGTAATATTTTCAATTATATATGACCTATATATATAGGAGAAAGAGCTTTGTCGTAGATTAATAATAGTAACTTTAAAATATAGTAACTGTTCACTTGCCTGTTTCACTATGTAATTGTTTCATTGATTCGCTTATTATTCTAGAGACAATTACGTGTTAAAATTCTATAGACAAGAAACTTTGTTGAAAAGACGCAAAGACAAAGTGCAAAATCAGGCAATCCGCGAATTTTTTGTTTACAGTTGTTCTAACTCAAACTTCGAAAAAAATCAGGACAAACTTTTCATTGGCAGATTAGCTGCATTTATTGATTTCTTAGGAGTCACTTCGTAAGCATCAGCAACCTTCGTGTCAGCGTTTTAAAATACGATAAGCGAAGTGTTTTTATGCTACATAGTAAAGAAAATTCTAAGTTACTGTAAATTCTAATTCTAAGTAAGTTACTGGGCGACCACAAACGAATAATTAAAACCAAGAATAACTCTTTACCTCCATAATTTTAACTTGTTCCTCTCCCTTCTCTAAATCAGTACCAAATGGCTCAACTTCGTCAATCGCAGATTTAGTCTCCACTAGCAGCTCTTCAATCACCAATTTCTCCTCTTCATACTTGTCAATCGCTTTGTTAATTCTTTCAAGTTTTTTCTGCCTCTCCTCAATCGACGACATTGCATTCGACAGAGGTACACGTGCAGCATCAAGGCGAGTTTCTATCTTTGTGCATGCGACAGGATTCCCCCTGTTTTGCTCCAAAAGCTGCTTCGCAGTCCTTTGAGCAGCCTCCATCGCAGGTTTCAGCTCTGATACTTCACTCTCCATAATCTGGTTTGCAACAAAATTTTCCATTAAATATAGTTATTAATATTGTTATATTTATTGCGATATTTTTAGCCAACTTACCATACAACGGTTCATTTCATTTGTTTACCATTTGTGACTCGCCAAAGCCTTGTAATAAACTATTGCAATAAGCCATTAAGATTGTTCTAAACACTCAATTTATTTTCATGCTTGCGGTTAAAAACTGACAGCATCTTTTTTCCGTTAGAATATTACGCAATTTTCAAATACATTTTCAAACATCACCGCGCTATTGCAGACAAACGATCTTCGTCGATAACCGATGCCTTAACGATACCTGCTTGCCAAATACGATGGAATGCGCGATGCTTGCATTGGCTGGTGCTTTCATTCAATCAAAACAAACAAATATAATCAACGGCATACAAAGCAGTAGGAGGCCAATAAAAAGAACCTTTTTGCCAATCAGTCGGAATTAACCGAGTCTAAATTAACTATCATTTCAAAAAGGCAGCTTCAATGCAAAATCAAAAAACAAATGCGTAATGTTTCCAAATACAAACAGTATTGTACCTTGAGCTTGTCCAGTTGTTCCTTGACAGAGTCTTTTGTCAGCATAGAGGGCTCTTTGATGTCACGTGCCTCTGCATTCCAAGACTCGAGCTCGCTCAAAGACTGATTGAAACTTTCAGCTGTATCCAAGTAAACCCCTGTTTCGCTCTTTCGATCCTCAATCTTTCGTTCAACATCCCGTATCTCTTCAAGAATTTCTTCAGTTTTCTCCTTTAGATCATTTGTTTTAGAAGACTCCGGAATACTTTCTAGCAACTTTAACACAATTTGTTTATTATCCTCCAAAAGCTTTCCAAATTCCTAAAAAGATATTCATTTGATTACAAAATCGACCAGAGCTTATAAAAGCTTAAAATAAGCTACAAGATTTAAAATTTTCCGAGAGCCTTGCTCTGCAACAAAAAAAAAATCCCTACCTCACTTTTTGCTAAGAACTCTTCACCCTTTTTGACATTATCACCAAAGCGAATTGGGCTCGAAACAAATTTCTCAACATCATTGATCAATCCTTGAACTGGCTTTAATTCTTTTACCACATTTTCGACCGTGTTTTGCACTTGCTCTATCGCAGCGTCTTTCTGTTCCACAAACACACGTAGGCCATTCAATCTTGTTAAAAAGTCGTCTTCTGTTCTGAAACTTCGTCGACACCATTTTCAACATTTAGATTCTTGCATTCTTCAAAAAGAGGCTCGCTTAACCGTGTGATGTTTTCGAAATTGAGTTTGTGCGATTCGATTTCTTTTTTCAGCTCCTGAATTCGAAAAAGTGAGAAAAAAAGTTACAAAATGCAAAACACTTACAAACACTTCTCAGAACTGACTGGGGCAAAGAATTTCGATCTACAATCTTAAATTCTAAAAACCATATACAGAAAACAAAATATAGTGTAAAGTAAAGAAAATATAGAACTACTAGCAACGGCAGATTTTCAAGGCCAAATAAAACAAAGAAAAACTATGAACCTCTGTCTCATCCCTTTGCGCCTTCAAATCGCTTTCGTTGCAATCTATTGGCTGATCTTCCAACTCATCTTTCTTCTTCTCTACTTTCTCCAACCAAATGCTAAATGTTACTGCTTCGTCACTATACTTTTTACTGTGGCTGTGCAGTGCATCAATGTCCTTGCATTTCACATCATTCGCTCTTCTCACATCAGACCATCTTTTTTCCGCCTCGTTTAGTTCTGCATTGAGTGAATTTCGTTGTTCGCCAGGCCCAAATTGTTCTGCCCTTTCGCGCCCATTGCGCATAACACGTTCGAAAACGGGGTGCTGTTGCCTAACATCTCGGTCGATTATCTAAAACAAAGCAGTACGGTATAACCACCTTTTTCTACGTGTGTCCCTGACGTAAAACATCATTGTTTACAATTGCTAAAAATCATTGCATTGAAAATATAGACAGCATACAGAGTACAGACAGTGACGGCAAAATTCCACGAATATGAATTGTGAGCCCCCAGGAATAGAGAGACGGGGGAAGGGGAAAGCTAGCACCCCCTTCCCCTTCGGCAATAAATATATCTTGGTTTCCATATCAATGTCACCACTTCGTGGATTTCTAACAAAATGTCAACGTCCGCGATTGAAACAGGTAGTTTACACAAATTTTATTGACTAAAAGCATTTCATTTCATTTCAGCTCACTTTCAATTTCATCTTTCGTTTCATTTTTTACCTAAGAAGAGTGGTGCATTTCAGCTAAAGAGCTGGTTTTCAATATGTCCTCTTAAAGTATGCACAACAGATGAAAACTTAATATAGTTGGAAATTCGCTAAGTATAAACGTAAATAAATTACATATTCCTAAAACTTATAAATTTATATTAAGTTAACTCTCTATAAAATAAACTTAACCTATACAAATTTCTTGAAAAATTGGGAGAGGTTGCCTGCTTTGATCCAAAGGACATTTCACAACTTTACCACCCACCCCCCCACTCCCTTAAAGGAGTACAGGGCATTGCACTCTCTAAGAAAACTAACGACAAAAAATTATGACTGAAATTCAATTTCAATGATGACATTTGAATCATTTTGATCATACTTCGTGGCAGTGATCGAACCGACGATGATTGAGCGATTGAAAATTGATTAAGTGTTCTGTAAAATTAGGCTGCCACATTTAGGGCCTCGCATTTTGATTGAAAACAGAAAAACGTTACGAATTTCACGAGACTCAGACCTTATTGAAATAAGTAACGATCAAAGCTGATCCTAACTTCATATGGAGCCTTTCAAATTATCAAAAATAATCCGCGCAAATCTAGAGGGCAAAGAAAAATACAGTTTTCTGTCCATTATAAACATCAATTCAAAACCTTTAACAAATAAGAAACAAAGAATAAGAGAACGGTTTTCGTTTTTTTGAACAATAAGAAGCTGGACAGAAACTTTCATAACAATGACAAAACAACAGGAATTCTACTGATGAGCAGTTCTGCACTCTACGCTGTTTTGCTACGCTGTTTTGCTATTTTCAATCAATCTATTTTACAACACCGTACATCTTTTCAAAATGCTTTTCCTACAGGCTTCCTCTCCATACAGGGTTCTTTCTTGTTTATTTTCTGCTCTAGGCTTCTGGATAGAAACAATTTTTGATTGTAAATAGACTGATTTAACAAGCCGTACCCCGTGAAAAAGGCCAAGCTCAAAAGGTCTACCTTAATCCGATGCAAACGAATAGCAAGTAAACGGTCAGTTCTTGAAGGGGATCAAGGAAACAACCTTTAAACCTACATATCGATGAAAAGATTACTTTCAACTACCTGCACCTACTCAAATTCAATGAATTATTAACAAAGGCTACACGTTTACAGTAAAACAGACGAGCGGATCAAACAGGTAAATTGTCGAAAACACTTCTAAAGCACATGGTCAAATCAACACACGTTTCCTACAAATAAACACATTGACAACTTTGGTACTTTTGAGTTGTTTTAATGCCCCGTTAATCAATTGCTTCAAGCAAGTTGAACAACTTTGATTCGGAGTAGCTTACTTTGCGTCTTAATAGGCAAGCAAATGGCTTCACTTAAAGGCTGCCCGTTCAAGCTGCACTTACCGACTGCCCTTATCGATTGCCCTTACTGACTGTACTTGTGCCATCACGAAAACAGAGCCATAAAAATGATTGAATAAACAAATCGACCGGTAAATAAACGATAAAAACATGCTTAATCTGCTTACGTTCTTCTTGACGAAACGCACTTACTATCTCAGATCTGAATGTAGTCCAAGGATTACGACGCTGAACAAACAGCACACAGTTTGAAGAATACGATGCTCTCTTGAAATGGTACGGAACGCCCATTTTAGCATGATTCCCGCAGCGCCACCTAGCCCTCTCTCTTGCTGCAGCCGGAGAATTCAACCCGAGCAAGCACGTCAAGGGTGATAGACTCAGCTGGTGAAAACAGGCTAGACCGAAGCGAAGAGCGTTCGGTTCATTCTTGCCAGAATTAAGAAACAACAACAACAAATTGAGAAAGCATCCGTCGCGCTGTGGAAGCCCAAGTAAAGGAAAAGTACATTGAATTGGTCGCATAATGTCACACAGCGTTTAGATTGTTTCCAAAATCAATGAGTTGCAAAACAAATGCTAAGGATTTAGAAAATTGTTTTTTTGATTCAAAACATTTTGAGCGGCGAAAAAATTTGAAAATGACATTTTATCCACTTCCTCGTATTGAGCCCCTGGCATATGACGTCATAATTAAAAAAATATATCGCAATATGGCATTATTTTAACTTTTGGCACCATGACTCTAACTTTCCATACCGAAACTGGTAGTGAGTTTATGCTTGTAACTTACCCTAGCGTGAGGAAAATGTCATGGTGCTCTGGCTTTGTTAATATATGGTTGAAACCCTGCATTTGCAAATTAATCTAGTCTAGCGGATTTTGATAAGGACCATTTTAGATACTAAAACCAATTAAGCCAATTTCCCACCAATAAAAAATTATATAGACTGACATTTAGGCGTAAGAAATGCGCGACGTGGTCATAAAATAGCTAGTTAATCTTTTTCTAGAAAAGGCAAAGGACCCCAAAAACTCAAATAAAAAATGTTCCATGTAAACCATGGACCAGTGTTCTGGCGTGTAAGTGTGACTTGGCCCGTTATTTGCCTTGGAGTAGGGGGACTATTTAATTCGCAACTTAAAGTGGCCATGCCAACTAACTTACTGACAACACCTGGACACAATTGCCTAGATCATAACGAGGTTGTCGAGCCTCGGTTGTGTATCCTTTATTCCAATGGTAAACAAAAATTCGACTTTAGAAAGTGTCGTTTTTTATATCTTGACATTCGGTTTGGTATCACGAAAATACGCCGCTTGAATTGCGGACGTTAAGGTTATGAGCATACATTTGAGCTTGTTTAAAGAGCAACGCTGATCAGACAGGATGCAGTCCCAAAGCCATGATTGCAGGCGCCATAGCATTGTCAGCCACTGATCAAAGTAACGAGAAAACGAGAGTGACCGAAGTACATTGAGAATAAAAACAGCATATCGTGAACGCACCTTTCTGCTACCACAACATTGCCCCATATCATGTAAACAATCGCCGTCATTTGAAAATGTTTGTCGCTTTCTCGAAAATCAACATTTTCCCTTCCATTCGTGTATCCACCGCAAGCCACACGAGTTTTATTCCCTCTGCTCAAAGTGGACCACGATGACAGTTTAATTGACAGATGAACCACTAGGAAAACGGGGGGCGGTACTTTTTGACCTACTAGTTAAACGGGGGTGCTCAGTTTGAAGTCTCGTCCACAATTTCGAACTCATAAAAATAACACAGCTATGTTGGCGAATTCTGGAATAAAGCGACCAGAGAGAGCGTCTAAAGGGAGGGGGGGGGAGCCCCTTCGATACTGAATTTTGATCTAAAGACGTTGTATGATATATAATAAAATGTTGTATGATAAAAATGTGTCCTTATGATAAAATGCTGTTCACGAATCAGGCTCTGTTCGATTTAGGTTTCTTTCATTTTTAGGACAACATCCTTGATAACCGTTTAAAAAGGATTGCCAAATGAACTAACAGTAGCAAAAAATTGGCCACATCTTTCACAAATATGATTCTCTATCAGCTGATCAATTTTTTGTACTACGGTCTATGCAAAAAGGGCTTCATGGTAGAGGCGATGTCAGTGAAAATAACCGTACGGCCCCTAGGCTTCCTGTCAAATGATTGCTATGAAATGGTTAAGGAAATTGGGCCATTTAGGCCACAGGGAGATTCAGCGTTCTGGATGCCTCTATCGTTAAGCAGCAAGGTGGAATGATGGAAATATCCATGAAAAATTAAGGAAATATCCACTAAAAAATGGAAATACTCGAATCAAATTGACAAAATTTTACCCGGCGTAGAAACAGACATTTCAGCTTCGTTTTGACTACAAACTTTATTTTACGTTTTTTGTGTTCAGGCTAAGGTTAAGGTTTTGTGTTCAGAATTAGCCATACACTTAGTCCGAGTGAAATTTTCATAATGTTAGTTATTGTAAAGTAAATTGAGCAAAAGTAAACGTATATAAGAGAATTCACGTAATAAAGATGTTGTCGTCTAGACGGCATGTGCAGATTAAAAAGCTAGAAAGCAAAGTTCGCCTCGCAAAATGTTACTTTTGCAAAAGTTCGCAGAAAACAAAGCAGCACTTACTTGATGTTCTTGCTTGACGAGTCTGAGCTCTTCAAACCTAGCATCTAACGGTTTCTCATTGGCTAGCCTCTTTTCCAAATCATCAACTGCGCCGAGAAAATCTTGAAAGGTCTTGTCGAAGTCCTGTGCATTTAACAAGAACTTCTGAAGTCGACTCCTGCGAAGATTGATTGCCGTAAGAAGGTTGCTGTGACTCTTCTCAATGTCCTCCGTTTTCACGAGTAATTCTGATTTCAGACTCGGTTCGTTGCCCAGGCAGTCCTGAATACGTTCCCCTGTTTTGGCAAGGTCCTCTATTAAAACTTTCTTTGTAGTAGCTTCATCTTGAAGTTTCTAATGAAAGAAAGATGACATATTCACACAAGTCCACCAAAGTGAGATTAACAATCCCTTACGTAATAATTACGGAAACTTTTCATTTTGTATTCTAGTTAAAACTATAAATACAAATCACACCATTAAATAGGTAATTTATAATTGGCTAGTCTGTTTTCACAAAGGGGAGTAGCTCTTGGTTAGTCCGTGTTTTGTTTCTACAGAGGCATTAGAGTACCGAAGTGATGACGTCATAAAAATATATTTTTAGAGCTTCTGAATTGTGATCCCAAACCCTGAAAGAGCATCATAAAATACCTCTAAATATGCAAAATCAGTTAAAGGCATTACGAATTTGCTGAGATATGGCCACTGTAGCACAGGCTCTTGCCCCATCAAACCTCTGTAATTTGATCTTGGTTCATAACTTTATGAACCAGGCCAGAATAACAGTAATCCGTTAGCAAACTTGAAATCTTTCATTGGCCATATCTCGCCCACTTTGGAACATATCTAACTAATTTTGCATATTGAGAGGTATTTTATGCTGTTCTTTCGGATTATGCGGACAAATTCAAGAAATTCTAAAAATAGATTTTTGGTGACGTCACAATTTGGTAGAGATGCTTGAAAGTTTGGAGATGAGATAGCATTTCTGTTAATGATCAATGGACAAAGAGTCACCCATGTCGATGAATGAGCTACCAAAGATATCAAGTGAACTGGTGGAAATATTGACAAACGAAACTGACTTAAAATAAAACGCTTAATAATATTCAATACAATCAGCTAAAGTAACAACGAAGCAAAAATGTTTCTTAAAAGTAATGCCTATTCAGGAGGTTCAGTCTTCTATTCTTCTAGGAAAAGAAATACTAAAATTTTCTTGGATTTGCCAATCTTCGAGATTAACCGTAATAACCCTGTCAATGGCTGCTCCCACACAACAGCAATCATAAGGAGATATTCTACTGAATAAGAAAATTACATAATTTTGAGGCCCGTTCGCATGAAGAGACTAACCTGCAACTTGGCGAGCTCCTCCTTAATAGAACTAGTGTCTTTTCGAACCGGCTCCTTAGCGTCCAGATCTTTTTCAACACCTTCAATCCAGTTGGATATCTCTTTAGACTCTACATCGTATTTCTGCACCAATTCGGAAAACTTTGTCATTTTCGCCTTTGCATTTACTAAATCTTTCCTTCTTGAATCACTTTTTTCTTTCATCTCAGAAATTTTGCTTTTAGCAGAACGCAAAGTCTTCTGGTCTACAGATTTAATGATTTCTGAGTCAAGTGCATCAGCTTTTTCTAAGTCTTCTTGCATTTCTTCATACTCCTCCAGCAATGTCTATTTTGAAAGTTAACAAAATGCAACGTGAAGATAAAATTTTAATTAAAGATACTGTGATTAAAATTAAAGATAATTTTAATTAAAGATACTGCGACTTTTGCTAATAATCGCAAGCACTCTACAATCAATTATGAATGCACGCCTAAAATGCAGTTAAATGTTTTTAACCATTGCAAGAAAATGACTGCAAGAAATATTCAGAAATATATTTTAGGCTAATCTAAAGGGGGTGGTGGCAAAAATTGTCAGCTCGGTTCTCTCACAGGGGGCCTTTTCTTTCGGATTTACCTAGGGCTTCTGACAGCCTCTTCCGCGGCCCTCGCAATGAATCGCTATAAACTTGAGCCCCCCCCCCCCCCCAATTGAATTTATTGGCGTCGCCCCTGGTCAGCTTAGGAAGGTGTTGCTGTCTCTTTCATATATGTGCCTCTGCTTGTCTTAATAGGTTTTTTCAGTCATTATGATGAATGCTGATTAAAAAATTTAAAAAAAAAATATATTTCAATGCTTTCCATTTGTAGATTGTAGACAATATGCCAGCAAGTACGGCAAAGATTCGATGGCTATGAAATGTTTGGCTGTGAAAAGTTCGAAAGGTCTAGATTTGCTAATGGCGTTAATTACCTCAATTTTCTTCACTTCTGTTCCAATCTTTTCCTCATTTGTACCGTAATACACCTCTACGTTTAGCGTTGCATCACATTTCTCAAGGAACTCTTCCATCAATTCCGTTTTCTCTCTCAACAAGTCCTCAAGTTCTCTTACTCGTTCCAATTTATCTAGTCTCTCTTTGGCTTTAGCTTCTAACGCCTCGAATCTATCTGTGATGTCAGCTAACTCACTTTCCATTGTTTCCTGGCCAACGTCGCAATGTTTGGATAAAGAAGCTGATAGATCCTCCAGTTTTTCAAGTTTTGGTCGCATCTCCTCTATATCTTTGACTGCATGCTGTGAACAGAAATGACACACTCTTCACCAAACAGAATAATACATAGCACATGCATACAGATCTTAACAACAAGATTTTGATTTTTTGCTACAAATAAAAAACTTATTACAAATTACCAATTAGCAACCAATGTATTGGAAATATTTTCGCAACACAAGGCGTCCAAGAAAAAAACCTTACCTTGATGTCCTTGATGGTTTGCGTCATCTCATCTTTGTTAAGTGGCAAATTGTCCATGTCCGAATTAAACAATTTACTTTCACGCTCTTGCAACCAGGTCTTAAATTCATCAGACCTTTCAAGGTAGGCTTTTGATAAGACTGTTGCCTTATTAAGCCTCTCGTTTCTTTCTCGAGCTTTTTCACTGACTTCAGTGAATTTTGTTTTCAATTCACTTACTTTATCTTTGAGCTTATCAGATTCTTCTTCAGGTACAGAGCTGGCAATGGAAGCACTAACCCTTTCCACAAGCCTTGCAAGCAGCGGTTCCTCTCCTGTGATATCTTCGTAAAGTTTCTGGGTGGAAAAAATGCGAAATACAATCAAACAACAAAGAAACTAACACATTTGGATATGATTTTAAAAATGGACTGTTACCAAAGGTAAGGCTGTTTCAACTGGTTGGCAAGTTGATGCTTCTGGTCATTTCCATTGACAAGCAACAATTAAAATTTCATGACAAGAGTTTAAAATACTATGAAAGTAGTACAAACCTTATGATCTTTATTCTGCTCTATTAAAATGGAGGTATTGGCTGAAATAGGTCCTTCCTTATTCAAGCTCTCCTGGAACTCAGAGAGGCGATCATAAAAATCATCCACTGTGTCAGGCACAGTTTGCAGTCGCAACAAAGCATCCTGAATTTGGTTCTTTCGCACATGAAGTTTCTGGAGCACATCTTCCATTGGCACTTTAATCTGCTGCAACCGCAGTTCAGTGTCATTAGCAGTAATGACATCGCTGTTGCTATTGACAACCATCAAATCAGCCAGCTCATTTGCCTTTTCAAGATCATTCGTATGGCACTGATGGGCATCCTCAAGCGTCTGCAAAACCAATTTTGACGAGACGATAATGAACGAGAATCTAAACTAATTGGCAACTGAAAATTATATGTATTTTATCATTTTAAAAACAAAATCAGCTTGAATTTTAATTAAGCACTGATTTAAAAATGACGATGAGGAGCCGTATTCCAGCTGCCCGAAAGCAATCGTGTTCTCGGTGACACATTTTGCCATCGCAAAAGGGAAAAATTTGAGTAGAAAGCGAGTGCCATTGATAGATCCATTCTTCAAAAGTTAATATCAGGCAAATTGATACCTCAACGTGTCTTAACTGCTGCTTCAGTTTTTCCAAATTGTTGGCTATCGGCTCTGTAAACAAAGGATCAGTTCTTGTTGATTCAGTCCATTTTATTAGACCGTCCCTGATTTCATCAAATTCCACAATTCTGTTTTTCGCTTTCTCTAGCTCCTCCTTCTTGCGATACAACCCTTCTTTGACTTTGACCTGCCTCTCTTTCACCCTTAATGCATCTTTCTTGACATCATCAGGAATTTCACTGTTTCCAATTACGTCATCCAAGTAATCTAAGTTCCAGCCGTCGTTTTCAACCTCTTTGATCAAAGCCTGTGATGCCAGAACAACAAACATTAAAATATCAAAACTCTATTTAAAAGGTGTACAATTATTTGAGATGCGGTGGATATTTTTCTTGACGCAGAGCTATTCAAATGCTACAAATATGATAATTTTAAATTAATTAATTCAACCAAAATATTCTAAATTTAATTGTTAAAGTACACAACCTTTTTCATTTTGACAGAACTTGACAGTAGTCTCAATACCTTTGCTCAGATATTCTTATGACAACTTTACAACAAGAGTAAACGATGTTGTGTTTTAAGGTAAAGCACTACTTTGAAATTGCAACGCTAAAACAAATTGTAATCCACGTTACTTTTGGGTCATGAATTTAGAATGATATATCAAAATTTCAGTAAAATATTCTACCATCATGGCCTAGGCTTATTCCAAAAAATAAAAAGCAACATAAACATTGCCAAAGAAATAAAGAAGAAATGCGTTTGTTCAAGAACTGTACTCGTCTTAAGTTCATTTTGGTTCCATGGTTTGTGATATGAAAATTTTTTCGACACGAACAGAGTCGTTACAGACTTTGAAAAGAAACCTCTGCATTAATGTTTACGTCGGTATCAAAACTTCATGCAAAGATAAACGCGAAGAAAAGGAAGCAACTCTCACATTAATTGTCTCCTCCTGTGCCTCTGTTTTCTCTCTATCATTTCCAACTGGCTCCATAAAATCAAGCACTCTCCCTACATCTCCACAAATCTTTGCCTGCTTGGCCTGGATCTTTTTCACCTCATCAAAGGCTTCATTGACCTTCAAACTGTTGTTCAATTTGTTGGTCACAGTCTTTTTCAGCTTATCATATCTCTCCTTCACAGCCGTCACTTCATCGGCCACGTCACTTCCATCACGCTCTCCTACATCAAGCAGTTCATTGTGCATTGAAACGATCGCATCCAAGTTTGCTTCTTGCTCGTCTATTTCTTTCTGAATTGACTAAAAATTGCAAAGGAATGAATTATTATTAAGTAGAAGAATTTAGAGCTTATTAAAAACCTCTTTCGCCACAAAGAAACTTGGAAGGGAATCATTTTACTTGAAGTATGAAAGAGTATTATACAGTGACCATATAATTTTAACTAAAAAGTGTTCTCTGTTCATTGAAATTTTGCAAAATACAATCAGCGCATTCGACTGTTACCTGAAAGCTGCCTACTGTCTTCCTCGGCTCTGCCAATGTCTCGACGCCTTTCTGCCTGCTGTCACTTTCATGTTGAATCCTATTTTCAACATCAGTCAACCATTTCCTGAATTCATTTGCATGTTTAAAATAAACTGCAGACGGTTTTTCTACTTGCTTTATTTTTTCACGCCTTTCTTTTTCTGCCTTCTTGATATCATCAAACCGGACACCAATCTTTTCGAACTTTCCAAAAATTTCATCAACTTTTTGCTTCTGATCTTCTTCGTCCATTGATTCTTTTATCTTCCTTTCGATGTTTCTGTAATCATCTTTCAATTCCTGCACATCATCAACGATGTATTCGCACGTTTTGCGCTGTTTTTCCAAAACATCAAACAAAGCAGAAACCGGCTTTTCCTGTTTTTGCCTGGCCTCAATCTTCTCTAGTTGACTTGAAAATTCTTCAATGACGTCATCAAGGCATTCTTGTTCCATCGATCGCCTTCTCAGCTGATCTCTTCTCTTCCTGAGGCGCAACTTCATCGCATCAACGTCCTTTGAGATCTGGCCAACTTGTTCGCTAACTTCAGATCGTACAAGCACCGACTCGGGATTGTTTGAAACGACCTTTTCCGCGCTACTAGCCAGTCTATCCACATCAGACTCTCGGTGTTCGATTTCGTCAAGCAGGGCCTAGAACATTCCAAATATGTCAATTTACACTGTGAAAAACAAAATTGGCAAATCGAAAAATTCAGTGCCCACAGACTGTTGTTGTAAGAATGCATAAAAAATTCGAAACAAGATAAAAGGATCAATCAGATTTAAAACCACAATTTGCTTCCAAAGATAAGACTCTACAAGGTTTGCTGTAATGGAAACAATAAAAATTTATATCTAACCTAAATAGATAATTGTAATAATAAAAGGACCTAAGACAAAATATTAAAAAGGTAATAAAACAAGATAAAATCACCTCGACTTGCTGTAGCTGTATTGGCACGCTCTCTGCCTCTTGGGCGACAGCGTCCACTTCTTTGCCTTTCACTTTAAAATGATTACACCATTGTTCCAGCTCACTTGAATCCTTCAAGAATTCCCCGAGATCTAATATTTCTGAGCTCACATCTTCCTTTTTGCTTTCAATTGTTTTCTTAACCTCTTCTAACCGCTTCTTCCTGTGTAAAACTGTCGATGTTACAGACTTGGCGTCATCTTTTCCAATTTCTGCTGCAATTTCATTTGAAACTTCTTCACACGAGTTTAATTTTTCCTCTGTGACTTTGATTTGATCCAAAACATCTTCAATTTTCTTCCTACTTCGATTCCCTTCATCTAATACCAAACCGAACGGCTCACAGCTATCCCATGACGCTTCATACGCAGAAATGTCTTGATCTGCATGTCTCATTTTATTATCAAACTTTTCAAACGCTGCATGCAACTTAGAGACCTAAAAATGAAACAAAACCAGATCAAGCTTCAGTAAAATTAAACCAGGTTCTTCCGTTTTATAACAAACTCATTTTTAAAATTCAAGAAAAGACTTATTTAATGGCGTTGCAGCAATAACTGTGAGATATAAATTGTATCCTAAGTGTATTGTGTAAGATGATCTACATAAAGTGTAAGAAAAAGTGTAAGATATAAAATGAATCAATTTTGGTTCTAGTTCATCTAAAGAATTAGATTTAATGTTATTGATAATGAATAAAATGAAAGAGTTTTCTGATTACGGTCTGAAGCACAGCGCATCATTCCTATCTTACACTTACTCTTACACTTCATGTGCGTATTTTACACTTACAAATACTGAAACTCACTTGATCATGCCGATTCTCAACGACTTCATCCACTATTTCAAATTTGTTTTCGAGGTTTTTACATTTCTCCTGAATAACTTCCTTGTCCTTTATCTCCTTAATCTTTGACGTCACATCTTCGGCCTTGATGCTTAACTCTTTCAAATGTTTCACCGGCGATTTTAATTCAGTGATTTCTTCCTTGAGTTCCTTCAGAAAACACAATGAAGAGCATCTCAATGCAGGATATAACCCGCAAAAACAACACAGAAAGATAGCAATAGAAAAAATACTCTGATAAAAATAATCGCACATGTATTCAAAAATATGCAGAAATGAGGGATTAGTTGAAGAATAATCCCGTCTAAACAGATGCATGAACGAGTTTGCATATTTCGAATGGCAAAGTGGCACAAAGTGGTATTGCTGTTGTAAAGGTTACGTTCTTTAACTGAGATAATAAATAGCACGCATTTTCAAAGATGGAACTATTTCTATCAACAAACAATGCATAAAGATGGGATTAGAAATAAATAAGAATTTCACTGCTAAGCTCATACTTCTATCGCAATCTTTTGCTTTGCACAACTCATAAGATCAGTTGGAGTATCCAACTGTGCACTGGCAGCACCGAGTTTCTCAAGGTTCGGCTCGACAACAAGTATTGCGGCATCTAAGGACTTGGCCACTGGCTGCAGCGAATCGATATCATTCTTCTTCTCATTTATAAAAGCCTCCAAGCTCTTCTTTCTTTTAGTCACTTCGTTTATGTTCTCTTCCACCTCTCTTCTCTGCTCCGGTGACATCGCGCCATACGACCTTTGGAAATCATCTGCAGCCATCGAACAAAGACGCCCTGTCTGAGAGACCTCTTTTTTCAGCGAGTCAAATGCATCAACTTGCTGACGCAGTACAGAGTATTTCATCGACAAAGGTCCAATCAAACTAGCACGTGTCTCCAGCTCATTCAGCTTCTCGAAAAGCAACGTACAGGTTTGGCTCAAATCAAGTTGACGAACAAGAGCATCATTCAGTTCAGCTTTTTTCCCTTCAATTTTCTCGGCTACGACTTTAAATGGATGCAAAACTGCAGACACTCTGCTGCGAATCTTTTCATTTGCAATTTCATGGTCTTCGGTCACGTTTCCGTTTTTGGAAATCATCCAATCCTCAAGGCCTTCAGTGTATTGAATCTTAGGTTTAATGCTGGTCAATTCTTCTTCAATTTCCTTTTAATAGAAAGATTATCACAAAGTTATAAAAATAAGATATTGAGGAAATTAATTCAGGTTAAGCAGGTGTAAAGGGTAGCATTAATCTCATTGAAACAGGATATGTTGTAACGAATAACGCATTATTGATGAATAGAAAACAACGTGACGTACTTCAAGGATGCCAATTTGATCCTTGATTTCATGTGATGTCGTTTTGGCAGGCCCTATTGATGCGAATTTATTGGTGATTGTCGAAGTTGATTTCTCGATGTTTTCAATAGTGGATAGAAAACTTTTCTGAACTTTCGATTTTTTCTCTTGCTCCGACTTTGCGATACAAATAACACGAGCGGATTCGTCCAGTTTCGTCGCCAGTTCTTTTGATTTTCTTTCAATAACCTCGTTCTCAAAGCTTTCGAGCTCCACTTCAAATTCATTCGATGCTCGAGTGACTTCTTCAAGACGATCTTCGATATCCTACAATAACACAAATCATCCTTAATCAAGATATTTGTACACGTGGGTAATGAATTTCATTAACAAAACGACATTAACATCTAAATCTTCATTTATTACCTTCCCTAGAAAAATGCTCCCTTAATTCCTCTATAAAAACAAACCCAAGTATTCTTCGCCAGATAGCAGATTGATACTGGGGAAACAAAATTTCTAATGGTCGTTTTGACAGAAGAAATCTAACTGAAAAACAAAATCTGGTACCGAAATAATTACCTTAATGCGATTCAACTCATTTTCTGTTTCATCAACATCAAATTCAATGGGACTATTCTGCTCATAAACGCTTTCAACCTGCAACAACACTTCCTCTACTTTCTCCTGATGGTTCGTATAATCTTGATGTATCTTTTTATCATCTTGCAAATTCTCGCTCATATTTTCTACTTGCTTCTTCAAATCAGCGTACTTTTGGTTCACTTCATCATTACCGTGGCTCAGCTGTATATTTCCATCTACTTCATCAGGGAAATCTTCGCAAATTGATTTGATATCTTCAAAACATTTATTCACACTGTCCAATTCGTCTTGCTTTGCCACGAGATCACGAAGAACATTCTAGAAAAAAATTGATTAGCAAAATCAACAACAGTGAAACCGGATTTTGATAATTCATAATAAATTTTAAATTATACAAAATAATCAAGGTCATCCTGTTAGCCACTAACTCAAATTTAATCATTAAATCTAACTCAAATTTCAACTAGTAAGAGGTGCTACGAGGGTATTTTTACCTTGATTTGGGTTTCACGCTCCTTCAAAGTGAGTTGTGCGCTTTGTGGAATATCATCCAGCTTGTTTTCCGTTTCTTTTAACCAGTTTTCAAGCCTTCGTTCTTTCCCTTCGTATTCCTCGACCTTTGGGACTAACTGCGCACTAAAATCATCATACTTCTTAATGCTCTCCTCCATTGCGTCCCATCGATCGCGAAGGTCGTCTATTTGACGCTCGATCTGCTCCTTCTCATCGTCGCACATGCTTTCCTGCAGCTTGCCATCAAGGATCGCTTTTGTTTGCTCATAAACTGGTTTCATCGACTGCAGATCTCGAGCGTTCATCTTAAATACAAAAGTATTTGAACAAATTAGCCAAGGCCTGTTCTCTGAGTTGCACATTAATTAAAAATAACTAAATACATTTGCTCAAAAGTCAAAATTAAAACCATAAAACGCTCCGTTTTTCTACGTAAAAAGAGGAATATTCATCTATTTTAATTTTGCAAGCAATCCCTTCACTCTTGAAATTAAACTCAAAAATTTCGCCTCTAGATTCATACTTTTTGCTCTCTTTGATAACCATATTAGCAATGAGATTTCAAATGAAACTTAATTTTAGGAAGACATCGACACGAAATTAATCAAGTTTGAAATATCATCAAAATATTCTAGATCAGTTGAATACCTTGCAGAATTCCGTGTCTTCATTAAGGCGTTGTCGGTTCACTACCACAGTTTTTTCTCTCTGCAATTTCAACTCTAGTGGAGACATGATATCAACGAAATTATCGTACACATCAGTGGTGTTTTCTGGCGACAAGACTGATCTTTCCAATTTCGTTTTCTGTTCCCTCAAGTTACCCTCTTTCTCATCAAAAAGTCCTGTGAGCCTTTCAATATCCTCTCTTAGGACATTTTTGACAGCTTCGTCATCGGAAGTTCTGGCAAGCCAAATTCTGCTTTCATCTGCACCCAACAACTGCAAGCGTTTCTGTCCGAGCTCGTCAAGAGAGTCCTAAACGAAGCAATAATTGCAGATAATTTAAAAAATGAACTTTCCAGTCTATCTAGTACTGATGTACTCCTTGCAATGGAGAACAATGCGCGCTATCAAAGGGACCCTTAAGATAGAAACGAACTGTCAGCTTTTTCAAAGGGAAGTTAGCTGCGGTTTCAAATATCTTATTATATAAGAGTACGAAAATAGCCTATTGTTTAAAACAACGGAAAGCCACTGGGGCTGCAGGTGCAATCGAATATTTCCAAATAAAATAATCAAACAAGAGCTTACGTCGATTTTTAGAAGTTCTTCTCTCGCTCTGTTTCTTTCTACAGGCAATGTCTTCGAGGTGTCTTGAGTCGATTCCTTAACCCAACTTTCAACGTCCCCTACCACTGTCTTAAACCGCACGAGTGTGTGATGATAGTCCTTCAGCATTTGACTGTGTAAATACAGCCGTCGCTTGCGCTCTTCGTACTCCCGTTTTACAGCTGCAGTTTCTTTCACTATTTCCTCATAATCGCCATCCTTCAATTCAAGTTGTCTTTGCAAGTCGTCACTAACTAAACCGAATTCCTTGAGCACCTCGTCGCAAGTACCAAATTTCTTTGCAAGGTCCTGTCAAAGAACAACAGCTCGTTTTCACCAAAGAAACCTTAATGACATACACAGTTACCATAACAAAAACACATGAAAACATTAACAAAAACGTCGCGACAACCGAATGAAAACTGGAAGACGAAATGCAAATTTTACAAAAACTCACAAAACGAAAAATCATTGACAAATCAGAAGAACCAATTTGAAATGGGGCAAAACAGGGAGAGCGGGATATCTATCAAATTGTTGGCAAAGAAAACATACCTCAACCTCTTCAGCTCTTCCGCTGTTTTCTTTGTGTTTGTTCCATTGATCATGCTCTCTTTTAGAGCACTATCGATTTGTTTTGGCAAACCATCATGTACTTTACCATGGAGATTTCTGTATCGAGTGAATAACGCCAATAATTCTTTACTTTCACTTTGCTTCTTTGAAACTTTTCTCTTCGTTTTCTCCCATCTGTCAACGTAACCATTTACCTTTTTCTCGTCATCTTCAAATTGACAATCCGGAACCTCTTTCTTTGCAGCGACCAAAAGCTCCTTGAAAATTTTAACCATGTCTTGGTACAACACTTCGTGGTCCTCTACGTCCTTCATGAGCACCTTTAAAAGAAGAAAAACCAACACTTCAGAATAACGACATTATTCAAGAAATTTTTCCATACAGAGCTACTGCCATCATATAAAATGAAAAACGCCAAATCTATTATGAAATACATACATTACTTTCCTCCACAATGGAAGGGATTGTTGCAGCTTCAATTGGAATCTCCTCCAATTCCATTGATTTCAATTCCACCCTCTTCAAAACAACAGCAAAAGTTTTCTCTTTGTCAGCGAATATCTTTGATGGTCCCAATAACTGATTTATTTTCGCCTTGTTGCTCTTAAGATCACTGCATACCTTTTCGTAGGTTACGAAAGATTCTTGTATACGACTGTTCAAAAGTTCCTTTTGTCTCATCGACCTCGTTTCCTCGATTTTGCTTTTGCTTAATTCTGAGAACTTTTCCTGGATCGCTTTAAGCGACAGAGCTTCCGAATCGATGGCCTAGAATCAAAAATGAAAACATCAGCCTTCCTTACAATTTCTTTTCACTTCCACATTTTGCCTGTTGATTGGGGGGGAGAGGGGTCCACATTATTGTCAAAATACATCTATCTTAGGATCAACATAACACCTCATAATATGGTATTCAAAATATACACAGGTCTTACCTTCAGCATATCTTCTTGCTTAGCCAAGGTTTCATAATCAAGGGTTGTGAAACTTTGTGCATCCAATTTCTGGTTAATCTTAACGGCAGACTGTTCGTAATTCTCTCTGGTTTGATCCAGGTCCTGCATTTCAAGCACCGCGGTCTGAAATTTGGCTCTCCTTTCAACGAGGAATGCTGAAACTTCTGATAGAGGCTTCTTGATGCTGGCTATTTTCGCTTTTACATTGGCAACAAACTGTGGTTTGTCTTCGTTATTTGCAATCAATCGTTCAGCGGCGTGTTCTGCAGATTCCAACTTCATCTGCTGCTTTGCCACTTCTTCATGCATTATCTGTGCAAGACAGTTGTATTTATAAATACTTTAATATTTACATGCATGTAAATGTGTATTCATAGGACCAAGACATCTTGAATAGGCTGACAGAAATCAGATCATTTCAAAGAACAATAACAAAAAAGCTTGAGTGTATGCTGCCCGAGCTGCAACTTGATACAACGAGCTCGTCTAGGTTTTGAAAGATGACGCTCAACTTAACACCTAGCTGATTTCTGTTCTTAAAATCTTCAATCTGCAGACCATATTGAAAACTCTATTCAAGAACTTACGGTTGCATGGTCCAACTGATGGCTAAGGTCGTCCACATTGTCACTGTCTGATTTGATTTTCATAACTGCCAATGAAGTATCCTTTAACCAGCTCTCCAATTCCCCGGTCAACGAAACATACTGTACGACCTGCTTCAGCTTGCTCTCATCCTTCTTTTGTTTCTCAACCAACCTGTCTTTTACCACCTTCCACTTGTTTGTTGTAGTTTCAACGGTCTTGGTCCTTGGTTCGTCACCAGCCTTGTGTCTTGTTACTTCCTCGACGCGCTTTTCCGCATTTGCAACTTCTGCAACTTGGCCCTCGTGACTGTCCATCTCTTCCACTGAGAACTGAAAAGAAGTTTACAATTGATAGACGTACCCAAAAACAAAGTCAACTTTATTTCATTCCATTTACTTACGATCGTTCTAGGTCACACTCAGTGGCGGACACTTGGGGGGGGGGGCGACCGCTTTAGAGGACAATGGTTTTTTAATCTAAAACAATGGAAAATGTGACGTCATCTTATTAAAACAATAGGCTTGCCCCCCAGTATTTGATCAAGTGTCCGCCCCTGGTCACACTTGAATCATAATGTTGAAACATTTCTAAATATATATATATACCAAAATTTGGATTTTTTCAGTAATCATTACGGCCTTTGGCAAAATCAATGCATTTTGATTGCGGGTAGGTAGATAGTAATGATGGTAATAAGCAGCAGCTAAGACAAAGTCCTCACATTCAGTTTCTGAAGGTAGTCTTCCATCTCAAGAACATCCCAGCTCATAGGCAATTCTTCTTCCAACTTCCGCTCGACTTGAACAATGAGCTCCTCCACAGGAGTAACAACAGATTCGTACTCTGCAAGGGCTTTTTCGACCTGTGACGTTTTCTTTGCTACTTCTTTCACATTCGATCTTAGTCTCTCCCACCTGTCAATCAAATCCTGTTTTTCCTCTCGCACTTGCGAAACATCCGCCGTGATTTTGTTTGTTTCATACGACTGAAATAAGGCATCGGCACAAGACTCGACATTTTGCTGCAGATGAACATGCTCGATAATGTCATCTTGAAGCACCTGAAACAATCAACATGATATTTAGAAACGATTGTAAATAAAGTAGAATGCTTAAAGGCATTGAGTCATAATAAAATGGATTGGGTATACCCTAAGTGCCAAAATCCGCTGAGATGTCAACAACGGATGCAAATATCACATGAAACAGCAGCGATCACGCCGAAACCAAACAAACCCCTATAAAGAAGGCCTATTTACCATGACTCAATGCCTTTAATGGATAGCAGAAAAGATTTAAGATTTCTTTGCTCATAGAATCGACAAAATTTTCATACCTTTATCTTTTTCTTGGTCAGTGTATCATCTTTTGCTTTTTCGACGTCGCTTAAAGCCTTTTCCGCATCTTCAATCCAGGGTGCAAACTTCAACACAGTATAGTGGTACATTTCCTCAAAGGGCAATACTGATGTTATTTGGATATGGTAGGCTGTTGCTCTTTTCCATAACGCTTCCCATCTGCTTTCAAACTCCGATACTTTCTTTGCAGCATCTTTTTTGCTCTCATCTGTTTCGCTGCTCAGCAAAGCACTGTCTGTACCATGCTCTGTTTTTTCCTTTTCAACCATAACGGCATCGCTCACTTGTTTTAAGCTCTGGATTTCCCTGAAAATTGGCTTGAAGTCTTCATGCTGCTTCCGTGCAGTCAAATACCTCGCAGAAACAGGTCGCAACCTATTTACCTTTTGTTCAGCTTTCTCAAGTTTGGCTCCGAAATCTTCTACTAGTTCCACGAAGCCTTTCTGCTGTATCAACTTGTTCTCTAACTCCTTCTTAAAAACACTGAGATGACGAGAGATCTTGTCAGCTGACTTTGTAACTTCGCCTATGCGACCTGTCACTTCGTTAACAACTAGTGGGTTTTGGCGACTCTTTTCTATTAACCAATCTCCATAGTTCTTCCCATTTTCTAGCTTTACTCTAATATTCACCAATTCCATCATCGAATCCTGCATTTAAGAATATCATAGAGAAGCAGTTGCTAAATCTGCAAATCAGCGGCAAAACCAGCAACAAATATGACCTATTTTATCTGGTTGTTTTAAATATTATTTAACAATCATCGCTTAGAGGCAGGGGTAGCTGTCAGGGGGTGCGGCTTGGCCCGAACCAATCAAGGTTAGAGTGGCCTGGTCCAAACCAGTCACGGTTGGAGTGGCTTGGCCTAAACCTATCAAATCATAGTACAGCTGTTTAACAATCATGCACGCGAGTGCAATCAAGATGGACACGCTGCCTTGCACAAAGGCTAAACGGGAGTACCAACATTTTATGATAATTTTGGAATGGTAGATGTAGCCACCTGGTGATTACATGCTCAGTAAAAGCACATAAAAAAACTAGATACCTCGACATCTTTGACGAGACTTTCTAACTTCTTTACGTCACTTGGCATGCCTTTCAACTTTGGTTCAGTCTTCTCTGTGAGATTTGTGACCAATTTGTATGACTCTTTCACAGCATCACTGAACAGTTTGGCCTTGTTTAAAACTTGGTCAGAGTCGGACAGTCTTTCAGTCAACTTAGCACGGGCATTTCGGAAGCGCTCATTTAAGTGCACCTTTTTATCAGTAATTTCTTCATCTTCACTTTCGTATTGGTCCATCAGCTTATGCAAATTGTCGGCGGCTTTGGTGAAGGCCTTCAAGTCGTTTTCTTGGTTATCGACTCGCGCAATGAAGCTCTAAAATGAAAACATTCCAAATCAAATTCAATAATCGGAATAAGGCCAGGCCTGCAATTTACGACAAAGTAACTCCAGACACAATGATTAGTTCGTTCTAATGCTTCAGTCGAGAGACCGAAACACCATTTGTAGTGTGTTATAATTCCTTTTTAATAAGAAACGAAAAGTAAGGAGAAGCAAAATAACAAAGTTTATTTTACCTTTAGAGTTTCAAGGCGTTGCGTGCACTTCTCTGGCAAAGTTGAGACAGCACATTTGCCATCGACAATGTCATCCACTTCTTCTAGCAAATCTTCTAGAACTCTTTCCTTATCGTAAAACACAGTCAATTCCTTTTCGATGTTTTCTGCTTGCTTTCTGACATCATTCAACTTTTCTGATACCACTTGGAACTTCTTACTGAAAAATGAGACCTCTTCTTTGACAGTTTCTTGATCTACTATCTGCTTGTCTTTTGATTCAGTCCCAGAAATATCCAGCAACATTTTTGCTGAACTCTTGCATCGTTCAAGAACAACTTTCCTCTGCTCACTTTCTTTAACCAAATCCTACGTAAATTAAAAGAAATATATTTAAGACAGAAACCTCTTCAAATCAAAAACTTGATAGAATAAATGATCGGTACGAAATTGAACAGATATTTCAGACAGAAAGACAAAGATACTGAGAGATGGTAAATTAAGAGGCAGGGAGACAGGGACAAATGAAAGATGGATAACAAAAATATGTTTCCACAGGAAAAATTTTGATCCTTCTCTGTGTTAGCGATAATTCTTATTAATATTTTAAACAAAACGCAAACGGCAAATGCTTGAAATGATTTCCCACCTCAATTGCCCTCTTCTGCTGAACAAGGACTTCAAGACGACTTGATAGTGGCTTAACTAAAGCAATATCTTTGTCAACAGTTAGAAGCCATGGCATTAGCTTTTCACTTTCTGATCTATATACTTCTGCAGAAGGATGAAGCTTCTTAATAGAGTTTTGGCGACTTGTAACTTTCTTGTTTACAACATCCCATCGACGCTCGATGTCATTAATAGCTGCACTCAAAGACATTTTCTCTTTCTCAGCTTCCACATTTTTTAGTTTTTCTTTGACGTCTTCAACTACTTGCTTTACCGAGTGTTGCAAAGAGCTTGTTTCAAGCGTTATTGCCTGCAGCGAAAAAATCATAAAATCAACCTTAAAAAAAATCATAACTCCACATCTAAAAGGAGCCCCTTACAATTTCTAATCATCGCAAATGAATGATTACCACTAATTAAGCCCAATACTAAGCAATGCGGACATCTGGGGGCGAGGGGGGGCCCCAGAAAATTTGGAAGACAATGGTCTTTTTGCTCTAAAACAATGGGAAAATGTGACGACATCTGATCAAAACAATTGGCTTGCCCCCTACTCCAATATTTGCACGAGGGTCGGCCCTGATACTAAGATACTGCATAATACAATGGAGTTTACATGGGAACTGAAGTTGCAATGCATAATTATAATTTCTAATGTGAGCATGCATAATTACCGAATGCTCTGATTGCTGGCTCCTCAAAACATGATAATCTGCCGAAATCGGTGTCTGGGTCAACAAATGTGCCTCGATCATGGAAAGCTCCTCTGAAACTTGGGCAAGCTCCTTTGTCACATCCTCCTGTTTGCCTAATTTGATTTCAATACTTTTCTGCTTTTCGACTATTACTTCAGATGTCTCAATGGTCCAGGTCCTTATGACTTTGATCTCACTTTCTTTGGTTACAATGGTCTTCAAAATCGTTGATGAGTCCCGATACTTCTTCTTTACCACGATGATTAGCTTCTCGATGATTTCAATGATAGTTATGATCTCCATCACGATTACCATGATTTCCTTCGAGAGGTAAACGAACATATTTTGACAAACGGCCATAAGAAGCATAAAACAAACAGATGTTAAAACTCCAGTCAATTCAGCAACTGAGTCTCACAGATAGTATTGACGTAAAAGCAATAATTGAAACATGAAAACGACCATTCTACGCAAACCTTGCCATGGTGTAACTATTACACTCCCTTTTTTACCTAACTAAGCAACCACGTACCTTTGTAATCTCCAAATTTCTTTGTATATCATCCAATTCAGTACTGCTTTCATTCACTTCATTCTGCAGCTGCTCGATGACCATCTTGCGGTCTTCAATGGTCAAAAATAGGTTCTCCAGTTGTTCTACATCATGCAAATCTCTTTCAATGGCAATTTCCTTATCTTTAAGCTTTCGCCTTACCTCACTAAATTTATCAGCACAATTTCTACAGCCTTTCTTCAGGGACAGCACCGACTTGTCTGACACGTACCCTTCAATAGCAGTTGCAGATCGAGTCATGAACACCACTAATTCCTCCTGGCGATCAAACCCATTCAGGGTTTTCTGCATTGCAATAAAGAAAATAATTTTAACTTACATTCAAACAAAATCATTAACAGATTATCATAGTAATATGCAACAATTTCAAACCTAATTGGTATTCTTAGCTGCAAGAGGAATCCATAGTCACGTTTATTTGAAGCAAATAACTTCATATTGATTTTCCCCGAATGGGAATGCAGCCTTCATTCAAGGTTTGGAATATTCTTCTTTAAGGTTCATTTTGGGCTGCTTATACTGGAGGGCGGCTAATGAATAAGGGCAACTGTTTCTGCCTTAACCCTAACACGAAGAACGTTGCTGGCAACTGTTTCTGTAGAATGACATGACTATTTCTCAGAAAGCCATTGTAAATAAAATGGTTATTTCCTAAGACTTTATAGACTTACCCTGATTTCATTTAATTGTTTTCGTCCAGTTTCAACGTCGAATCCTGAAGATGACACAACTTTCAAGCAGTTTTCGCCACTTTTGATGACGTCTTCAAGAACCGATTTACTTTCATAATAATCAACGACACAAGGGTACAGACGTGAAATCTTTTCATTGCGCTCCTTCGCAGTGCGATTTATCTTCTGCCAGCGGTCTGATATGTCCTTTATTCTTTTGCTCGTCTTTTCCTTCTCCCTCCCAGGTTGCAGTGCGTCAGTTTGTTGCTGCCCGCGTCTCAACAATTCGCCAAAAAGAGCATCATGATTCATGATATCTTCATAAAGTGGCTGAAGAATTCAATGATGGAACTGTTTAACAGTGATGCTTTTATAAGTGGCCACAGACTACAGTTTCTTTTATAGGTCATATAACAAACAAAAGGTCTAAATGCCAGCTAACACAGAAAAATACACTTTCGTTGGCAGGCAATGACACCCATCTGCATACAAAGCGAAATTGAGTTGCAATTAATCGTCGGAAAGCATTTTCACTACAAAATGTAACCAGAATGAAAAGCTTGTTTCAACGCATTTATTAATTATTCAGGGCTTCTTTGGAACAAGATAACGCCACTTTGGTATAAGGGGCTTTTAAAGGGCGCAATCCCTTAATAGCACTCACGATACCACCCCTCAATAGACCTCAAACTAACACCCCTTTCAGTCTTCAAGGTAACACCCCCACAGAATCTCTATCAAAAAGACGCCCCAGGTAAATAAAATTGCTACAAAAACTCATCAGACCGACCATTTCTGTCAATATGACTTCTACATTTTTGTACAACGATAATAAACAAACCTGAAATTTTTCTTGTACGCTTTTGGTTTCCTTTACAGTAAATGGCAACACCTTAAAAGTTTCTAAGTTCTTTTCAGTTCCTTTCAACCATTTTTCAAAGTTATCAATCAGTTCCTGGAAGTCCTCTACTTCCGCGATGAATACTTTCAATTTCTGCAGTCGAGCCGACACTCGGTCGTTTATATTCTCTACAACATTGTTTGTTTTGTTCAGTTTCTCAAAAATGTCGTCAGCGGTTGAATGTCTCCTTCCCCTGGTAAAAACAAATTGATTCAGAGTTATATGTGACTATCGAAACGAAAGGAAATGATTAGGACAATAATGAGATTTTGAGCTCATAAAAACAAACAACAGCGAGGCCGAAAAAATCACTTGGGACCCGAATAAAAACGGCATGAAACTCGGAGTAGTAACTTAGAGCCGTCCTGTTCTATACACCAAGAAGGGTAGAAATAAATGTATGTAGCAAGACCAAAAACATTCTTTCTGGTATCACCAGTCAACACTAACGAAACAAGGTTAAAAAAACAACATGGTTACCTTGCATCTGTTTCATAAAGATTTTGAATCAGCCATCGACTATTGTCCTGAATCAACACAACATTCGGTCTTTTGCTGTCAAGTTCCTTTCTTAGTCCCTGTTTCAACAAAAAGAAACGTTTAATTAGACAAAAGCTGCTATGAAAAAATGGGTTACAAAGCGTCCAAATAAGATAACGAAAAAACCATTTCAAGGCAAATCAACGCAGAGTAGAGCAATGCTCTAACCAAAAAATTCACACGAATTGCAGTTATGCTACAACAAAGAGAATAGCATGCACTTTATTATCACCATTCACATCCAAGCAGCATCTTAAAAAGCTTTTTAAACTAAAATTAATCAAATAAATATAACGTTAAAAAAATAACCTCGTATTTAACAAGCTGTGATTTGAGGTGATCTATGTCCTTTGAAACTGGTTCTTCCTCTCCAAGACTATCCTCAATCTTTGGCCTCCAATCGTCAATTTCCTTAACCGCATCGTAAAATGCCTTTGCTTTGTCGCGCTGTTTCTCCAGTGCAAAAAGCTGCCCATCAGTCAATCTTATGATTTCTTCACGCTTTTCCAGGACTTTCTCACAGCGATCTGTTGCTGCTCTTTTAACAGGTTCATTTGTTCTAAATCTAGAGAGTTTCGCACTTGTTGCCTTGATATCGCCAAGTGTTTTCTCGTGTTCAACAAGCTCTTGTTTCAGATCCTAAAGAAAATTTGGACTCGCTCAACTGATATACACGAATAACGATTGCAAGAGCTTACAATGTTTCATCAAACAAACAGAATTTGAAAACATGAGAAATAAGTTTTGTAAGACGGGTAACCACTTGACATACGACACTGGAAATACAAAAATTGTCATCATCCCATTTGACATTTGCATTTACATACCCTTAACTGTTTGATCTTCTCTTCGATGGTGTCAATATTGACAACCTTAGGCTTCTCAGACAAAATCTTCTCAGCTTCTTTGTTCAGACTTTCGACTGGTGCAATCTGGTCATTTTCTTCCTTGACCATTGGCTCTACCTCCTCAATCAACTTCTTTCTTTCCTCCGATATCTTCAACAGGCGATTAAATCGCGTAGAAGTATCCACAAGTTCTTCAATTATTTCTTTCCTCTCCGTGCCTGGTTCCAGACTACTGGGCAACTTCTCAATTGCTTTTAATAAAGCATCGTTCGTAGCTTTGTGATTTTCTAAATCCTCAAGAAGGCTCTGAAAAAGAATCAAGCAAAAGATGGGTTTACATAGATGTTTCAACGAAATGTTTCGGAAATCGTGCTAATCCTCTCTTCGAGGCCACGTTACGAAACACATCTTTACAATGCAACGTTAGAGATTAGAATTTGGTCAACTCCTCTTCCACGATACGCGCAGTTTTTCCACGATACGCGCAGTTCTAACACGATACAGGCAGTCCTTCCACTGCAAGATAATTCAGTATGACTAAAACAAAAAACAACATCGCCATAACGAGTGTGCATTGTAATAAAATTCATGAAATTTAATTGTCCTGAAGAATATCGGCAGCAAAATGTTGTACTCTTATGATGAAATAATTGCTAAAAAAGATGGATAAGAAATGAAATATTAAATAAAAACATAAATATTGCTTGGTTGGGGTCAAAACTCACCTCATGGTACGTTTTCTGTTCTTGCAGATCATCCAGTCGATAACTGACAGGGCTTGAAGACGAAAGCTCTCTTTCAACAAATGTCAGCCACATCATATGTGATTCATAGTCTGGCAAATCCTCTTCGACATCTGCCGTTTTAATGACAACCTCCCAGTGTCTTTTCAACTGGCATTCTTGTCTTCCAAATCTTAAAATGTGCTCCTCCACAGGCTGTAATCTAGGCTTTTCCACACTCTCCTTCCTTTTCTGCCAATAATTCACATAAGTAACCTTCCTGACAGCCGATTCGAACCGCCTGGGGATTTCTCTTTCCTTAACGGGTTTCTCTTGGGGTTTGAAATCTTCCTCGTCACTAAATTCATCCTGGAACAATTCCCTCCCGATGGCCTCCTTTTCATCTACCGTCATTCTTGGTGCATCAGTCATACCAAAGACTACATTACTGTCCAGCATAGGCTCTAATATGTCTGGCGTTGATTCCACATCATCTGTAAATGTGAATGGGATGAGTTCTTCAACTGCCTCGGCTTTTGGCTGGATGGTAGTGTGCACTTTTTCTTTGCGAACCTTTTGGGGCAATTGCTCTTTCTTGGTGCGATCAGTTGAAGGTCTAGCCTCGGGACTTGGTGTTCGTTTCTCATCAACCTTTGGCTTCTTCCCTGACACTGGCAACTTCTTCCCTGATACGGGCGATGTCTTCCCTGTTTCATCTACAACCGGGCGATCAGTTGTTGAAGGTTTAGCATCTGGACTTGGTGTTCGTTTCTCATCAACCTTTGGCTTCTTCCCTGACACTGGCAACTTCTTCCCTGATACGGGCGATGTCTTCCCTGTTTCATCTACAACCGGGCGATCAGTTGTTGAAGGTTTAGCATCTGGACTTGGTGTTCGTTTCTCATCAACCTTTGGCTTCTTCCCTGACACTGGCAACTTCTTCCCTGATACGGGCGATGTCTTCCCTGTTTCATCTACAACCGGGCGATCTGTTGTTGAAGGTTTAGCTTCTGTACTTGGTGTTCGTTTCTCATCAACCTTTGGCTTCTTCCCTGACACTGGCAACTTCTTCCCTGATACAGGCGACGTCTTCCCTGTTTCATCTACAACCGGGCGACCTGTTGTTGAAGGTTTAGTCTCTGGACTTGGTGTTTGTTTCTCATCAACCTTTGGCTTCTTCCCTGAAACTGGCAACTTCTTCCCTGATACAGGCGACGTCTCTCTTGTTTCATCTTCGACAGAGCTTTTGTTTCGCTGTGTAGGAGACTTTCTTGCAGCCTCAGGACTTTTCTTTGCTGGGTGTCTTGATTGGTCTTTTGGCTTTTCAGTTGCTGCCGTTACAGGCGCTGGGAAAAACGATAACTTGGCTTCCTCGACATCTTCTTGGGGTTCACATGGTAGTTCCTGGTCAACAGCTTTTTCGTCAGTGCTTAGCTCTTCTCCATTAGGTGAAATTATAGTGATTCGATAAACTTTTCGTGCAGTTATCACAGGAAGAGGGAGCTTTGTAATTCTTTTTATTACAACACCCTTTTTGTCTTTAATTTCCTCAGGCTCTTTAAAGCTTTCACTGGGCAACAAATAAGAAGTTTCAAGTGTCTCTTTCTCTTTTTTACCAGGTTCTTTAACTTTCTTTTCAACCACTTTGTAGTCTGTCACTTCGACTGGCTCGATAATCAACTGCTCTTCAGGACCCTCGGGCTTCCCATCAGCAGTTTTCCATTGCCGCTTGATTGCTTTCTTGAAATCTCTACAAACAGACTTTCTTTTGACGACACGAACATTTTCTCCATGCTCCTTTTTCAGCAATGTCTCTAGTTTCGGGACCAACTTCTTCTCCTTGAAATACAATGCTGTTCCCGCCTTTCCTTTCAATTTTCCCTTAACGACATTTCGAACAACTGGCATAACTGTTTCCTGTGGCTCTTCCTTCTGTACAACTGTTGTGCCTTTGGGAATTTCTTTCCCATCTGAAAGAACTGCACTTTTATGAATAGATGTACTAGAAATTGAAATGGCTATAGGAGATGTTTTAACTTTATTTACAACGGTACCACGGTTGTTTTTGATCGTATCAACTTTTTCCACGTCCTCCTCGTACTGGCCAATAGGTAAAATGGCTTCAGATTGTTCTTTTATCGTATCCTGACCAGAAGTGGAACGTTCTATTATCGTAGAAAAGATTCTTTCAACTTTTTTCGGATGTTTAGGTACGATTTCTAAACCACTTGGTATTTCTGCTTCAACAGCGTTAATTTCTTTGGCAAAGAACTTCTTTCCGTCACGAATAACAAATCTAGGCTCGGTGTCACTAATCGAACCCACAGGTAAATCCATAGTATGTTCGTCTTTCCTAACCTCCTCCAGTGCTGCCTCTGCCACAACCCGTTCGATCTTTGGTTTTGTTTCGGAATCTTTCAGCTCGGTCATTTTCAGCGTGTCTTCTGTGTGCTCGGAGCGTCGAATTTCCGAGCCTTTAGAAGTAACAAAAACAGTGCGGAAAACCTTCTTTGAAGTTACGGCAGGGAGAGGCTTCGAAACGATTTTTCTTAAAACTTTTCCATGATTGTCTTTTTCCTCCTCCACTGTATCAGTCAATCCTTCGGGCATCTTGTACATAGGCTCTTCAATTTCGACACTCGTTTCATCACCTCTATCCAGTACCTTTTTTACATATGTTACACTTATCGGCTCAACCGGCAACACAGCTTCCTCTATCGGTACACCATGATCAACCCCTTGCAATCTCTCTACTTGTTTGATGTCTATCTCTCTGACTTTTCTTTTTATCAACTGCACAGATCTATCTTTTTCCCTTATAGTAGTTTTCTCTGGGAGACCTTCATCTTTTGTAATGAAGACTCTCAAGGGCTTAGGGTCATCTTGATCGGAGATTATTTCATCACAACTGTCGCCAAGATCCACCACCTTTTCAGGCTCGATCTCTTTGCTTTGGTAAAGCGTTTCTTCCCCTTCATCGTCAACATTATATAACTTTTCGTACATACGCTCCCTTTTGATAAATGTACCGTTCCGCGCAAACTGCTTCCCAGACATAAAAACAGGAATAATTGTCTCTGATGTTTCGATTACCCTTTCTGTGCCATCTTCATTCAAAACAATCTTTGTATTGTACACTTTTTCAACTTTGTTCGGCTCCATCTTTTCCGTACCTGCCATTTGGACAGCTACCGTCACATCTGTAGTGGCACTATCCTCAACTTCTGTAACACGACTAAAAGCTTCAACCATTGGCTGCATCTGCGTCCCTTGTATTTCTTCTTTCACAAAATAATTGACCTTCTCTGATTCTGTTACATTACTTTCTTCAGAAACTGCAAAGGACGTGATTTTCTTTCCGGTAACATCACTCAGTTGTGACTTTCCATATCCACTTTGCGTTGCTGAAGTCGAATAACTAATGTTTACTTTGTCATAACTGCGCTGAGAAGAATGCCTCTCCAGCTGGGGCACTTGGTCATTTTCATCAACATTCTCTTGCACACTTTGCTGAGTGCCATCAGGCGCAAGGACAATAACTCTTGAAATTCTGCGAGCCGTAATTACAGGCTTAGGTTCAAGTAAGATTTTCTTCACCACGTCACCTTTTTTATCTTTGACATCTTTTGACATCGGAAGAGCGTCTTCGGGGAAGACATACTTCGGTTCTTTCAACACTACTTCGTTTCCATCCTTGTCCTGCTCCTTTCTTTCAACCACTTTGTAGTCAATTGGCTCCACATACCGAATTGTCACTTCCTCAGAGGGCCTTTCCTTCATACCAGTTGTTTTATGATAGGTTCTTCTGTAAAACTTCTTCTTCAAGGTCTTAGTCACTTTTCTTTCCAATATTTTAAATCGCGTCCCACTTTCAAACTTTTCAGTCACATCAGGCTTTCCTTCCTCTTCTTCCTCGATGACTTCAAAAGGTTCAACATATTCAACATCTTCCACAACCCGTTCTTCACCAGCTGGATCTTCTATCATTTTCTTAACTTGACGTTTTATCACTGGTGCTTTGATCTCAGATTTTTCCTCGTTGATAACTTTCTCATCAACAATTTCTTCATGGCCAAAAGAATCGATCTTTGTTTTCCTTGTCAACTCTTTTTTGGTCAAATAATATACAGGCGTGACAGTAACTAAGACATCTCCCTTCTCGTTCTTGCTTACCTCAGTATATTCGCCCTTCTCATCATCAGAGTCTGGGTACATCGGTGAAATTGTATCAGATTTCTTGATTTGCTGCTCAGTGCCATCGTCGTGTCTCACAACATAAGATACAGAAACTCTTTCAACAAGTTTTGGCTTGATATTTGGGATGCAAAGCTCTGATGACATATCAGTGGACATATCAGAAGCATCAATGAAGTCATCAACAGGGAGATCAACTTTCAACTCAGTGAGAGGAGCAACTTTCGAATGCTTTTTGAAGTCCTCAACCCTTTCTTGAACCGACTCCTCCTTTCCATCAGAAGACACAACAATGGTTCGAAAAACTTTGCGAGTGGTAACCACAGGAACAGCCTTCAAAACAATTCTACGGATAACGATTCCTTTCTTATCCTTAACATCTTCAACCGACTCCTGCAAATTAGGGCTTTCCGAAAAATCAACATCGACAAGTTTGAAACGAACAACTTCCTCAGGACCTTCTTGCTTCCCGTCTGGCTTTTTCGTAACTCTTTTCACTGTCTTCCTCTGGAATGTTCAACTACCTTCTTCGTGAAGATGCCACCACGCTTGCCTCTTTCTCTCTTCTCATTTACATCTGGCTTCGAATCCTTCTTAGTCTCAGTGAATTCAATTGGTTTCACAGATTTCGGCTCTTCAACCACTCTTTCCCTTCCCTCGGTTGCTGCACTACACGCTTTACAATGCGTTTAATTACAGGTGCCTTCACCTCCTTGGTATCTTTCTGGTTCTGCAACCTTTGTTTCAAGAGGCTCCTCACTTCCATCTGGCATAACCTGACTCTTTTTCACCAGCTTTCTTGTTTCCAAAAACACTTCATAGTTGTTATTCTCTTAGTCACACGGCCACGGCTGTCTTTAACTCTTCAACCTTCTCGGGTTCTTCTTCATCCTCCCGGCCAACGTCATATGTTAAAACAGTTTCTGAGCTTTCCACCACACGTTCACTGCCATCTCTTTCCTCAGAATGCGTGTCACAAACACCCTTTCAATATGTCTTGTTCTTTGTAGTGGTCTTCTCCTACAACAGTCACATCCTCAACTGGCAACACCCTTTTCTTCTCTGCCATCAACAGTGACCTCCATGCCTTCGACAATGTCTTTCTCATCTGCACTAACAGGAACCTCCTCTTTCAATCTCTTTTCGTGTCCCATCAGGTAACTGGATGATCCTCCTGACAATTCGTTTCCTCACAGTCACCGTCTTTCGAATAACACGACCATCTGCAGTGACCGATGTTACAGTTTCTTTCTCAGGTTCTTCTGGAGTTTCCATCGGTGCTGACTCTCTTCACAACAACCATACGTGAAATAGGCTCTTCTGGTTCTTCTTTCAACCCTGAATCAGGCTTTGCGTTGGCTCTCTTCTTGGCTTTCTTTCTGGCACCATTTCCGTTCTTCTTCAGCTCTTCTACTCTTCTTGTAACCTTTTCAGTTTCCCTGTCAATAACAAGATAGTCATCTCCTGCAGGTGTATCAACAGGTTCTTCCACCTCTTCTTCCACTTCCCTTCTTGTGCCGTCCGGCATGACATTATCCTCTTAACAATCCTCTTTCTAATTGTTACTGTTCTTCTTATCTCAATACCATCTTTCGAGACAACTGTCTTCTCTTCAGATGGTAGCTTTTCTTCCTCGGTTCACTTGGCAAAGATTCTACTTGACCAACGTCCATCAAGGTAACAACCTCTTCGTGCTCCTCTTTCCTTGTTTAACCTCATCAACCTTTTTCTTTTTCTCGTTCTTCAAACCCTTTCCTGGACGCTGACTTCTCTTCCGTCTGGGGAATTATGATTGTTTCTATAGACTCGCCTCACAGTTATCATTGGAACTGGCCTTGTCGTCACTCTTTCTCACCACATTTCCACGTCTGTCCTTTATCTCTTCTACGCTTTCTTTTGCATCCTCTGGCATTTTGAAATCGGGCTCCTCACTTGTTGAAACTGTTCCATCTGGATGATGAACGGTTTTTCGCACTATTCTGTAGCTGACAGGTTCCACTGGCTTTAAACCTCTTCTTCACAGGACCTTCTTGCTTCCCGTCTGGCTTTTCGTACTCTTTTCACTGTCTTCCTCTGGAATGTTTCAACTACTTCTTCGTGAAGATGCGCACACGCTTGCCTCTTTCTCTCTCTCATTTACATCTGGCTTCGAATCCTCTTTAGTCTCAGTGAATTCAATTGGTTTCACAGATTTCGGCTCTTCAACCACTCTTTCCCTTCCATCTGGTTGCTGCACTACACGCTTTACAATGCGTTTAATTACAGGTGCCTCACCTCCTTGGTATCTTCTGGTTCTGCAACCTTTGTTTCAAGAGGCTCCTCACTTCCATCTGGCATACCTGACTCTTTTTCACCAGTTCCTTCTTGTTTCCAAAACACTTCACTAGTTGTTATTCTCTTAGTCACACGGCACGGCTGTCCTTTAACTTCTTAACCCTTCTCGGGTTCTTCTTTCATCCTCCCGGCCAACGTCATATGGTAAACAGTTTCTGAGCTTTCCACCACACGTTCACTCCAGTCTCTTTCCCTCAGAATGCGTGTCACAAACACCTTTCAATATGTCTTGGTTCTTTGTGATGGTCTCCCTAACAACAGTCACATCCTCAACTGGCAAACCCCTTTTTCTCTGCCATCAACAGTGACCTCCATGCCTTCGACAATGTCTTTCTCATCTGCACAACAGAACCTCCTCTTCAATCTCTTTTCGTGTCCCATCAGGTAACTGGATGATCCTCCTGACAATTCGTTTCCTCACAGTCACCGCTTTCGAATAACACGACCATCTGCAGTGACCGATGTTACAGTTTCTTTCTCAGGTTCTTCTGGAGTTTCCATCGGTGCTGACTCGTCTTCTAACAACAACATACGTGAAATAGGCTCTTCTGGTTCTTCTTTCAACCCTGAATCAGGCTTTGCGTTGGCTCTCTTCTTGGCTTTCTTTCTGGCACCATTTCCGGTCTTTCCTCAGGCTCTTCTACTCTTCTTGTAACCTTTTCAGTTTCCCTGTCAATAACGAGATAGTCATCTCCTGCGGGTGTATCAACAGGTTCTTCCACCTCTTCTTCCACTTCCCTTCTTGTGCCGTCCGGCATGACGATTATTCTCTTAACAATCCTCTTTCTAATTGTTACTGTTCTTCTTATCTCAATACCATCTTTCGAGACAACTGTCTTCTCTTCAGATGGTAGCTTTTCTTCCCTCGGTTCACTTGGCAAAGATTCTACTTGACCAACGTCCATCAAGGTAACAACCTCTTCGTGCTCCTCTTTCCTTGTTTTAACCTCATCAACACCTTTTTCTTTTTCTCGTTCTTCAACCCTTTCCTGGACGCTGACTTCTCTTCCGTCTGGGGCAATTATGATTGTTCTATAGACTCGCCTCACAGTTATCATTGGAACTGGCCTTGTCGTCACTCTTCTCACCACATTTCCACGTCTGTCCTTTATCTCTTCTACGCTTTCTTTTGCATCCTCTGGCATTTTGAAATCGGGCTCCTCACTTGTTGAAACTGTTCCATCTGGATGATGAACGGTTTTTCGCACTATTCTGTAGCTGACAGGTTCCACTGGCTTTAAAACCTCTTCTTCAACAGGACCTTCTTGCTTCCCGTCTGGCTTTTTCGTTACTCTTTTCACTGTCTTCCTCTGGAATGTTTCAACTACCTTCTTCGTGAAGATGCGCACACGCTTGCCTCTTTCTCTCTTCTCATTTACATCTGGCTTCGAATCCTCTTTAGTCTCAGTGAATTCAATTGGTTTCACAGATTTCGGCTCTTCAACCACTCTTTCCCTTCCATCTGGTTGCTGCACTACACGCTTTACAATGCGTTTAATTACAGGTGCCTTCACCTCCTTGGTATCTTCTGGTTCTGCAACCTTTGTTTCAAGAGGCTCCTCACTTCCATCTGGCATAACCTGACTCTTTTTCACCAGCTTCCTTCTTGTTTCCAAAAACACTTCACTAGTTGTTATTCTCTTAGTCACACGGCCACGGCTGTCTTTAACTTCTTCAACCTTCTCGGGTTCTTCTTCATCCTCCCGGCCAACGTCATATGGTAAAACAGTTTCTGAGCTTTCCACCACACGTTCACTGCCATCTCTTTCCCTCAGAATGCGTGTCACAAACACCCTTTCAACATGTCTTGGTTCTTTGTGAGTGGTCTCTCTCCTAACAACAGTCACATCCTCAACTGGCAACACCATTTTTTCTCTGCCATCAACAGTGACCTCCATGCCTTCGACAATGTCTTTCTCATCTGCACTAACAGGAACCTCCTCTTCAATCTCTTTTCGTGTCCCATCAGGTAACTGGATGATCCTCCTGACAATTCGTTTCCTCACAGTCACCGTCTTTCGAATAACACGACCATCTGCAGTGACCGATGTTACAGTTTCTTTCTCGGGTTCTTCTGGAGATTCCATCGGTGCTGACTCGTCTTCTACAACAACCATACGTGAAATAGGCTCTTCTGGTTCTTCTTTCAACCCTGAATCAGGCTTTTGCGTTGGCTCTCTTCTTGGCTTTCTTTCTGGCACCATTTCCGGTCTCTCTTCAGGCTCTTCTACTCTTCTTGTAACCTTTTCAGTTTCCCTGTCAATAACAAGATAGTCATCTCCTGCAGGTGTATCAACAGGTTCTTCCACCTCTTCTTCCACTTCCCTTCTTGTGCCGTCCGGCATGACGATTATCCTCTTAACAATCCTCTTTCTAATTGTTACTGTTCTTCTTATCTCAGTACCATCTTTCGAGACAACTGTCTTCTCTTCAGATGGTAGCTTTTCTTCCCTCGGTTCACTTGGCAAAGATTCTACTTGACCAACGTCCATCAAGGTAACAACCTCTTCGTGCTCCTCTTTCCTTGTTTTAACCTCATCAACACCTTTTTCTTTTTCTCGTTCTTCAACCCTTTCCTGGACGCTGACTTCTCTTCCGTCTGGGGCAATTATGATTGTTCTATAGACTCGCCTCACAGTTATCATTGGAACTGGCCTTGTCGTCACTCTTCTCACCACATTTCCACGTCTGTCCTTTATCTCTTCTACGCTTTCTTTTGCATCCTCTGGCATTTTGAAATCGGGCTCCTCACTTGTTGAAACTGTTCCATCTGGATGATGAACGGTTTTTCGCACTATTCTGTAGCTGACAGGTTCCACTGGCTTTAAAACCTCTTCTTCAACAGGACCTTCTTGCTTCCCGTCTGGCTTTTTCGTAACTCTTTTCACTGTCTTCCTCTGGAATGTTTCAACTACCTTCTTCGTGAAGATGCGCACACGCTTGCCTCTTTCTCTCCTCTCAGTTACATCTGGCTTCGAATCCTCTTTAGTCTCAGTGAATTCAATTGGTTTCACAGATTTCGGCTCTTCAACCACTCTTTCCCTTCCATCTGGTTGCTGCACTACACGCTTTACAATGCGTTTAATTACAGGTGCCTTCACCTCCTTGGTATCTTCTGGTTCTGCAACCTTTGTTTCAAGAGGCTCCTCACTTCCATCTGGCATAACCTGACTCTTTTTCACCAGCTTCTTTCTTGTTTCCAAAAACACTTCACTAGTTGTTATTCTCTTAGTCACACGGCCACGGCTGTCTTTAACTTCTTCAACCTTCTCGGGTTCTTCTTCATCCTCCCGGCCAACGTCATATGGTAAAACAGTTTCTGAGCTTTCCACCACACGTTCACTGCCATCTCTTTCCCTCAGAATGCGTGTCACAAACACCCTTTCAACATGTCTTGGTTCTTTGTGAGTGGTCTCTCTCCTAACAACAGTCACATCCTCAACTGGCAACACCCTTTCTTCTCTGCCATCAACAGTGACCTCCATGCCTTCGACAATGTCTTTCTCATCTGCACTAACAGGAACCTCCTCTTCAATCTCTTTTCGTGTCCCATCAGGTAACTGGATGATCCTCCTGACAATTCGTTTCCTCACAGTCACCGTCTTTCGAATAACACGACCATCTGCAGTGACCGATGTTACAGTTTCTTTCTCGGGTTCTTCTGGAGTTTCCATCGGTGCTGACTCGTCTTCTACAACAACCATACGTGAAATAGGCTCTTCTGGTTCTTCTTTCAACCCTGAATCAGGCTTTTGCGTTGGCTCTCTTCTTGGCTTTCTTTCTGGCACCATTTCCGGTCTTTCCTCAGGCTCTTCTACTCTTCTTGTAACCTTTTCAGTTTCCCTGTCAATAACGAGATAGTCATCTCCTGCGGGTGTATCAACAGGTTCTTCCACCTCTTCTTCCACTTCCCTTCTTGTGCCGTCCGGCATGACGATTATTCTCTTAACAATCCTCTTTCTAATTGTTACTGTTCTTCTTATCTCAATACCATCTTTCGAGACAACTGTCTTCTCTTCAGATGGTAGCTTTTCTTCCCTCGGTTCACTTGGCAAAGATTCTACTTGACCAACGTCCATCAAGGTAACAACCTCTTCGTGCTCCTCTTTCCTTGTTTTAACCTCATCAACACCTTTTTCTTTTTCTCGTTCTTCAACCCTTTCCTGGACGCTGACTTCTCTTCCGTCTGGGGCAATTATGATTGTTCTATAGACTCGCCTCACAGTTATCATTGGAACTGGCCTTGTCGTCACTCTTCTCACCACATTTCCACGTCTGTCCTTTATCTCTTCTACGCTTTCTTTTGCATCCTCTGGCATTTTGAAATCGGGCTCCTCACTTGTTGAAACTGTTCCATCTGGATGATGAACGGTTTTTCGCACTATTCTGTAGCTGACAGGTTCCACTGGCTTTAAAACCTCTTCTTCAACAGGACCTTCTTGCTTCCCGTCTGGCTTTTTCGTAACTCTTTTCACTGTCTTCCTCTGGAATGTTTCAACTACCTTCTTCGTGAAGATGCGCACACGCTTGCCTCTTTCTCTCTTCTCATTTACATCTGGCTTCGAATCCTCTTTAGTCTCAGTGAATTCAATTGGTTTCACAGATTTCGGCTCTTCAACCACTCTTTCCCTTCCATCGGGTTGCTGCACTACACGCTTTACAATGCGTTTAATTACAGGTGCCTTCACCTCCTTGGTATTTTCTGGTTCTGCAACCTTTGTTTCAAGAGGCTCCTCACTTCCATCTGGCATAACCTGACTCTTTTTCACCAGCTTCCTTCTTGTTTCCAAAAACACTTCACTAGTTGTTATTCTCTTAGTCACACGGCCACGGCTGTCTTTAACTTCTTCAACCTTCTCGGGTTCTTCTTCATCCTCCCGGCCAACGTCATATGGTAAAACAGTTTCTGAGCTTTCCACCACACGTTCACTGCCATCTCTTTCCCTCAGAATGCGTGTCACAAACACCCTTTCAACATGTCTTGGTTCTTTGTGAGTGGTCTCTCTCCTAACAACAGTCACATCCTCAACTGGCAACACCCTTTCTTCTCTGCCATCAACAGTGACCTCCATGCCTTCGACAATGTCTTTCTCATCTGCACTAACAGGAACCTCCTCTTCAATCTCTTTTCGTGTCCCATCAGGTAACTGGATGATCCTCCTGACAATTCGTTTCCTCACAGTCACCGTCTTTCGAATAACACGACCATCTGCAGTGACCGATGTTACAGTTTCTTTCTCGGGTTCTTCTGGAGATTCCATCGGTGCTGACTCGTCTTCTACAACAACCATACGTGAAATAGGCTCTTCTGGTTCTTCTTTCAACCCTGAATCAGGCTTTTGCGTTGGCTCTCTTCTTGGCTTTCTTTCTGGCACCATTTCCGGTCTTTCCTCAGGCTCTTCTACTCTTCTTGTAACCTTTTCAGTTTCCCTGTCAATAACGAGATAGTCATCTCCTGCAGGTGTATCAACAGGTTCTTCCACCTCTTCTTCCACTTCCCTTCTTGTGCCGTCCGGCATGACGATTATTCTCTTAACAATCCTCTTTCTAATTGTTACTGTTCTTCTTATCTCAATACCATCTTTCGAGACAACTGTCTTCTCTTCAGATGGTAGCTTTTCTTCCCTCGGTTCACTTGGCAAAGATTCTACTTGACCAACGTCCATCAAGGTAACAACCTCTTCGTGCTCCTCTTTCCTTGTTTTAACCTCATCAACACCTTTTTCTTTTTCTCGTTCTTCAACCCTTTCCTGGACGCTGACTTCTCTTCCGTCTGGGGCAATTATGATTGTTCTATAGACTCGCCTCACAGTTATCATTGGAACTGGCCTTGTCGTCACTCTTCTCACCACATTTCCACGTCTGTCCTTTATCTCTTCTACGCTTTCTTTTGCATCCTCTGGCATTTTGAAATCGGGCTCCTCACTTGTTGAAACTGTTCCATCTGGATGATGCACGGTTTTTCGCACTATTCTGTAGCTGACAGGTTCCACTGGCTTTAAAACCTCTTCTTCAACAGGACCTTCTTGCTTCCCGTCTGGCTTTTTCGTAACTCTTTTCACTGTCTTCCTCTGGAATGTTTCAACTACCTTCTTCGTGAAGATGCGCACACGCTTGCCTCTTTCTCTCTTCTCAGTTACATCTGGCTTCGAATCCTCTTTAGTCTCAGTGAATTCAATTGGTTTCACAGATTTCGGCTCTTCAACCACTCTTTCCCTTCCATCTGGTTGCTGCACTACACGCTTTACAATGCGTTTAATTACAGGTGCCTTCACCTCCTTGGTATCTTCTGGTTCTGCAACCTTTGTTTCAAGAGGCTCCTCACTTCCATCTGGCATAACCTGACTCTTTTTCACCAGCTTCTTTCTTGTTTCCAAAAACACTTCACTAGTTGTTATTCTCTTAGTCACACGGCCACGGCTGTCTTTAACTTCTTCAACCTTCTCGGGTTCTTCTTCCTCCTCCCGGCCAACGTCATATGGTAAAACAGTTTCTGAGCTTTCCACCACACGTTCACTGCCATCTCTTTCCCTCAGAATGCGTGTCACAAACACCCTTTCAACTTGAATAAGTTGATTTTCTTTTGGTAACTCTTTTTCTATCGACGATAGTTTCACAGGCTTTATTTTCGTGGTCTTGAAAACGACTTCTCTGCTTTTGTCTTCATCCAGCTTCTTTTCATCCTTCCGTCTTATCTCTATACTTGTGAAGGGACTTCCCTGGATTCCAGGTGTTTCTATCGTTGTTATGTTAGTTTCTTGATCAACGTTTACAGTGTTTTGCTGCAGTAAGAACGTCTGCTCTACTCCAGTAGCTACCAGTGTCTGCTCATGGTCGCCGTTTGATATAGTTTCGTCTGTTCCTCTCTCAATATGTATGGCTTTGCTGTCCACTGCACATTCATGAGGACTTTCAGTAAATCTTCTCTTCCGTGTCTCAGGAAGGATTGTCATGGACTAGGAAAAATACGGTAGGGAAGTTTAATAAATACTGCAAGCATTTATCATAATCATCTTCCACAGACGAAACTTTTAAGCACTTGAATAGAAGATTAAACTTTTAAGATTTACATGTGAAAACAACCTTTAACATATACCGAAAATCAAAATATATAATACTTGAGGTAAAATCATCCATACCAAAATAAAATTCTCATCATAGACTTATTCAATTCACAAATTTGTCATTTGACCTTCTTTAACAAATCAGTTTTACTGCGACCAAAATTTGACATGGATTGTCAAGCCTTATTAGCTGAAATGGATTGTCAAGCCTCATGAGCGTTAGAAGATATATGACCGTTATTTTGACCCATATGTAAGAGAAGCAATGATATTAGAAATCAGAAACTAGATAAGCTTGATAAACAAGAAATAAACCTCATCATCCAAGTCTTTGAATTTAGTTTCATCAAACAGAAGACGCAGAGTGACTCGGCCTTTCAGTATAGCAGTTCCTTGAAGCTTCTTGCTTAGCGCAGTCCATTTCTGATCGAGATGGGACTTGATTTTGACAATCTGTTGTGCTTCGTTTCCACCAGACTGAATCAAATCATTGGCAATCAAACGAACAACAAATATCAAACGTTCATAATCGTTTGCTTCTTCCATTAGTTTCTGTAAAAAAAATCAAAGAAATTCTGACGTTTCCCATGAATAAAATATTCTTCCCTCTACTGAACAATTTTCCAGAACTTTGTGGAGATTGTATTAATTACCTTTGAATCACAGCTTTTCACAATTTTGTAAACATAGTCTTACCATAAAATTAATGGTGGATGAAATTTTTGCCACACCCTTGTAAACCATAACGGTTGAGATAGTATGTCGAAGATAAAGAACACTGCAAAAAGCGGAGAACAAAAAACATAGCACACAAGTAAACAATTAAAGATAGTTAATATTGCACCCAAGCATATGGCCTTATCGGGTACTTATGTTCGTTGTTGTTTGTTTCCAACAAGTTGCAGTTTCGTTATTCGCTACATTTAATCGACTTTTGTGCCGCAAGCATTACATTGGAGTCCGTCGAGCAGTTTGCTACTGTGGCCTTGTCTTTATTTACATATTAAATATAGTATAGTCGATATGCCTCAATTAGGCCCCTCTTGGCAAAATTCTGACTAAACGTTCAGCGTGAAATAGAAACTTGAAATAAATTCGTTTCTTTGTTGACTTTACTACAAAATGACTTAGAAAATGACTTTTGCATGTTGACTTTACTACAAAATGACTTAGAAAATAACGAAAGAATATTTTTTCGTGTGCCTTGTTTAGTTTGCCTAAACGTTGTTCTGGGACTGTGACAAAATTTCACAGCATTGCGAAAAAAGCGAGGAAATACTGGATAAGAGTAGTATTATTCACCTGGACATACTGCTCAACTTCAGTTTCTGTAGGCTTTTTCCCCACAAAAATGTTCACTTCCCTTTCAGTACTGTCCAACCAGTTTTGCAACGCTGTGACGTCACGATGAAATGATCTAGCGACGGCATCTTCCAGATGACGCTGTCTCTCGCCCGCCTGGAGGTTGATTTCCTCCCATTTGGCCGAAATTGAATCGACCTGATTTCGAATTAATTTCGCTCCATCAACGTCGTCACGATTGCCAACAAGATCATTGCCCAGCCCCAATACGTAGTATACATCTTGTGTTCCCTGTGCCAAGTCTTTCTGAAGAGCCTGTTGACATTCAATGGAAAATCTCTTACTGTTATGTTTTGAATATCGACAGATGAAACCAGACAAACAACACATTTTCGCAAACTACCTACAAAAAGGTGCAGGGTCTTTGAATGCAAAAAGGTGATTGCATGAGATTAACTTTGGAAAAACGCACAATTTTATGGAAGTAATAAAATAATTTAAAAAGTTTTACCCGTTGCTCGCCAAGCTGTTTCTGCAAAACGTCTAAATCGTCTGAAATGGGTCCTTGCCTCAATATGAACCCTTCAGCACTCTCCATCAGCATCGATACTTCATTGAATGCAATATTGTACTTATCAGTCTGAGAAAGAGTCACGTCGATGTTAGATCCCCTCGCCTCAAGGATCGTCACAACGTCTGTGAATCTCTCTCGGATTGATTTAACTTCCTCTTCGATTGCACTGATACTTTGGGGTTCTGTTGACATGGAAGATAAAGAGATTTAGACAAATCGATGTTGCTTGTCAGAAAAATGTGTAACTTCTCATCGAAAACAACAATAAGAAACCAAGACAGAATTACGAAAAAATCAAGAGAGCTAGGGCGATATGTATGAAAAAGTAAGATAAAAACCTTGGCTATCGATCTTGACAATGGCTGCCAACTGCTTTGATATGTTGGTAAGAATTTCAACAGTGCCTTTTTGATTGTAAGTCTCATTAAGGAGCATTTTCTGTTCAGACATTTGCTCCAACACGATGTGAGGTTGAACAGAAACAGGACGCAGTGTTGTTACTTTCCCCTCCATTTTGTCCAACCACAACATCAAAGGCTGCTTTATACCATGATACTTCTCTGCGCACTTCACAACTTCGTCAAATCGCCGACTATGGTTAATCAATTGGAGTGCCACAGCCTGCCAGTTCTTGTTTACACTGTCGAGTATCGGCAAGAGGTGGGACGACTTTCGGTCTTGCTCTAGGTTGACAAGCTCGTGTCCGCATTGGTTTATCAGCTGGAAATCGTATCTGTGCGATTCAACATCTTCGGTGATTCGCTACACAGAAGGATAACAACAGAAATGAATACATCATTCACAGTATACAAGTAAAACTGTAGCTAAATCTCTCTTTATATTACAACACTTTAATGAGCAGCACTCCATCAACAAAGACAAGGATACTGTTTAAGAGTATAAAACAGTCATTGCCAATAGAATATAGTTATAGGCAAGTGAGTTACAACATGTTAAAGATTTCCTTTGAAATTATACTAAATAACAAATGAAATGGTCGCGTATGCTAAAATAAAAAAGCAACAACGGCAGGTTGAGCATATCCAAAATAAAAGCAGCAACTGAGGACATTGTTTGTAAATTCCAATCAGACAGAATTCATCCAATCAACAAAGTGAAATTGTTTAGTCGCAGGAGAAAGAAAAAGAGAAGAGTCTTTAAAAAGGTTACAAGAGAATTGCGTATGCAAGCGTGATAGTTACTTCAAGTTGTTTTTGCACGCGAAGTTGTGTCAGTATGGAATCCCTTCCCATCCCTCCCCTGAGGTCTTTAGAGTAGCTGTACTGTAGAGGTGATTTTTCATTCTACTTGATATAGAGTAGCTTATGATTTAGCTAGAATTGATAGCCTTAGCAAGAAATCTTGTATCAACTTTGACGATATGTTTCGCACTCCTTGTACCTTGTCCGTTTCATCTTAATCGATTTATTTACATGTTTGCCATGCACATATTTATTCACAAACTGCTAAACTGACTAGTACTACTGTTATGAAAGACTCTTACAAGTAACTGTAATTAGCTACTAAATAAATGTTGTTTATTTCGGTTGAATAAAATCAATTAGAAAATTAAATGAACAACATACAGTCAGCTGCTCCTCAAACAGAATGATGTCAGTTGTCAAAACCTCGCCCGAGTCTAACCGCTTCTTCACTTTGATAAGCCACTCTTCAAACTGGACAACGATCTTCTGATACACAGATACAATGTCATCCTTCCTTCTTCCAGTTTTGAATTGCAACTCTGAAAAGGCTCGATTGATCTTCTGCATTCTCTCGTGATACTTCTGCGCCTGACCATCTCTTCTCTTCAAATTGTACGTCTCATTGAGTGCGTCTTGACTGGCTTTGCGGCCCTCTATGTCCAGAGACATCGTCTAACATAGAAAAATCAGCCCATATACTCGAGATTCCAACATTACTTATGAAACAATGACGAAAGAATTATTAAATTAGCACTTAAGTTAAAGAACAAATGAAGATCGGATGCCAGGTTGTATGCTTGATATTTCCAACAATTGTATGCCTGATATTTCCAACTATTTCTAAGGCCTGGCTGATTCAAAGCTACAATTAAAGGTGATCCTTTGACACCCCCCTCCCCCCATGTCATTTAAAGCATCGTAAACCATAGGCAATTCCCTCTACCATTGTTTACAGCTTAAATCATCTTAGTCATGCTGACTCAGCTTCTCTTTCCTTCTCTTTCACACCACATTGCATCATCATTACATTATCCAAACACATCCTCACTCAGAACTGGCTCTGTATCCTCCACTCGTTAAATAGGACGCGTTCGTCTGAAAACAACATATTAGTCGAACGATGGATGATTTAACGACTCCATTGATCGATACTCTAAATGTAGACTAAAACAGAAGCTGATGGCTGTTCCAAAGGAACCCACTGTAAAGCATAGCTTCTTCTTCAAAGGAATCAATCTTTATATTATGTACGACTCTCTTTGTAGGAAACACAAGCAATAATAAAAATATGAAATATCTATTATTTGTTGTTGTTAGAAAAGAACTCAAACACACCGGTAGAGAGAGGTTACCTTGAAATTGGCAAAAGCTTTGGATAACGAAAAATAACATGGCGTGAGGAGATTGTATAACATGAAATAACCAAACCTTTATTTCTCTGATTTGCTGCTGGAGAATATAAATATCGAAAGTAACTGCTGTCATTCTTTCGAAAGTTTTCTTTGTCTGCTCGCTCCACTTGTACATAGAGTCAAGGCCATCTTTGAAGTTCTGAACGGTCACCAAAACTGTCTGCAGCCGGCTGTTCAGGCCAGAAAAGTTTACTTTCACCTCTTCAAACCGTTTCGCGATTGCTGTTGTCGTTCGAATCCAGGTACCTTTAATATTCAAAAACAATTTGTTAGCAATAATTTCGTTAGCCCACCCTCGACCAAATACAGTGATGTACTGAACGACAAACAACAATAAAAGACTTGTAGTTACCCATTCTAGACAAACAACTTAAGGCCAATGTGACATACCTGGAGGTTGGGTGGTGACGTAACAACCGACAGCATGTTCGATGTCTCGCTTGTCGAGGCCTGACAGAATTTCACCAGCCATGCGGATGCCGACGACTTCTACGTAATTCTCTTCTAACGCATTCTGAAAGACCTATGAAAAGATATCACGGCTATGATCAAGCAAGAAGGTATGATGTTACTGTTTTTTCGCATACATACTTATTTGCAAAGATGGCTTCAACCTCTATCAAATCACTGATTGTAAAATGCTTCAAAGCCAGTAACAAACAGTTGTCAAATGCAACATGCATTAATACCTTGATTACTTCAATTCTCTTCAATATCTTCTTGGAATCCGAAGGCACAGCTTCCTGGGATTCCTTCGTAAACTTTCTCTCGATATCAACCAGCCATGGCATAAAGTTGTTCACTTTTTCATCATACTCAAGATGCTTCTGCAATGATTCGTTCAACAAATTCCCCTTGAAGTGAATTGCTCTGATCAGCTTTCTATATCGGTCATTTATGTTATGCAATTTCTGCTCGAGGACCCATGTTTGTCCACTAGAACCGACAGCTGATGAAATTGCTTCAGGTACACTTGCAAGGTAATTTTCCAGCTCCTTTTGGAAAGCCTATCAGAATCAATATGATGTAATTTTAGATCACTATTGAATTTGATCTTTTTTCCAATAAAAAAAGTAGAAGAGTTTCAACGAAATGATCAAAAGAAAGAAAATCACTCAGCATAGTCTTTTTCTGCAGAAGTGATGTCTACGTCCATGTTTACGTCTACGTCTATGTTTACGTCTACGTCTATGTTTACGTCTACGTCTACGTCTTTGTTTACGTCTACATCTACGTCCACGTCTACCAAATAATGCAAACTTCAACAAGCTGAAGGTTATTGCATATAACAAAAAGAAGAAATGTACAAATAGTGTAATTTTATTTTTAAATAAGACATGCACTTCAATCCACTTAATCGTCATTGCAATTAAAAGCTCCTGCGCAACCGTCACGCTTTGCAAAAAGTGTTCAAAGAACCGACCTACAAACATTTTTTTTAACTAAGTAGCTGATAGGGTTTCTGTGTATAAATATGATAAATAATAATAATAGACAATTTTTTCAAGACAACTGCCGCTAAGCATGCCGGTTGCACAAGAGCCTTTAACAAATAAGCGCCTTAGCAGCACAACAACAAGGATTGTCTGGTGATCAAAAACCAATACTAACAAAAGGATAAAAACTTCCTCTGTTTAGGCTTAAAAGATCAACTGTTCTTCTCAATTTCTATGAGAGTAAGGTGAATATTCCAGTCACAATGCTACCATTTATCACCTAGGATAATCATAACTTATTTTTAATTGAAGAAAATCATCATTTTAATTTAATTGGCTTAAGAACTATATTTTTTTTAACAACAGCTTATGAAAAGAAAAGAAATGGCGGTAACGGGAGTTAATCTCCCTTTATTTGTTTGCCTGACTTAAAAATAACTGGATAAACTGATGCGGAAAGGACCCTGGGAAACACTGTCCTTAATCTCAATGGTCGATTTTGAATCTCAATTAATATCTGCTAGGGAGACAAACGAAAAAAATATCTTGAGGCATTAGAGTGAGTGATCTTGTCCTGAAGTAAAAATGATCGTGTGATGAAGTATGAGTTCAGCTGCCTGAGGATCGCATTAAACGTGAAAGTCGGAGCTGCAACATAAAACCGTCATATTCCACAAACCACACACACAGTTGCTACTTTTTATCAATTATGACCGCTAAACAGCAGTTGCCAGATAAGTGTACTAGACATGTGAGCGGAAAGGTAGAGAAACCGACCTAATGGGAGGGAGTGATGCTGCAAAAGATATTTATTAGGCCGATATCTGATTTGAAAACATGCAATTCATTCGCTGTAAACAGCAGAGTTGGGTAGAATATTCCTGTTTACTTTAAAGTCGTTAATGGGGACAAGAAGAGCGCAAAGCTGTTATGGCAGTGGCTTCGAACCTTCGCTTTGCATAGGGTCTGAACCATTCCCGCAAATGCAACCTTGGCGTCTCCGTGATTCCCATAAACAAGTGTGTGGCAAAACAGTTTTCCATTGAATCTCAAATGAAAATGCCGGCTTTATACCACGGCAGAATGCAGCTTGCACAGCTAGCTTTCACTCGGTCGACCTTTGGGTGCATCCAAATTGAAATGCACGATTAAAGAACGCGGGAGTGAAGATCTGGAAAAAAGCAATGCCGTATCCGCTGTCTGACATGGCTGAATAAACACTGCCCACAGCGCCATATTGAAACGCTCACAAAGCATTTGATATCCAATGGACATAAAGTACAACAATAATGTAACATAGGCCTGTTTCGTCTGGCCACCTGTGACTGGCAACAGTGCTTCGTTCAAAATGAAAGTCAGGACACATACCTTTGCTTCTGCCAGAAATGCCTCCCCATGGTGATTCACTTTCTGGAGATCAACTTCCCTCCGTTTCACTGCATCAACAAATTGCTGAAAGAAACCTCAAGGTTAGCTTGTTGACGAACACTGATAAATAAATTATCATAATAACATGCAGTCAAGTAACAATCGTATTTCAAATAAAGTCAGTGACAGTTCATCCTAACAATCATCTTCATTGCCTTACTCTCATTTCAATCAACATTATAATCGTCATAATATTTCTTCAAGACTTAATAATAATCGAAATACACCGCACTTTAGTGAATTAAAATTTGAAAACAAGAAGAAAACATTAAAATTCATTTTAGAAGCTCATTACAAATATGCTTATTGTGCCCTCGTCTAAAAATGGCTATACTTTATCTTTACCAAACTAAGATACGAGAATCAGAGTTTGCAAGCAGAGTTCTTTAATATTATCCCACTTGTGTCTTTAAAGCTAAATCATGACTGAAAGTTCGCCGGTTGACCGGGCAAGCTCACAGCATCGCAATATGGGACAAAATTTATCCCTTCATATCGAGGGGACAATTAGCTATCCCGCTTAACCGGGCCCGCTAATCTCATGCAACCAATGCATTTATAAATTTGATTATGATTCGGGCTTATTCAATTAACAAAATGGAACGATGAACTGTCTGCTAAATTTCTTTATCGTTACTCATCGTTGACAAAAGTTACTATCAGTTCCTCTGCTGAAATATGATGCACTGGGGAATGTCCAGATGAAATTGGATACCCAGTTTCATAAAAAATATTTCAATGTTTAATTAAAAAATTAAAAACGTTTCTGAAATGCTCGTCAACCAGAAAAGGCTTTATTTTGCGAAAAAATGGGGTGTAATGCGAGATGTTCAAACCAGGGATGTAGTGGTGGGGGGCTCAGGGGGTCGCAGCCCCCTTGTTAAAATTTTCGAAGCCATGAATATTCAAATGCATTTCATGCCATATCTCAAAATTTTCTCCCCACCAACCATGGTGGCGGCTTTCACTGAACCCCTGAGCAATAAGACATTTGCCTCCACACTTGCAATAAAGTCGCCCCCCCCCCCTGAACTCTTCCCCATAGACTTGATGCTCTCATCTCAGCTGACGCTCAACACAGTCAATGTACCTGGCTGCTCGAACAATGTTCGGAAACACAACAACCCTCACCATGTTTAAATTTCAATGATTACAAGAAAATTTACTCTTTTTTACAACTCTTTTTTTATAAGAACCAGAGAATTTAAGTTCAGGTTGACTGTTCTTAATTTTTTCGAAAATCTGAGGCTGGATTGTTTTTAATTTGTTCTTAAATTAAGAGGGTGTAAGCAGTGCTATTGCTAGCTTTTCCGCTCTAAGGAGGTGTTCAGGCCTCATTTGCCAACAAAGTGAGTGAGACAGCCTTAATTTGATGACAAATTTAAATATTCACCGAAATAGCACCCATATATCGCTAAAAATCCTTGATTTTGAGAAAAAACATTGTTCAAAGTTGCATTTTGCAGAAGCTCAGCCTCAGCTTGTTCTTAATTTGTTCTCAACTTTTGACCAGTTTTGAGGCTCGTGTTCTTATAAAATTGTTCTTATAAAAAAAGAGTGTACATGACAAGAACAACTTAGAAATTTCATAGAGCCCCCGTTGTTAAAATTTTACGACTACATCCCAGGTTGAAACCTGATATGCAACATTGGGATGCAAATGACGACTGTCTGCAACGTGTTTGAAATAGGACACTTTACCTGGTGCTTCTTCATCAGTTCTCGCACGCTCTCTGAATCGGGTGCGTTGATATGGAAACAAGCAGCCTGCTCCTCCGCAGATTGTAGCCATGTCTGCAAATAAATGAGAACATTGAGATGGTCAAGCAAACTCTGTAGCTGACAAGATTGGAATAATGATTGCTTTTTCATAAAATTCAATTTCTTTGATTTTGAACAGGCATCAGTCGCTTTCTTTTCCCCGTATTTTGTTAAAATGTGTTTACAGTTTTCAAAACAACGGCTGAAGGCATAGAATACTAGTTAGAAAAAGATATCAGAAAAAGGCTGCGGTGGATTATTGCAGACAATGAAACGGCTAAGCATAAGAGCAACATCCTGAAAAGAGCAATATATGTAAAACTCTTGCTAGATCACACTTTCGTCCGCCAGTTTATTTGGAGTGAACGAAGAAGGTTCTAAATTGCCGGACGCAGGGAAGCAAATGACCCAGTCCAGAACTACATCTATTTTGCAGAACTTTGTTCTTGGCCCTGTCTTATAAATATAACAAAAGAGAGGGATTTAGTTCGATGTCGAATTGGCTTAAATCTTAGTCTGCGCGCAGGCTACTTAAACCTGGGAAAGAATGAGAGACTTAAAGCGTGACGTCGAGAATGGCTTCTGTTCGGGGGTGAATATCATTTCAACCACTATTGAGAATAAGTAGCATCCAGGAAGGAATCATGATTATGACTATGATTATTATCTTCCTTCGCAAGACATAGCTTTAAGTGGGCGCTTCATTAACTTCCTTAGCAAGACAGTGGACACTTATAGAGACCTACTTTGATATCGACAACAACGTCGCCAGCAATGCCAATACTACGTCACCGAGAAAGAGTCATACGACTGTTAGTTTCATTACTGCCAATCCATGCTAAAGGTCTTCAAATTTACAAGGCGAATAACATCACTCCTTATTCACTCATATTTCTATAAGAATATTTTTTATAAGAATATTCAAGCTCAAAATCATCAAATCTTTAAGAACATCATAAGAATATTGCTCAGCCTCAAGTGGCATCTTTGTGTCTCCTTTCTTATGTTTTCAGCAGTTGCCTGCTTTGCAATGTCCATAGCAAGGAATCGCATGACTGTTATACATATCTCATCTTTTCGAAAAGCGTGCTTTCTGTTCGAGAGCGGGCGATGTTCCCCTTTGTTCAACGTTTTTACAACCTCCCTACAACGGACACCTCTCTACAAAGAAAACTCTCCAAAATTGACACCTCTCCACAACGGACACCACCAACAACGGACACCTGCCTACAACGGACACCTCCTCACAACGGACACCTCTCTACAACGGACATCTCCCCACGACGGACAACTTTAGAAAACGGACACCTCTCCACAACGGACACCTCTCTACCACGGACATCTCCCCGCAACGGACAACTTTAGAAAACGGACACCTCCCTACAGCGGACAACTCCCTGCATCGGACACCTCTCTAAAACGGACAGCTTCCCACGACGGACGCCTCTTGAAAACGGACACCTCCCTGCATCGGACACCTCCCTACAATAGACACCTCCCTTCAATGGAACTTCCACAATTGACACGCCCCTGCAACGGACATCTTCCCACAACGGACACTTCCCCATAAAAGACACCTCTCTACAACGGACACCTCCTTACAACGGACACCTCTCTACAAACAAGGGTCCCACAAACTGACATAAATCCACTATGATTGTATCGTCATCTGAAAAACTCTACAATAGATCAAAGGCTCTTCTAACAAAAACTCTTCTAACAAAATTAATCATTTGCGTTGACCCAAACTTGAGTAAGCAATGTATTTGAGCTCATTTGGAGAGAGAAGCCCGACCCCCGTCACATTCACAATTCCTTACACTAAACATCGCAATATAAAAGATATTAACACTTTTTAATTCTTTTTGGCAGATCTCCGTTGTCCGCTCCTCGTCATCCCAGCACATTAGTAAATACTCAAAAACAATAAACTAAAGCTTTATTATTATCACTTTACAAATCCACGTCTCACTTAAAATTGCTGTAATTTCGCAGTAACTTCCTGTGAACAATCTAATAAAACGTGTGATTCTACGATCGAAGCACGTTGCGTGACCCAATCAACATATGTTTTCGTGCTAACTATGTACGTGGCTTCATAATGTTTTCTATTAGTTTGCACTCGGAACGCCAAAAAAACCTCGGCGTACGCCGAAGATCTTTGGGGCTAAGTACATGGAATGTACCCTGACAATCAATATTGTAGTGTAGAGACTCCATCCCCGGTTTTGCGGTCACTAGGGCCGAGTCCCTTTAGATCTAGAACTTCGAACACGAGGAGCCAAGATGGCGATCTCCAAATAATAACATGAAGTCTCAAGCCTACTTGAGACATTATAAATTCAACACCCCTTTGTTATTTGTATCGATGTACACTCTGAGAAAAAGGTCAACCTTTTTTTCCAAACGCATGAATCCTCCCCTCCCAATTCTTTTCTAAAAATCAATCATCAATTATTTTCTGAGCATCGTCGAATAGTCTTTTCTGAGCGGCATGGTAATTTTTTTGCCATTCTAGAAGGCTTGATTAAAAAATCTTCTTGCGCGTCGGACCCAACCATGGTGGGTCCTCCTCTGTCACTAAACTTGATTCCTAACACCCCCCCCCCCCCCCCGAGATTCGATTTCGTCCCGCCGTCTCTGTCCGATTCAACAGTGGGGTTAAGTGTTTGAAACTTTCAAGTTTTTGAAAGAACTACTATCCAATATCTACTTGAGAATAACAAACTTGAGCCATGTTTGTATATCATACATCATTAATATGACGACACTAGGCTGAAAAAATCGCCCATAAGCAGTGGCGAAATGAAATAAGGTTACCTTTAGTTAAAAACTAAGGAGTCCGAGACAAAGAGTTGCTCTACGTTATTTTACTCTGAAGCTGGTATTCTGGATATAATAAACGAGTTCCTGGGGCCGCCAGCCTGTATCCGCCGCCAACCGCCGCCAGCCATCAGTGTAATTGAATACAATGTCTTTTGATTAGTATTTTATGTTTTGCTTACCGTACTTCCTCCAAAATAGGCAGACCCTCAAAAATAAGCCAATTCAAAATAGGCGGATATTTACTGAACCACGATTGAGAAGGTCAAATGTTAGGATTACATAGCTTTTTTCCATTCTCGCAATTTTTGTCAAAACCTATTTATGAAATTTTGAATTCAAGTTGCAAAAATTGATTTCCCTTCTAGAAACACGTGCTTTGATATAATCACGATATCTAGATAGAGCGCAAAAATTGACTTGCCCACCCCAGGGAAAACATAGCCACCCCGCCACTGACTCCCACCCCATTGTATTGTAATCGTTTTTGAAACATCCATAACCAAAAAATAGCCCCACTGAAAACCGTCAGCTGATTGGTGCAAAAAGTCTAGATGGGCGTCCATTCGCAAGCGATAACAATATGATAACAGCAAGAGAAATCTTGGGACACTCCTTCTTCAACTGGTTCTCATGACTCACACACATTGAAGAATGATAAAATAGCTAACTAGGCGGTAACAAGCAAGACGAACAAAAGCCGTTTAGAACAGCTTTACTGCCCCATTTAACACATCTAAAGAAGTTTTTCTCGAGGATCTCAAGCATGAAATATGACACAAGAATCTACTGGCAACCTGCTCATCTTGTTACAACGGAAATAGTACACCAACATTTTAAGCAAATGCATTCTGTCTTTTATTAATCTGGTTGTGACAATTTACAGACAATTTGAGGTGATAATAATTTACAGACAATTTTTGACGGTAAAATATTTAAAAAAAGCCTGAAAATATTACTTTAGAAGAAATAAGTATGCATTTTCAAAAACGTTTCGAGAATAGTAGAATCGAACATGTTTATTTGGCTTTAGTTGAGTTACAACAGCGAGTTAAAGAGCTAAGAGCAAATTGGGTAGTTCAGATTTGCTTCAATCCCGACATTTCGTTTTTCGCCACTTTTTTCCTGATCAACTATTTGCAATGTCTTGAAAGTTAAACGATGAAGGTCTACAGAGCGGCCTTCCTTATTTACTTCGCTTTTTGGCCTGTCGATCCAGTTAGAACGGGACTTCTATGAAATGGCCTTTCAAGTGGTTAGCGGGGATTAACTTAACGTCGCCTTCCATTTATGGAAACAAAACCGTTGATTTGTACCAAACATGAAACCGGACTTACACATCCGGTTTACATGCTACCTAATTTTGGAAGGCTGGTCAGACTATGACCGAAGTTACAACGAAGCGAGCTAAATCAAATAAAATATTAAATCGAAATTGAAACCAAGAAATTGAATTAATTGACGAAGTTAACAAAAGAAATGAGCCCACCTGAAACTCGACAACCGGCCGCAATGGCGGAACTGACACGGTGTACATTTCCATTTGCAACGAAATTGTAGTCACTCGATCGCAAGTCGCTGGGCAGTACTACGGGTGAGACGCCCTTTTTGCGAATACTATCGTTGGCAGAAAAACCAGACAAATATTGGGCATGCACGCTTCGTTGCGCCAAAACCATGGCAGAACGGAACCCCCGGACGCTGCACAGACAGAGCAAAGAAATGCCCTATGGATCTTCATGAGAGTTACAGAAAGCGATTGTAATAGATGGATGGCAGGACAATTGAGTTAAAAAAGATTTGCATAGGGCGAAGACAAAACGAAAACAAAGTGGAAAGTTTTATTGTACAGAGGAAAAACACCTATATAAAAAGGAACAGTTCCCGCCAACCAATATTAAGTAAAAACAACTGCCTAAATGGCAATAAAGCTGAAACAAAAGCCTTATGAGCATCCATAAAAAGATTATAAAATCAACATAGGTCGGTGTCAGAAAGGAGAGCATAAAGCGAACGACTATAATGTGCCAATTTGCAATAATAAAAACAATTAACGTGGCCGCCTAAGAAAAATATTTTAAAGATTTTTTGTGGATTTTTCTAGAAAAAAGACTTTGGTCAAGAGTGCATGAAATTTCACAGAGTGATATGCCACATCCACCCCCCCCCCCCCCCCCCAACCCCTACCGATACAACCCTTCTTTAGTGGCAAAATATAACCACATCTGTTATTCTGTTAATTTTTGGAAAGAATTTTGGGGGTCCCCTTATTGTTGAATTTTCAAAGTAGTACAGTACTGACCGAGGGGCAATTCACTCTTGCAAATAGCGTACGAGATTTTTCTTAAAACAGAAGGATTTCCAGGGATTCTCATATAAAACAATAGGATTCTCACAAAAGGTGTACGAGATTTTCTAGGAGTGATTTGCCCCTCGGTACTGACAAAATGTAGCAGGTAGGGTTGCCGACGGGCTTTCAAAAGCCATGATGTAAATTAAGAAACGAGGTTCCACTCCACCTATTTTCTTAAGGCTCATGGGCAAACTTTCCCTTCTGTCCTCATCTTTCAATGACCTTGGTAGATGATGTCCTAGGCCTGTGGCACAAAGGGGCCACGAGCATTGTCCATCAATTTTTCATCGTCCATCAATTGTTGTTCCCAGCATCAACGTAATTATAGGTTTGACAATTCAATGACTACTCCTCTATATCACTCTCAACAAAATTATTTTTATGAATTGCTTCTTATGGAGTTTCTCATGGCGATCTCTAGCATTCTTTCATTTCAACCCGCCCAACAAGTTCGACAAAGGCAGCCCTTCCACTACCCCGGGTTAAAACAAAACCGGGTTATAAGTTATACGTTTTTAATGGAAACGGCATTTTTCTTCGAACCGTTTTGAATCCGTTACTGATCGTTCCCACTAAGCCGAGTTAAAATGTATCCAGGGTGAAAAGTTGTAAGATAATTCAGTATTTGCATCAATAATCCTTCAACTTCCATCGTTGTTGGCCAATGGAAGCAACATCGACATCGAGGATTTTGTTTTTTTATTTTTGGCCCATCTCAATTTTTGAACGTTGCTGTTGTTGAAAGTGGGGAGATACCCAGGTTAAAACTGACCCACTCTGAGACCCGTTTTCAAACTTATCCGTGAGTTTTCAAGTGACCGCCCCCAATACTTTAGAGGACAATTGTCTTTTGTTAAAAAACAATGGGAAATGTGACGTCATCTTATTAAAAAATAGGCTTGCCCCCCCCCAATACTTGACGAAGTGTCTGCTCCTGGCCCCAGCTAAACATCCCTAATTAAATCGCTCTACATTTTCTACTGTTTCTGGCGTGGAACATGGAGGAAGCCTGCCGCGTAAATTTTTAAAACATTTGTATACATATCAACACATGCTGCCGCTTACTTTTTCTGTGAGGTTGTTGTTTTGTACTCGCATCGCCTCAAACCCAGAAATCTTTACTATAGTTTTCAATAAAACGTTTAAACAAAAATGTTTTCAAAACATCTTTCAGATTTATAATTTTCTTTATCATTGGTTCACCTAAAGGGAATCCTTGGTGGAATTTCAGAAAAACGAAGCGAACATACAAGTTTTCGAGCCACAAGTTGCGATGAAAAAGGGCGTTGCCCAAAAACAATGAGTTTTTGAGAGTATTTGAAGCAACAAATTGACTTTAGATGCTTAGAATAGAATTCAAGCGTGTTGGGGAGTAGCAATACCGCTACTTTGTGCCATGATAAAATTTTCCCACAGGCCAGCAGTGATTTCGGGTGAGAAAAGGCGTTCAGGCTTCAGTAACTATTCAATTGGTAGATTGTGGCCACGATAAACGATAACATGATATTTTTTCAAACGAAAAGGAAACTTTAAGGGGTCTTGAAAAGTTTAATCGAAATTTAAAGGATACCCTTTCTTGATTGCAATAATAGCGGTCTGGCAAGGGAGGGTGGGTTGCCAATTTGGCGATAAAGACCCTCAATTATGATTGAGATGAACTAATCATATCTTAAAATGCTAGAAAGGCAAAACTGAAACGTTTTGTGGTTTTTTTCTAAAAAAAGATAGCCGAAAATGTTTATATTGCGAGGCAAAGCCACACGCCTCGTTATCACTGTTTTTCGAAATGCTTCACCAAGAGGCTTAATCGCGTAATTCTCTTGAAGGTAAGCAAAAAAGAGGATTAATTACTTTTTCGATATAAGTCAGGCTTAAATTTTACAGCGGAATATGATATTAATGCAGAAAGGGAACAAACTGTCGTTCCGTCTACAACTTAAAATGGCTAAACACTGCAATGTGTTTGATTTGCGAATCAGGTCTTCTTGCCTCAAAGTTTTATATGAAAGGAAACTACAATCTCAGGAATACTAGGCCACCATAAACGAACTGATCACTAAAACTGGAGGCAATACGCGTTATAAAACACAAAAGAATCCACCCCCCCCCTCCCCCCATTTTGAAACAGCTCTTGGTCCCCTAAATGGCCACTATTCCAGTGGCTTAGGTTCCCTTCTTTGAATGGCATTTGACCAAAAAGGACACCTCTTTTAGGAAACGATGATCATTTTTGAACGAAATAACATATCAAAAAATGAGTTACGCACCATAAATGGATTGAGCGTTCCTTCGAATTTCATTAGCATGCCATGAATCATATCAAGCTTTTGATTTCTTCCTTCGCATTCAGACTGCAACTTGGCCCAGCGTAATTCTAGGGCAGTCATTTTACTTTCCAGATTCAGTCGTAACTCAGGGGTGAGCTTCGAACGTGCTCCTTGGAGAAATCGGCGGCCACGCCCAACTGTGAGATCAACATTGTCCTCTTGTTCGTGCACTTCGGTTAACAAATTCTAATCAGAAAAATGAATGCAATTTAGTGATGAAAATGACCATCGAGATCTGTCCGGAGACTGTAATTCGAGGGGCAAATCACTCCAAGAAAATCTCGTACACTTCTTTTGAAAATCCTATTGTTTTATCTGAAAATCCCTTGAAATCCTTTTTTTAGGGAAAATATCGTACGCTATTTGCAAGAGTGAATTGTCCCTCGCTGTAATTGGCAAGATACGTAGCAAAGGCTTGGCAGGGAGGAAAATTAAAGATTATTATAATTTTTATGCTTTATCAAGTACACGGTTGATGTGGTGGTAATAAATTTGTTTCATGAAATATCACTACGCTGCATTTTGGTTTTGAAGATCCACGCTCCTTTGGAGGAGCATCGAGGAGTCACTCACTTTGCATTTTAAAATAACGGATGAAGAGAAAAATTATTTATTACTTCTTTCTGTTTCTTTTGGTTTTAAAAAACTTTACAAATAATATGCAATTGTAATCAAAATGGTCTTAAAGCGATGTTCCACTCTCCTTATTTCTTTCAATAAATTTCTGTATGGTATACGTACATTTCGGCAATATTATTTTCATAATATCAACAACGAGAATATATTTTGATAAATTCCAACAAAGCTTTTAGGTTTTCTCCGTTTTCATAGAGTCAGAAAGGGCTGACAAACTGTCAGTCGTGGTTCAAAGAAGCGGGAAAATGAAAATATTATGATTGGAGCTAACTAAGCCTGCGTAATTCATTTGCTAGCAAAAGAATAATTCACCAAAAACACAGGCTCTTGGGTGTTTTATCTGCAATTCAATTTTACATTAACGAGGCAGGGTGACGAATGTTGACAAAACACTAGCCACTCTACCGTGGGAAACCAAAACCATATCAGAATCGAATTAGTTTATGCAAAATCTAAGCGAATGGGCAACCATGAACACTGGTTGGATTAACATGCAACTGGCTCAATTAGAAAGGTCCTGAGCTTTATAATCCAAGTACGTCACATTACATTACAGTTTCAACACAAGAACAGACTGGAATGTTACGCGGGGGTTGGCTGACTAGCAGACAGACGTGATATCCCACAATGCAAAGCGTACCACACTTTGACGCCCTTTTGCATATACCAGAAAGCAAAGCGATGACACGCTTGAAGATGGCGAGGAAGGCTTGGGAAATGAAATAAATTTAAGTAGTATCCCCAACCCCTGACTTGCTTTCGTTTTTTTCTGGGGAAGATTTTCTAAGCTTGAAGAGATTGTCGGGAGAAAGGATGAGCAGTTCTCTACATCCATAACCCTTATATTCATCGTCAGTCTTGCATAGGTAGTTTCCCATGTGACTTGTACATAAATGGGTTGAATAGCTGTCAGCACTTTGAGGCAATAGAAGCGAAAAGTGAATTAAAAGATTAATCAAAGATGACAAAAAGAAAGAAAGTGCTCGAAAATCCTGCAGAAAACACATGAAATAATATGCTACACGAATTGGGGCCCAAATAAAACGTCTCGTTAATGGAACGAATATTTCCAAGGGTTTACTTTAAGGAATTTTTATCACTGCACATATTCAAAGTTTTTGAATATTTGGGTGTTGCCTTTCAAAAATTTTCATGACCACACCTATCAAACTAACTGTATGTGAAACTTTCAAATTATACCGACACTCATCATAGCCTTACAAGAGATTTTGACGAGAAAAAGTAGTCTAAGTTTAAACATGTTTTCGAGAACAAAGATCTAAAAGGAGAAAGTGAAGAACGAAACAAACTAGAAAGCTTTTATATACTGAACAAATTTTAGATAAATTTCATAGATTATGATCATTGGTTCTCGTTTTTAATACTGTAATGCTCATTTTTAAACATCTATTGGCAGTTGCTGCAATTTTACTTTTTCAATGCGACATCATGTGTCCTTGTTTGTCTACAGATTCAGAAATGAGACAAATGCTTTCAAATTCTAACGCTTAGGTTGAGCCGAGGGGCAAACCACTCAAAGAAAATCTCGTACACCTTTTGTGAAAATCCTATTGTTTTATCTGAGAATCTCCAGAAATCCTTTTGTTTTAGGCAAAATCTCGTACGCTATTTGCAAGAGTGAATCACCTCTCGGGTTGAGCAGTAGCTGGACACGACATAGGGACACCATATGCATTTATCAAGCACAGGGTTTCATCACTGTCAATGAAAAATATCTGACAGGTTAAGGTTCGCTTCCCTCGTGCAATAATCAGGGGCGTAACTAGCGGGGATTGTAGTGGGTGTGACACCCCTAATGCTCCATGATTCTACCTTGTCATATTCCCCGCGAATACCCCACATTAAAACTTCAGAGTCTGATTACAAGAAGAAAACATAGAATACAAGATGGATTCCAAAGCCTTTGCTACACGATATCCCGCGAAACGTTCGCTATCCGCAAATTTGATCTTTATTGTTCTGGTGTCTCCAGCGCAGAAAAAATACTGAACAGTCTGGATGATGATGAGATGATGGTGATATTATTTTTATGATAATGATCATGATGTATATGAGGGGTGCTGACAGCCCCTGAGCCCCTTGTTTATGCCGAAAATTTGACAATTTCTACTTTTGCTAGTATCTTGCAACATTTTGCACAAGGGCATCCCCCTACCCCTTGTTATTCTGATAGCAGTATCACCCCTGATCTATTTATACAGCATACTGCATCCAGACACAATACATTTGTAACAATAATCCTCTTAGCTGATGGGGGCGGGGCGACCACGAGCCGAAAATACAGGGGCCCACAGTGACTTATGCGCTTCTTCCGTTATGGTCTTAATTGAATGGCAACCGGCATTATGATAATACATTGCTTTGGATGTGAAACCACATGGCATTATGTCCAATCCAATTTATTTTGTAGCCCAATCCTGTTTATTTAAAGGCCCTCTCAATTCTAAACAAGGCTCCAAGAAACGGGCTCTTGAAGAAAGCAATGCGTCAGTCGTTTCGAGACTGCCAAATGACAACTCGGAGTTCGGACATGATCGCACAGAAAATCACAGGTTCCCAAAACTTATCCAATCCGAAAGATAAAGGGTTTGTCTGCAAACTCGTGAATGCAAAATAATATTTTCGATCATAAACTAACCTTGAACGCTCCAATGTATCCAAAATTTCTTCGTCGCAGAGACGGCGAAAGATTCAGTGAATCAGTATCGGAATCGCTCTCCATTTTTAGTGCATTAGTAGGCCTTTCAAGGGCACGCGTAACACTTTGCTTCGTTTCGCTATTTCCTAAACCAGAAGCTATAAAATCGTGTTGTTGTCTACCTTGCTCTTATTGAAGATAGCTGGAGCGTGGAGAACATAAAATAGAATGTACACTCAGGCTAGTTACGACGGACAAAGAAACAAAGGAAGTGTTGAATCAAGGATAGTATCCAAGATAAAAGGAATGCGCCACAGATTCACTCTGATATCAAAACCAACATTAGGCACCAAATTAAGGCTGATACAATGAACTTTGTAATAACAAACAGAATAATGGTGAAGAAGTAAGGCTAGCTGTTGTAAGAGACGTTGTAAGGGCGGGTCAAAATGGTAATAAGCGGTCATAGCACAGAAAAGGACGGAATAGGAACACGCCGTTCACAAAGCGAATCAAATGTGAGAAGATTAACTTTGTCTGACTGCCTGAAAATCGTAGCAGATATTATGGAAATATGAAATGCTACAAAAAGGAGCGGCTAAATATTGTGAGACGTCAATAGAAATTTGCCTTGAAACCCCCCGGCTCTTTCCCTCAATCGGATGATAGGGAGGGATAATTATTTCCAAAGAATAATTATTCCAAAGAGGATAGGAATTTTGCAAGAAAGAACGGCGATTTAATCGTTGCTAAGTGGTGCATCATTAAAGGACTAATTAGAAGGAAACACGCGAAATTCAACAACTATGTTCTTCGTTACTTCCTGTGAACTATTATCGTTGCTTAGATGGAATATTTCAGGCGATAAAAAAATTCAATATAAATTAGCGTTTTCAATGAATGGAAAATGAAGGTGGGCTAGAAATAGAGTTTGCAGGCATTGTTTGCCACGGAAAGGCTTTCTTGTGCATTCTGATAAAGTTGTTGCTTTTTGGTTTCATCCAAACAATATTCTGAAAACGCTGTTCATTCAACACACTGCCAATCCTAAGACCGCTTGTCATGAATAACAATGCTTTAACATGAAATAAGAGCGAAATCCAAAATTGAGCACTGTGAATATGACCTTATAACAACAATTATCTTTGTTAAAACTATTTTCTGTTTATTCTAATTGCAATGTACTGCCTGACCACTACGGAAAAAGACGGGCGAGCGGTTGAAAAGCGGGAGAACGGTAGCCTGTGTTAGAGTACGGCTGAAGGACGTGAGGAAAGTTGAAGAGAGCACGAAAGACACCCCTGGACAGCTTTCACATGGATTCACTTTTCTCTCCCCGCCACATGAAATGATATGGAAAATGACATGGACCTTTTGAAAATGTTGATAAATCTGCTAAAATTCAATTGATATATCAGCCAACAAAAGGCCTCCTCATTTGTATAAAAAACCCACGAGCAAAAGCTTTTGGTTAATATTTTTCATCCCTGATTAACTGGTAGCTCGGCATAACCAAACGGTGAAGGAAAAAATTAGTACTATCATCATAAAAGCACCATCTTATACAAAGCATAGCATCAAAACTTATATACTAATTAACTAACAAAACACATCAAAAATATAAAAAATATAACAAAAATAACTAACTTGAACGAACATTTATTAAGTTGAATGGAATATTTACAACTCCCAAAAATTTTAGAAACTGTTCGATAATGCTTAATTAATATGTCTCATTGCATTAAAAACAGAACTCCTGCTCACATTTCATAATAAGGAGACCAGAATTGAAATCCCAGCTTTTGGATAATTGAACATGCATTGTGCTTCGCTATAGTTTAACCTTAATACGATCAAAACCCGAGTCTAACTTTGACCTGAATTCTAGGGGAAATTATCGTATCTCGAGGCTAAACGTTCGTAGAAAAAAGTCTGCAACTGCGGAACGAGGTACAAAATTCAGAACGAGGGTAGAAATGCGTCAAAATGAGCACGACAATTGACTGTCTATCGTTGGTCTACAAGAGTTTTTTGGTATCTAGGTTGTCAGAGGTACTGGTTGTTTAAAAAAATTGTCACCAACAGGCAGATAAAATTGGGCAACTTAGGGAGATGTCATTAAGGCTGACTGGCAATGGAGTAGAAGCAAATTTCAAGGGTATGAAATTTCTTGAGGGTACTTTGTGGGGGGGGGGAGGATATAATTTTTTGGGTATAAAACCGAAATAAATCTTTGGAAAAGTTTTCTCAAATTGTTAGCAAAATCATTCATGTTCTATAGTTGCTCAAAACCAGAAAAGTCATATGCCTATGTTGAAAAGAACAATCCAGGGCTGAGATGGCTCTTGGCAAAAAAGTGTCTGTCTTCTGACAAGAAAACAATTGTTGTGAACTTTTAAAATTTGGCGGATGAAATACATTTGCGTGTTTTTGTTACAGAATATTTTACAGTTTTTAGGGGGGTTAGAATCTTTTGGTGCTTTAAATGATTTGCTTCTGCCCGGGTACCGGTCAATCTTAATGACAGCTCCCTTATTGAGAGAAATAGGTTTCTCACCTCGAAGTACTCTTTGTCAGTTTCCAAGCCCTCGTTGAATTTGAACTCCTGCTTGGCCAATTTTACTTCTGCCTTCTCAATAAAATCTAACAGTGCCTCGCATTTCTCGCCCCATTCCTTTGCTTTCTCCTCGGCCTCGGTTCCATCTCCGCTGAACTGCTCCTCCTCTTCGACGATTTCTTCCAGAATCAAGTCGATTCGTCTTGGCACTTCTTGTAACACAATTGCATGCAACCGTGCGAGTTCCTGCAACTGCTCTGCAACAACTTCTCGCCCGTCCCTCGAGTCCTTGTAGCGATCGTTATTGTCTTCACAGTTCTCCAGGAATGATCGATATTCTTCAAGGCTATTTTCAAACACCTGAGAAATTTGACTTAAAAGATTAGCATCACTTCATGTTTGTTTAGGAGAAATCTAAAAAAATTTGATTGGCAAAGAAACTAATTTTCATCAATATATTAAAAATGTAGCAGAGATTAATACCTCGGATTCTGTAAGGAACTCCTCCCCAGCAGTGTACACCTGTTGAATTGGCTTTCGGTGTGAATCAAGCTCTTCGTATATAGCCTTTGAGGATAGAACAGAATGAATCAAACGGTTGTATGTTTAAGTATTCACACATTCTGACAGGCTTTTCGTAAAACAGTGACCAGACTATGTTATAAGATACTCAAAGCCGAACACTCCTTTTGGTGATTCTGCGCCAGAAGACATTTGGTTTTTCGAAATCTTACTCTATTTACTGGAGAAATAGGGCTAAGAGGATGCCGCACCATAGAAGCAAGAGTTTCGTTCAAATGCAACCGGATTAACGACATTACCTCATACTCCTTTTTGAGTTTTGGAAGGTCCTCGGGGGCTTCGGGTACCTGGGCATCCAGCGTTTCCTTTCTCGTAACAACCCATTCCATCTCGGTGCGGATTTGATCTTCAAACTTAACCAACTTTGGGAGTATCCTTTCTAGTGTTTCTGTTCGTCGTTTTGTTTCATTCAGGGCGTTTTCCCATCTCATTAAAATCGTGTAAGTCTCCTTCAGCTCGACGTCGCCCAGCTCCTTCGATGCGTGTCTCAATCGCTCCACGTCTTCAGTTGATGAATCAAAATCCCTCAAAATTTCCTGCAAAAATATCAAACTGTAGAACCCCATAGATCTTGGAGGAATCTTTAGCCCCTTTAATGAATATCACTTCTGAATATCACCAGGTTATTTAAGCTAACAGGAATTCACAAGACGAAACTGACAATAGGCGTAAAATTCTGAATTCTGTTTTCAGAGGATTAAACTAAAATGGCGGCTCCTACAACATTAGCTTCGTGACAAAATACAAAACACAAACGCAATTATGGCAAAAAACACTAAAATTCTAACATGTTAGCAAAATCACTAATTCGACTTGCTATAACGGAGTTCTTTCTCAATTTAGAGTCGTGCAGAAATTCAACTAGCCCAATCGAAGCGGAAGGCTGCTAGAATGAGCGTTTCCAGAATTTCTAAATTAAAATTTTCATTAATTTCTTTGTCACTGCCAAATGAGAAAATTCCTGCAATTAAAGTTTGACTGCCATGAACTAGCGCTACCTTACAATTTACCCTTAAAAGGGACGGCAGGTGCGAGAAGCTGAATAGCAGACGAGCTGACTTTTCCGAGTAAATTTCATGCTTTTGCTTAGAAAACTATGATATGAATCTTGATAAACGATATCAGATTTTTACAACACCATCGATCAATGTATTAAATATGCATTGCAAAGATAATGTGTAAATTTGCTTATGATAAGCATCCTAAAAGACAGGTCGTGAAGCAAAAGTCACCTTTAATTTTGCAAGTCTGTGACTAACAACTTCGATGTCCATTGTAAATCCAGGCTGACTTATCAACTCGCTTTCAACAGTGCACAGCCATTCGTCAAGTGCAGTTGCAATTTCCAGGATTACCTGCGCTTGCTTCAACCTTCCAAAGCAAAAACTTCTAAATTAGAAGACCAAAACAGAAGAGCTTTCAAGTTTCAATTGATCGTACACTAATTCGTTAAATCACGGGTTCGAAATGTATATCAAGTATTAATGGGTTACAAAAGCATGGTTTTTGCAAAAATGCTCTTTACTGCTTTTTGCAACAAGACTAGCTAAGCACCAACGTAACTTTGTGCAGTTTTTCCAAAAAATAGGAGCATTAGCTTTCCCCTTTACTAGAAAGGAAATAAAAAGCGCGTCTGGGATCTATATATTTACTTAATTCGTCAGCTTGCACCATTTTCAAAAGAATTAGGTGCTTTAGTTTTGGCTAAAAAATTTAAAAGCCAAATATTGATTGAAAATTGAGAAACTCGAAAAATGATCACCAGAAAGAAACGAGTTTTGCTACTGCTTTGTCCAGGAAAATAGACGAGATAAATTAAAAATTAGAAGATACAAAAAGTCTTGAGGATGAGAAATAATGACAAAGCAGTAGCATCCATAAAATAACTAGAAACTTATTCAGACCAATACGATCATTCTTTTGACCAATTCAATAAATTGCGAGAACGTGATCACCTTTTGTCCCATTGCTTCAGCTTCTCAGAAACCAAAGACCATTTCTCAATAAGAACACCTATTTTATATTGCAGCTGCATGCTTGAAACTTCTGGTTGTTTTTCAACTATCATCTCATATTGCTGTTGTTCTTTCGTCATCTGTTGCAAAGTGACCTTCAAAAATAACATCTCTTATATCAGCCTAGCTCCCGTGACTAACGAGAAACACAATTCGAAAGCTGACCAAATATCAAATATTGAACGAAATAGGGAAACCAATAATAATAATTAGCATAATATTGTTACACTCGAATCTTTGTTCTAATTTCGACAAGGTTTTGACTTTGAATTTCCCACCCTTGTTCGTTATAACGCAATCTAATTTCTACCTCGCTGCAATGGCACAAGGTGCTATCTTTAGCTGCTTTCTGCTAACACTTGCTTTTTACTTACACACATTTTTTATAAGAAACAAAGGTCGATGTTGAGTACTGTAGTTTCTTAATGTTCTGGAAATTTCAATACTCATTGTTTCTTAAGAGTTTCTTAATTGTGATGTCATGAATGATGTTATGAAATGTTAATGAACTTTTTTTTCACTTCAAGAGATTCGCTTTTGTTCTGATGCTGTATTTAGATGCGGGGAGTATATTTTCATCCCTTGTGTCTTGAGTTCTAGGCCAACAGGGCAGTCTTGTTTTTGAATTTTACAAAATTTCGTTGTTCTCAGTTTTATCACGATTTAATAGTTTCTTAATATTTTTGCTTCAAGTACTGAAGTTTCATAATTTTTTATCTGACTGTCCAGTACTCGTTTCCTATAGCCAGTTTCTTATAAAAGAATAAGTGTATATCTACCAAACATAATACACGCAAAAAGCAACAAACAACATCAAGAGTATGCTTTTAAATAGATCCAGCCCTGTGAGTATTTAAACCTAATCACTTGATTATGAGACACCCAGTCTCTAATTGGATTCGCGGCAAATAACGACTCCATTCAACAACATAGCCGCAAATCCGTTTAATAAATGGAAAATATAAACAAATGAACTTTAAAAAACTGAAATCTTTAAGATCGGTACTTTCAATCTCATATCGATATGATTGTATTTACGTCTTGTGGATAACCATATTTGTCAATAGGGGATCAATTGGTATCTTTGAAAAAATAAAGTTAATTCTTTAAAAAAACAATGTTATTGTGTTATCTGCCGCCATATTGGAGAAATAAAGATATTCCTCTATAAAAACTTACGACAAGTACCTCAATTTCTCTAATTTCGTCTTCACTCGAATCTGCATCCATGGCAACAATCTCTTTTGACCGGAGCCTCGTTTCAATAGACACCAACCAAGTTAGCAACTTTTCCACAGATAAATTAAGCTCCTAAACGGAAAACTCGTGCCATTAGTTGACCCTCAGCACAAAAGAATTGCTGTGTAACTAAATAATATCATTAAGCACTTGCATTTTCAAACAAACTTGAAAAAATTAAATGCATTGTGGGCATCTCATTTCCAAAGATGCAAAAGAAAGCTTTCTTCCTCTTATCATGATACAGTATAATCCGGTTATAACGTACTTTAAGGGACCACTGTATTAAGTACGTTATATCCGAAGTACGTTGTAACGAGGGTAAGTAAAATTGACAAAACCAAGCACATCTTTTGCCTGGACCAAGCACACCTATATCCGAAAGTACGTAATAACCGAGTACGTTATAACGGGATTCTACTGTAGTACATTATCCAAAAATAATAACCTCTTCAAAGTCTGGTACTGCAGATTCCTGCGGCAGCTCGTCCTCCGCTTCAGGAACTTCTTCTCCGGGAGTTTGTTCAGCCTGATCTTCGGAGACAGCCAAAACCTCTTCTTCGGGTACGATATCCGCTTCGGCCTCTCTTTCATCCTGCTTTGGAGACAAAATATCTTCTTTCTCCCATTGCCTGTTTATAAAAGCGAGTTCTTCGTCCGTTTCTTCGTCATCGATTGGTCCAACATGCTGGCCAATTTCTTTTAACAGATCTTCAATGTCAACACTTCCCGAAGCAAAGAACTCGGGTTCAATTATCTATAAAGGAAGAAATCCAACTAGGTTTAATAAACAGAAATGGAGCCCTACTTTCTGCAGCAAAATTGAAACAAAATTAGCAAAACAAACTGTGGACAAACAGACTCTTGCAAATAGATCGCTTTCTTTAATAAAATGCTATCTACAAACGGAAGTCTGCATGTCGAGACGGGCAATTCTAAGAGTTAGGAAGTAGCCAAGGGCTTAGAACCGCCACGGGGGAAATAAACTGCATGACTAAACAGATCTTAATCCTGAAATAATGGAAGGATCCATTTAAGGGATCCTGGGTGAGCTTTACTGAAACGTCAAGGCTATCCAAAAGAACAACTGTCAAAATCCAAAATTCCAGATACACAGATAATGCATTCAACTAAAAGAAGTACCTTTTCTCCAGCAACGGTGTGCACAACCTTAACTCCGGAAGGCGACTCTGATGCCGATAATGCTTGCTTTAGATGCCAATATCGATTCCTCCAAAGTGTCAGTAAATGTTTGTACTGGATTTCAATTCTGGGGAACAGAGCAGATCATTACGTCAAGTATTTCTGGCAGAAATGTCATGAGCGTAGTTTTGGACATGCGAGTTGACTTCAAGGCATTCGGAAAGAAATAATATGAAGTAGGAAATTTTGAAAGTAGAAACACAAATAGCTTAAAAATATGTAAAATTGTAAAGCAATTAAGATCTTGAGAAGTAAGAAATGGTGATACCTCGTTGTGAGATCTAGGGCCTCGGGGTCAGGTGAAGGAATCACAAAGCAGACTGATGGTGCCTCGAATTCGTCTTCATTTTTGTCTTGTAACTAACAAAATAAACAAGAAAACATAATTAGCAATCAAAAGCAGCAAAGCTATCGAAAGAATAATCACCCTCGTTTCCTAGTGACCCTCTCTTTGAAAATAACAGTACAAGAATTGAACACGGGCAGTGAGTCAAGAGATATAAGCGTAATATGACGCTTCAGCACGTGACCCAAAGCTGAAAGCAGCAACCAACAGTTGAACGGGGTTTTGTGGCGGTTGACCATAAAAAAGAACACATGAAAATGATTTAAGTATATGTCGTCACAGCAGAAGCAAGTGGGCAAATTTTCAGTGCTTCTTTTTTACTGTGAGTTTCGCAACAGGCTTTTTTGGTAGCAAATAATCTTGGAAATCGAACAAGTTTCTGTAAAATCGTTCGCGGAATCAAATCGAAAGGAAGCTAGTAAGGTAAGAAGGGGGTGGCGTAATATTAATCCACAACAAACGAAAGGACAGTGAAGTGTGAAAAGAGCGTACGCCCGAGGCTAGTCTTTTTAAAACGAGAACATTCGTCATGGCGAGCAGCGGGGGCAAGTTGTCCCATAGTGTCGGTGTAATAGGGGCCTAGCTAATAAGGGAAAGACGGTATTGAAAAATGTTTGATACTGAAAAACACCAGCTGCCTTACGTTTTAGGATATTCACAGTCGTATGTCACAGCATTCTCACACGTTGAAAAAAGATGTGCACGCATTATAAGATTAGTTCTTCTATTCACATTCCTAACTTAGGTTACACTAAAGAGGAAGCGTATTGTCTTTAAATTACAACAAAACAGGTTTTCAGAAGAACATTTCCAATGAGTACAAACTGAAAGATTGTAACAGATTACTTGTAAGGTCGAAAAAGCAAGGAAGATTTGCCTTTGACTTCTTCTATTTAAGAAATTCAATTGATTATACACTGCTCCAACATGTTAACGCTCAAGTAGACTTCGTCAATCAACAAAATCGTAGCCTCTTTGTATATTCAACCACTTTGATCAACAACATTTCAATGGTATGTTTAAAATGTAATTTAAAAAGCTCCCTGTGCTTGAAAATCTGCCAAATAAAATCATTGATCCGACAGAGAGCAACTGCTGCTAGTTCCTACAATCTCCCTTTCCAAACAACCAATAGTCTCAAAATAACTCCAAACTCTTTAATATTCCCTTAAAATGAGAAGACTCGTTTGGATGCTTTTGTTGTTGCTGTCTCGAAAGCAACATGGCGGCCTATCAAAGGATCACACAAAATGATGATATGATCTGTCTACGAACGTGGCAAAATAAACCGGGATTAAGTCTCATTTACAATGTTTACTCATTCTTAGCGAATCACCGTCACATCCAAGCAATAAACTTGTAGACAATATCCAAACTCCAGGTTATTCGTATCGATATCTAAAACGCATAGGTATCCAGGTCAAGTAAGGGTCGTGCGACAGGGGGCTAGAGGGGCATGCCCACACACTCTTATGCAATACTTTTTGCAAACTATTGCTAATCAAAATTCGTCTAATATCCGACTAACTTCTTCAGAGTTCAAGGCACGGAGTCTTTAACATATTATTTGAAAGGAGGTTACAACCGAGGTTATTTAAAAAGCAATGACAAATGCGAGAAGACGCCTTTGAACATGGCCTAAGTAAGCTCGAGGCAAGGCAGCACAACGAGTTAAAGATATGTCAACTATAAGCACATTTTGCAAAACAATCGAGCAATGTTGGTAGGTGCCTACTCTTCGTGAAAGAGGACAAACCTGCAGAAGCTTTGAACTTAGAACTCGCTTCGTTTTAGCTTGAGAGCTGGCCTAGCAAGACTGACTTCTCTGGCCTGTTGACCTGCCCACTAAATATGCTTAAACATATTTGATCATGCGTCTGAGTTATTGACAGTAGACGAACTCGACGAACAATTGATAACTTTCACACAAAGCAATTGATTCAATATTAATGAAATTGAGAATTCGAAACAAAAGCAAGCGTACAATGGAACAACTACACTGCGCAAATAATTTCACCTGTTGCAAACAAAACAAGAGACAATCAAATTTTTATCTCTTGGGATTTCGCGGTCTGGGATTTCATTAACATACGGAAAGGAGGGGTTTTCAAGGCCAGAAAATACAAAATAAGATACAAGAAAGGGTGCAGCAACGAACCATAGTTGATATCGTGTGAAAGAACGAGAGGGCAAAAGGATATTTTCTCATAATACGCAAAAAATCCACAAAAGTGTGAGGGTCGTACAATTCAAGGCAAATAGGTAAGGAAAGGACATTTCAGCGGGAAACGCCCATCTCAGCGGGAAACGCCCATTTCAATTTTTTAGGGGCTGAAGCCACAACATTAAAGACAATCCCCGGAGTCTACTACTTTCCTATTTTCAATTCTTCCAACAGTTGTCGTGAAAAGAGGCTATATGTCAGAACCGAGGCTGTACACATACCCACGTGAAAACAAGATGATATCCTGTTTCATTCTCGGTGTTACAAAAATTTTCAATGCTTTTGTTTGTGATTATCTTTATGAAGAACAGCTTATTATGATTGCAAAATTATACTGCTGCACAAGACTAGGCCATGTAAACAAATGAAGCTCGAAGCAGACTGCACAATACTAGGCCGTGTAAACAAATGAAGCTCGAAGCAGACTACACAAGACTAGGCCGTGTAAACAAATGAAGCTCGAAGCAGACTCTCACCTTCCATTTGTGGTGGTCAGAATTCTCGTTAAGGTTATATTCTTTGTCACTTAACACTGGCACCTGAAATTAGAGAAAACGATAAAACAATGCACTTAAAAACGTATTCATTATTCATATTCACTTATGAATAACGCGAATTCATATATTACACTTGATTTCTGCTTTCAGTATAACAAAACCATCGAATCCCAGTCTTTTTATTCTTTTAAAAACAAGGCAAATCAGTCATTTTCTTCAGGCACCTTCATTCATTCACCAGCCATCTTTGAGTGCCCCACAATAAAATATTTCCTGTTGCTATTATCGGGTTTAGGAAGTGGTTAACAAACCTTGAAGACACCTACTTTCCTGGGAAACTGAATATTTCGTAAGAATTGATGGATTTTAAGAACCCATTTGAAATTTGTAGAATTCACAGTGTCTGATATCGGTCGGACTTTGTCAGCCCTGAATATGTTTTCAGGGGGTACTTTCACATCCCACAATGCGCTGACCAAAAGCAATTATGTTTATCAAAAGCGCTGAACTAAACATGTTTTTAACTAAACGTTTGCTGATAACATGGTAGGAAACTATTCTTTTCTTTTCAACTCAAAAGGAGTCTTCCCAAACAAATGAACTGCAGCCCTCTTTATTTAGTTTTGGGCGTTTAAAGAAAAAATAGCTGTGAGCCTTAGCTGATTCAAAACTTCACGCGCAGTCGTATGTTTATTGGAGCAAAGGCAGAAATTTCGACCGTAGGCGAGAGACTTAGAGCTAGAAGAAGTTTCAGGAAAACATTAGGTCAAAATCAAGTCAACAAGATCATGTAAAAAGTCGCTCCATACCGTGGCTTGCTTATATTCACATGTAGAGACAACTACTTTTGGTTCCCTCAATGGAATTCGACGGTACTCCAATGGAATCACTCGCTTGCCCAAAGACTGGAGCGAACTCACGGAATCCTTTTGGTCCAGCAACTCTTGCTTCATGGCCTAGCACATCAAAGAATATAACAATTTTAAAAGAAATTTAGCCTCAAATTCTTACATCAAACAGATAAAATATACTCTTAATTTGCTGCAATCAGATTCCAAAAACCTGCATGGTTTGGAGATGTCTTCCTAAAGCTTTAAATCTTTTGTTTGGTTGCTGTTATTTAGCCATTAGAGAAAATCACTCATTCATTCCAATTAGAAGTAAAGTTTTAAAAAAACATCTTGTGCAGGTCATTTGAATCTCAAAACATGCCCAACAATACTCCAACCTAATTCATGGCTTCGTTTTTAAAATACTTTAGACTAAATTATACTGAATTATTTTACTTCGTACTTTGATTAAGTACTACAGTTTTAGTTTCCGTGCAAGCTTCATGATGCTAGTGCTTGCGATTTTGTTTTTATGACGTCATAAAAGAAGATACTCTGTCAGGAATGTGGCCATGATTAGCGAATGAAGTAAGAAAGTTTCACACGCGAGTATATTGCCTTAAGTTTTTAGTTTCATCTCTTTTTAATTCTTTCTTTCGTGAAATCTTTTTTATTCTGATATCTTTATAAACGTTTGCTTCAGCGGCCAAATTTGCCTGCTTTTCAGGGGGCCATGGCAAAACCTCATAACAATGTTTGAAATCTAAAATAAACAGGACAATTTACGAGGTTGAATAGCATAAAATTTTATCAAATGTTATTGTCTTTCATACACAATATGGTCGTAAAATCTACAGCACAAACATAAAACCATATGCGAAATTCTAGCCAGGATTAGGCATGGTGGTAAATTCTAATCTGAGCTCAAATAAATTTAGTATGAAGTTTGGAGAAATTCCCAAAACGAGGCCGTAATTTTGATTGGTGTATGGGCAATGTTGCGGCTGTCCTCTAAAGAGAGGCCGATGAGCAGCGGCAGTGTAGGGAAGGACAAAAACTTGTAAAACTGAAATATTGTCTGCGATTTCCAAGAAAGATATCGGTGCAATACATACTAAGATTGCGTGCGATGATTACAAAGAATAACATCATAGAACTGCACTGGTATGGCATGGACACAAACAACAAGTGGCAGACATCTATATTCCACCAAAACTTCAGTATCATATACCTTTCTAAACTGAATCATATCATTTAGCACGTATTCAATTTTTTTCCTTCGCTTTCTTTGCGAAGGAGCTTCAGGACCCCGCATGACAAAAGAGAAGTTTTCTTTCAGGCCACTTTCGGCGCGCTCGCTCAAGCCAAGTTCCCAGACGCTTCGTGCTGAGTAGATGACAAGAATTGGGGGCGTTGTCCGAGTGATTCTGTTTACATTTTTAAAATGCTTTTGTGTTATGTCGTCTGGAATTAATATACGTTTGTGCATGTCAGCTTTGCTCCAATAATTCGATTCTAAATAATTATAAATAATTCTTTCGTTTGACAGCTTCTGGTGTGGGAAAACTTTTTCCTCTTGAGAGGGCCTAGCATGTTCTCCTTCCACGTGGCTTGCTACAACAACAGAAGTTTTCCGCTTTCGCTTTCTTTTCGATCGTTGAACCAGGAAAAGAAGCAACAGTCCAACGATACCGAAAACGCCAACAGAAGCGGCAATCATGTTATCATTTCCAGCCATAATTCAACGTAAACACAGAAACTGAATCACGGTTTGTTGAAGACACGGTTTGTTTGTTGAATTGTCAGATATAAAATGTAACCAATTTTGTAAACATTGCTGATTTGTCACAGGTACTATGCAAAAGCTCTATTCCGCAATATTATTTGATTTAAAAATAAATCCAAAAGATTCTAAGCAATTCGGCAAGCAGTTTTCATTCCATTTGACTGAGCTTCACGTGGTAAACAGTGCATGCCCGTAGTCAGCATCATTTTCTTGAAACACGGCTCGCAGCCTCCAGCCTTTGTCCGCATTTAGGCTCACGTTTCTAACGATATTGCAAATATTTATCGTCGTAGGGCCTAAATTTGCTCGAAAGGTTGATGAAACTGTTTGGTCCAGTGGAAGTTCACATATGCAAATCTGGTCGCTTTTAATCAGCTTTCAAGACAACAAAGGCTTTGTTTCTCAAAGATAATATCCAAAGAGCCTTATCAATCGCAAGCTTGTAAATAATTCATGAGTTCGGGCAAAGCTGATAGACACCCGCAGTTACTTAAATTACCTCTTTATGTAGTTCGATTTTAGATTACCACGCGAAAAACAAAAGCGAACACTATTGAAATGTAATCGCCCAGTTCTGAATCAGGGATATCGGGGATTAAGTTAAAAGGTCGACGCAAAAATTACAATGTTTCATTTGAGACCAAGTAATTGTTCGGTTCATGTTACGGAGTGAGGATTGAACTCTACTAGGCCAATGAAAAAGCCCGTCATGAATAAACCCCAATCTGCTCGTTAACTGCTTTTAGAATAACCTATTCCAAAAAACCACGAATGCAATTAATTTTCTTGATTGAACTTCTCGAGCGGAATACCAAACAGCGAGCAGAAATGACTTACAGTAAGTATTGCATTTCACTGTGTCTCTGAGACAGGGCCTTCACACATTTTTATCATAAGAAACTTGTTTGTTATAAGAATATTTATCTATAAGAATACCGAGTCTAAAAATCACTGAAATTCAAGAATAATCTAAGAATAGTGCAAAGCTGAAGCTTTGTCAATAATGAAATGGTTTGTTTATTTGAGTTTTTTGAAAGCAAAATAAATCGGTATTTCATGCTATATGCCTTGAAATAGACGTATCTGGCCTTGGAGTCATTAACACTATAGTGCAATCCGATTACACCTTATAATCTTAGGCTCAAAATAAACAAATTCAAATATATTGAGACTCTGCAAAAATTGAACGATTGAAAAATTATAAGAGCAGGTTAGCGCATTTTTAGCGGTATAAAATCACTCGAAAGTTTTCTAAACCACTTCTTGCTATTGAGTGAAAGGGCAAACCCCCGGCCTGATGACATAATGGTTAGAAATCTTGCGTCTGCTTACAACAAGGCTCGAATTATCGCCGATGACGTCAACCTAGAAACGAGACACAGTAACAGACAACACTAAATCGCTTTTCATTATTTTATCCATTCAAGACTGATATCTGGTTTCACGGTGGCAAACCCTTGGAAAATCTTATTTTCTTCTTCTTAATTTTATCAGCTTGTCAAGCTTCTCTCAGCCACCGAATCAACATGTCAGTGCCAAAGAATGTGCTTCGAAGAGCTCAGTCTCAAAAACACTATTAAAATTCTAACCAGAACTATCTTTAATCCTCAAGCCTCTTTTCCTCTTTAAAAAGCTAAAGACAAATCGGTGGATTCTTTCAAAGATTTGGCTGTTAAAACTTGGTTCAATATGAGAAAGCGTCCTGAAGCCTTACTAATTAGGCATTTGGCAGCCTGCGTAATGAAAGCAGTTTTCTGCAGGTCTTCATTCAAGGTACATTGCACTCTAATTAAAATACTGCCAAAAAACATCAAGAAGTGAGAAAATTCTGAATTCACTAATTAACCGAAAGAGCGTCGTTAAATGGAAAATCCCCAAGAGGAATCTATCTACACTGGGCTACCACAAGGCTCTTTCCGTGGACCTGCGTCCTTTTTTATGTTGTAAACTTCATTTAAGAATCTGGCGGTCGCATGTTTGAAGGAAGCAAAAGCTTCTTGATTTGGTCAAAGGTGCTCAAAATTTGGGTTTCGTGTTTCGAGACTTTGCCTATATCTAGTGAATAGGTTATTAATGTTGCCAGGCTGAATATTTGACTGTTGAAAAATGCAATAAAGCAATTACTCCTCTCTTGATCATCAAAAGAAAATCATTTGACTTTGAGATTTAATAAATAATATCAATAGTTGTCTAGAAATTGATAAAAATGTCGAGGAAAGTGCAACCTGCAATAGTGCAAGATAAGTCCTTCAGCAAAAAAAGATAAAACATTCTATAGAGCGTTATTGAAGACACGGTTTTCCTGTTTTAAGGATTGTAGGAATTTTTGTCGGAATTGCAATGGTAGGCTGTAAGACCTTTCAATGGAAATGCTTGAAAGTGCTGCTCCTTCAATTTCCAACCGTTGAAAAATATTGCCACCCAATCATAGATGAACGTGTGTCCTTAAAATCGTTAAATAACAACCAAGGCTATTGTAAAAAATTAGTCATTGATGACCCGGCCGGTGATGAGAATTGACCAATGAGAACATCCCAGTGTCGAAACGAGACTTTGGACAGGAATAAAATGACCGTCTAAAAGAAACCTCCGTTGTGTTTTTATCTTCCGTGCTGTTTGGAGTCTGCGTCTCCAAAACTTGTCAATCCAAGTCAACCCTTGCGTCTTTAGCAAACTTTCATTCTTATGACAAACCTTAAATCTATACCGACTTCATTCCTATCGAGATTGTTTTATCGATAATGCTTCTCCTTTCATTCATTTATTCTCCTTTGAAATGTCTGAAGTTGTACCAAATAATCTACATCAAAGAAGGCCTATGAGCCTCTTAAAGGTTAGAAAGCGAAGAAAACAAACTACCATCAAATAATTTCTCCAAGAAGGGCATCTGGAGTACCTAAAGCTCTTCAATTCTATAGCCCTTAACAGTTTTAATTTTCAAGATAATCGGAACAAAATAAACGAATCTATTGACAATGGAGTACAAGCGTTTAGGATCCGTCTTTGTGCTTTGGTCCCAACGAAAACCCAGATTTGGGTAACACAAAACAACAATGATATTTACCCTAGTACGAAAGATGAAACAGTGTTACATGGGTACAGGCCACGCCTTTCTACCGTTTCTTCATATCCCAGACTCCCCCAACCAAATCTCTATTATGAAATCATAATAGAGACAGGCACGAAACTTTTCAAAGGTGACCTTAAGTCCATCTTCACAAGAATATTACAAACCAGAATAAAACAATTGGAGTTTACGTGTAGCAGTATATAGCAACAGGCTGGAAACCTTGACACTGCCATACAACAGTCTTAACGATAACTGTGCATTGTGAGGAACAGGTCAGGTCTCTCTCACAAAATAAGCCGTTCTCCTTGAATATCACGTCGATGGAAAATGAAAAACTAATTGATCATGATCCAAAGGCAGCTAAAGATATTTAATGAAAACCTCTTAAAAATCCTGATTTGCTACCAAACATTGAAATCATAGTCAATGACAATAAACATTAACAAAATTGAAATCTTACTATGAAAATATAATCAAATCTTTCTGATTCTAATCATTGACAAAGTAGAATTTCCTTGCCAGTAGTCACAGCTTAGTTCGACTTTATGCTGCATGCATTTCACATTAACAACCAATCTGAATAACATACCTTCATTTTTCCTATAAGCTCGTTCAGAACCGACTCGTTTGTAACCTGCAGTCCTTCGAACATTGATGTCAGCAAGTTAACTCTGACGGTCAGCCATTTTTCTATTTCATGTGCACTGTGATAAAACTAAAAAACAATTTTTTATCAAAGTGGCTAGCTTCAAATCTTTTATAGGATATTTTGCAATAAAACGAAAAAGCCAAAAATTATGAACTTTTCATGTGCTCCAATGGATTTAAACGAACCTGCACATAAACTTGGGTGTGCTCCATGTGCTTGTCCAGGGCAATTCGCAGTTGTAGCAACCAATTCCATTGCGTTGACATAACCTCGATGTAGGCCTAAAATGGTTGGAAAAACAAAATCGTTTACTTCTTCAAAGTTTATTGTGCAGATTTTATGCCAATTTAAACATCAAATTGATACTATGTTGAACCTAGAGATTCCATTGAGACATGGTGAACAAACTGCCAAATACCTAGGGCTCAAAAAAAATTTTCGGAAGAAGTAAGATGTCGTACGCAGGACGAAAAAAACTGCGTACGTACGGACAAATATTATTAGTAAGACTTTTCTGAAAACTTTGAAAAAATTAACATACAAGTTTGCAACAAGTCTTTGTATTCGAAGTATCGAGCCGTAGGGGTCCTTGGCTTTGCTTTTTCAAGATACCAGTCTGCGCAATTGTTTCAGGCGATTTGCTTACTACAGTTCGAAATTAGGCTGAAGAAAAGTGTGCGGGGATGAAAATTGTATTAAGTTGGGTATTTTCCCATGCCTTTATCCTAGATTGTATTGCAGCTTTCTTTTTTGGTAGTTATACCATACGAAGTCAAACTTGTTATTATATTTTCACGTACGATTGCCTAATCTTCAGGTACGATCGTAAGTCCTTATTTTTATATTGTTCTCATATCATCCTGTCCTTGAAAACCTCCTACTTGCTGGAGCAATAAGTATGGGAACAGAAAGCTAGTTCACACGGAAGCCAGGGTTAATGCAATGTAAACCATTAAAAAAAGAGTCCCAACCGCAATGGCTGCAGATCCAGGGTGCTGGTCGTTCATCAAGTCGTTCCCTTTCTGTGTAATCGCGTTGTAATTCGCTTTATGCTCCTTGAATTCATCGTCCCATTCCTGTTGATTCAATCAAAACCATAATGAACCTAACAATAATCCTCATGATTATAATGAACACTTTCAGAAAATATGTTACAACTATCGCCAAACAGAGATCTTTTTAAAATGGCTGACAACGATGAAAATTCGCTGCTGCAGTTGCCCGTCAAAGCTGATAAAAACAATGGGGCTCGTCTTGACTTTTTGGATAATGAAGAAGTTTTGGAAATGGTTGTCGCCGATTCTACAGATTACCATTCAACATAGGTCATTTAATGAAAGGTTAAAAAGGTTAAAAGAAAAATTGCGAATTCAAGGAGACCTTTCTGTATTGGTCGATTTCCACCAGGTCGAGGCTTTTATCAGACCAGTCACGTGATACTTCGGTTTCCTCCTTCTGGCTCATCCAGAGCAGTTCGTTGGTGGCTTCTTTCATAAAATGAACCAAGAATGTCAGGTTTCGCTTTCGCTTAATGCACAAATCCTGCAAAATAAAGGATTATTGACTTTAGTTTTTATAGGACCAACAGCTAAACTTATCAATATTGTGCCACAACGTTGTTATAAGCCTTGAAGCACCTTGAACTCACATTGTTCCATGTCATTAACACAGTAAATGCAATCCCTACTCATTAAAACGTAAAATATTAGTACCAGAGGCTCAAACTTAACCTCTTCTGCCATATTGGATCCCTGTGGTTGAACGTTCTTCAGAAATAATTTAAAAGTGAGAGGCTGGCAAAGAGCGCGCTTCAAGGGAATCGTGAGAGCGTTGTAGCGTTTGAAAATTGGCATTCGAGAGCTTGAAAATAAATCCATTAACTAAGATTATACGATAACAGATACTATAGAACACATATACCAAACCACACATACTCTAGAACAAGACAAACCAGGATATACATTTAGGTACGATAATTAAGGCTGCAAAGATCCTACAAGAAGCAAAAAGCACGAAAATACAGCTACTGTGTAGTCAAAAGGAGTTCGCTTTCACCTTAGGACTCCATTGGTAACATTCTCAATAGGCAAGCGGCACTGATTGGTCAACCTCAACAGTCATGTGCTCGTGTTTCTGATTGGCCTATTTCGATCCACAACTGGGTATATATATTTCCTAGCGTTGAGTCTTGATCTATGTTCTGACGTTTTAAACTCTGAAGAGTGTCAGACGAAAAGCTTCAGTTTACTAAATGTTTGCTTTTTCAAAGCCATTTATAGCTTTTGTTAAAACATTTCATTTGCAGATAACACAGGAGGCCTGGTAAAGGATTACAAATATTACCATAAGCTTCGCATATGAAGCTCGAACTTCCTCAATCTTGACGATGATTTCTGGTGGAGGATCATTCATCTAAAGAGAACAGATTCATTAATCTAAAGAGAACAGATTCATTGATCTAAAGAGAACAGATTCATTAATCTAAAGAGAACAGATTCATTGATCTAAAGAAAACAGATTCATTGATTTAAAGATAACAGATTTATTGACGTAAAGAGAACAGATTCATTGATCTAGAGAGAACAGATTCATTGATCTAAGGAGAATAGATTCATTGAAACAGCAAGACATTTATTGATTGATTTTGATTGCTTTATGGAAATAGGTAATGGGGTGTTACGTAAATGCTATGTTTGGGCTGAGAGCAGAAATAAATACAAAACATGCGACGGTTTTCAAACGTAAGAAGTAAGCATATAATTCAGATGTAAGCCAGGAATTGTCTTCCAAAATTAACATTAAAAACTACAAAATGACAAATACAAAAGGAAAAAACTAAAAAATGAAGAATACAAAAGGAAAAAGCTAAAATGACAAAAATAGAAGAAAAAACTACAAAATACCTGAAGGCTGCAGGTTTTATCAACCTCGCTTTGAAACTGGTGAATCTCTTTATGAAGCTGGTCGTTTTCTTCCAAAAGTCTTTCGTTTGTTGGTAAATCAAAACCAAATTCGTTCTTATCCAAAATCGCCTTCGAATAAAAATTATACAGACATTGAAAATGGATCATTCGAATGAATGGTTTTATGAACTGAAAAAGCAAGAGCAAGGAAAGCTAACAACATAGGTCTAAATATCTGTTGGATTCATCTAACAGAGCTGTGATGTAAAGCTATACGAGATGCAGTAGTAGGGTCTGGGGCGAGTTGTCAGCTACAAAGCGATGTCAACTGAAGCAAAACCATTGTTTTAGAGAGGCCTCCCTTCTGCAACAAGAGGCCTAACGCAAACCAGCTATTTTGAGCAAAATTGTTACCTTTAAATAGAAGAAAATTCACAAGCTACAGAAAGATCGGTTGTTGATGAAATTACAATACTTTTTAATTGTTAAAGTTTTCATTTAATTTATTCAGTTCTCTGTTTATTAGCTTTTTGTATTTTAGCGAAACGCTTACAGTGAATAAAACTATAAAAAAAGAAGTTATTATGTTCGGGCTCAAGACAGCCTTTACAACTTGCGGGGGGTTCACTAGGTCTCTGTGTAAAATGTTTTTGGGAGGTAAGAAGTTAGGGAAAGGAGACAGCAACCGACTTTTGACGCTTGCTGCAATTAAGCGAGTGGCAGGTGTTGCTAGGAAAGGATTGGAAAATTGCTAAAATTGATCTGTAGGATTGAATTGATCTCTAACGACCAGCATCTTGATCCATTGCACAAACAATACTGCTGGGAAACATATTGCCAACAATCTCACTATGAAACAAATTACAGCAACAACAACCATTTGGCGCGAAAATTAGCAGCGATGTCCAGTTTATGCATGGATGTGTATGATTTCACACACAACATGGTTCTGTTTTGTATGATAATAATACAATTAGAATCACAATTTCTTTTGCCAGGTTGAGGTGCGAAATAGTGCAACCAAAGCTCAAATCTAGTGCCCCCCTGCATTAGAGAAAGACGACTGGTTAAATAAAAGATGATAAGTGATAACTTGGATTGAATGACTATCAGTTGTGATTAAATTCTGGTGTCAAAGAGAGACAAAGGTCCTGGTTTTGATCCAGGTATATCTTTACATGACGACGCGATCCATTACGAAGCGATCAAATACAAAGCGATCACATTTCAAAGACCAAGAGTCTATTCACATCAAGCAATTCAGTCCAATTTATCAATGTCAACCTGTCTTATCACTCATAGCAGGTTGTTTTTAACTAAGCCTACGCTATTAAAGAATTATCCCAGCAAAAACATCTTATGACTGCAAGTTTGTAGTTTTTATAATAATATTTTCATTACAACATTTGTGTTGTCCATTAGCCCAAATTCAATATTTTTAAAAATCAATATTGATAGTTGGGCAACGATAGCCAAACTTCTTTCAGTGAGAAGCAGCATGTTCTGCTATTTCACCTTCTGCATAGCAAATACCTGCTCAAAACAAACCGTAAACAAATGCCTTAATTGTGCAAATTAAAAACATGGCAGTCCTGATTTGAAACCCTTAGTAGTCAGTCATACTGGAAATTTAATAGAATATTTTTCTTGAAATATTTATATTCACAATTATGAAACATGAAACAATATTGCAAAACAGAATGTAATGGGTAGCCATCTAGATATTCGCTGAAAATCCTTACTTCAGCTCATCCACTTCTATAAAGTGAAGAAACATTGACAACAAGTCCTTAAAATGAAATATATATTTCACGAAAGGTTTAACATACCTTTCTCGATGCAATCCATGACAAAGTAATTTCTATCTCCTGAAATTTTGCACTCGAAAATTGGTCTCCAGTTTGGCCAGGTTTCATTTTGACAGGCCTATTATCCTCCTCATCACTCGAACTTGAAATAACAGAGCCTGTCTTCCTGGTGCATGCAAAGATGCCGGGCAACTTTACCCTGCTGCGTCGTTTTCTTGAACGTCTGCGTCGCTCAGGATCCTCCATTGTACTACTTGTTTCGCTCATTGCTTCACTCATTGCCTCGCTCATGGACTCGTCCTGCGCACTGGGTGAGCTTGCGTGCTCGGCCGGCGAGGCGGGTGTGCTTTCGGACGAGCCAGCCTCGCCCGGGCCTGCATCGCCAATCACACTTTCAGCCTCCTATGGACGCAGTGGTTATTATCAGTAACTAAACAACTGGGATTCGTTATATCAATCATCCACTTCAATTTGAGTGTTGTCGCCAGAACTGTTAAATATTGTGATTGTTGTGTGTCGATTATCTGTACAGTAATTTTGATGCATGGGGGTGTCAAAATAAGACACCAAGACTTTAGGAGAGGGGGGGATAGTGGAGGGGGGTAGCAGGCAAATGAGCGTCTACTATCATGATCCATAGGGCATTTGGCAACCACATTTCCCAACTCGCATTATCTTTTTGGCAAACTCTCTTTTGAAATTCCTTGGAAGCGGAATAAACTGGGTTGGCTAAGTGAATCGATTCTTTACCGTGAGCAATTACGTAATAAATCAATCAAAGAAAACATAAAGAGGCTAATGCGGCTAACGGTGAATCACCGCCCAAAATCGCACTATCAACACAACCAACGTGAATTTTTAATCACTCTCAAGATTCACAAATCGAAAAACATTTCACATATCTTGGGTCAGTAAAAATAAGTGATGCGTTCCAATAACGTCGATCTGCGCTAAAATTTATTATTGCACACAATTTGAGTTGTTTAAAATTGGTTTCAACAGAAGGTTCACACTATCAAGTGACATTACTCCATCATATGATAATTAACACTTTAGATTGTCATTAGGTTAAATGTTACTTTTAAACATTAAGTCAATCGTTTGTTTAAATAATTTGTTAACTGAATGGGCGAGAAAGGGCGAAAGAAAAACAAAATCTATTCACTTTTAATATGATTTATTCAATATATTTATTAAGATTAGAATCAATTTTTCCCAAAAAACAATTTATCCATATCACCCCTGGTTTTCGATTTAGCATGACAGAAACAAGTATAAGATGTACTGCGTTTTATGGCAAACGTTTGGCGTTATTCGTTATGCGAATTTATTTTACACGCTTGATTAGTAAAGAGCAAACCATACATTAAAAAATCACACAGTTCCCGAAAATATCGATGTCAAAAAAGAATGGCCTTTTATGGTTCACACACAGTCACGCAGTTATGGCATTCATCAAGCACTCTTTGAGAATCCGTATCAAATGACTTTAATATCAGGCTCAACTATGCGTCAAGTTGCAACATGTATGATTGAGAAGAGTTGAAATCTTCTTGTAGAGGGATTTCAAACTCCTTTTATAAGACTGAGAAACGCAAAGGGTCTGAAAAAATGTTTCCCTCCATTTCAGTCAGGCGTGTTTTTTTTGTATAAGGAACAAGTCTCCATCTTACGCCAGACGGAAAACCAGGTAAAGTTTCATAAGAAATCACATCTATATCGTCCTCAATAAAAAATCTATCCTAAAAATTTATGTATGAAATTTCGTAAGCATGGTCCAGAAAATGCACCTTTGATTTTCCTTTCTTCTCCTGCAACACGCCTGCGCCCTGCTCCAACCCAGCCTCTGTGAAAACAGCTATTTCATCTTCGGTCATTTCAGACTCCACCTTGCGAACACGCTCTGTTTCTTCTATCTCCTCCTCAGTGACATTGCTACGCACGGTCACCACTGTTTTCGTTGTCTTGTACTGCACGTTGTATCCTTCAAGGTCGGCAGCATCAAGCATAACACCTGGTTCAATTTCGATTTGAGAGTCAAACGGTTCATCGGAGACAGTCGTGTCTCTTGTAACTTGGATCTGGTGCCCGCTCATCCTCGACGTCCTTTTAAGTTCCATTGTTGTCTCCTTCTCAATAATGGTTGTGATACGCAGCTTCAGCAATTGCCAGCGGCTCGCTATGTTCTTCACTCTGCAAAATAAAACATTCCCTTCACTGAATCTTTCGTATATCCAAGTCATTAGAGTATCAAGCACTCATCAGAGGATTCTGCTGCCTTCAGTGACTACAGTTTCCTTGTAAATCACGCCAAACCAGCTATTTTAGCTTTAACAATGTCTAAAACACAACAGCTAAAACAAATTGCAGTCTCCAAAGAAGGCAAACGCTGAAAAGACAAACCTGACTTGAATTTCCTCTGCCTCGTCGTGCTTTCCACTGAGCAAAATCTCGACATTAGCAATAAGGGTTTTCACCGTTGGTTCAAAAACCTAGAAAGAATTATGTGCAAGGGATAACTCAAGGAGAAACGTAGAAACGATTTCAAGTGCTACCATTTTTTGCTGAAATAAAGCCAACTAATAGAAAGAAATGAATATGTTTTTGGCCTTCTAGACTAGTAAAGCATTTTCGTTGAGCTTATGGCTTGCTATTAATGTAATCTTATACTTAATAAAGATTCTTAATTATCTTAGCAATTGGGTCCTAAGCACTACGGTTGTTATCTAGTCTTCAATTGTCAACTCGTCTTCAACCAACCGAGATACACGTAAAAACCATACCATAAGCGCCTTGTCTAGTTGTATATGTCGTCTTCGCACTTCACCAGACCCCAGCTCGTCTGCTTTTACTTCGATCTGAAGAAATATGAGATTTATTGATTTACTTTTAGATCAAGAACGAACTATCCAGCGCAAAACTTTTGTCAGTAGCTCTTTATCTGTTTCAGTAGACCTGTCAGTCTATCTATAATGGAGTCATCATTAAATTCCTGATGCGAATTTGCTGCAGGGCCATCAGTGAGCAGGTATTTCGATTCTCTCGTCTTACGGGGACCTGCCTCATTTTCAGTTGTGGTTTTCTAAGAATTTGATCCGATCGAAGGTAATTTCTGCAAAGGTAAACTTGCTGCCATCTTTTTTACTTCCGCATCCTTGTCTGACAGTAAATCTAAATACGTGTCGATCTAAACAAGAACTTTTTTCTTCTGCTCTTTGCTCATTTTTGCTAGTATCAAAATGGTTTTAAAAACATCAATAACGGTGCCCGAACGTAAATCAGAAACAAATCCAAATGTCAATGTAAGGAACCATAAATTCTCTCATCGCATTGCAGACATTGCAGACAAAGGTTTCTCACCGAATTAGCCTCTTCGTCAATTTTGTCCAGAGCCTTTTCTAAAGCAGCAGCCTGTAAAAAGTCAAATAGTTTCAAATATTTTCAAAATCATTCCCAACTTGAAAACGCATGGTTCAATCTTAAATTGATAACTAAACTAAACTCAGCCTGCGGTAAAGGCACTTGAAAAGCAAAGTTTTTTTACCGATTGAAAAGAATCTGCTTCAGAACTTAACAAAATAGAAGACAGAATCCTGTCATATACTTCTGCTTGACTTCAACCTTTACCGTTGCAAGTAAAAATAACTGGACGCAATATGGTAGCCTGTGGTTATTTCTAGATAGCAACAAGCACAAAATATACAACATTTTCACGAAAACTCATAAAAAACGGATGTACATTGAATTACCTCTTTCTCTGTTTTCTCGGCAATCTTTTGCAGGTGCTCCAACCTGACGAAAATGGGACATAGAATGTAACAAGAAAATAAAACATGTGCTCCTCTGCATTAACAATTACATAACGGTAAGGCGTTTCCTTGCAATGGAGTCTAAGCCAGAACGGCAAATCATCATCGAACATCTTAGTATGAAAATCCCCGATATTTCATTTTGTGGCACAAACATATATGCTGTAAAGTCTAGGTCGGAGCAAAGAGAAAATCAATTTGTGAGATGATGTTTGTGATTTTCGTAACAAAAACGTGCTTACTACACACTCAGCCACAATAGCCAACTAACTAACCCTTGAGGACATGTGCCGAAGCGATTTATCACGAAAGACATGTCAACGCAGTGGTGACAGGAGAAAGACTGGGAACCACCCCATACCCAGGACTCGATTGCTCCAACAATATACATTTATGCGTTGATATTGTAAACAGAAACCTAGAGTATGAGGCTGTAGTTATATTAAGCAAATTGTCATCTCTATTCTAGAATAAATAATTACTTTTTCGCCACTGGGCGGCTATTCAAGTAGACCTCTAAATATTACGACACGGCTAGAGGCTAAACTTTCTGCATCTCGACTCATGCCTGTCCTGAATTATCAAACAGCTAGCTGAGCAGCGTACAAAATATGACGCTAATGGATTGATGTTTCACCAAACGTTTCAAACTCTTCCTTAGCGCCTTTCAGTTCAAGTGATATTTTAATTAGGCCTTCACTCATAGTTTCAGTCAAAACACAAAAAGGCAAGATAAACAAGACATTCATCTTTGTACCAATCATTTAAAAAAGATGATAACATAAGTTGTGAAATAGGAAATACACGACTTAACACGTTAAAGATACTACGTTACAAATTGATTCCGATAAGTAAAGTTGAAAACAACGTCACTCGTTCTTCAAACCAAAAAAATACCCCAAAATCTGTAAAGCGTGCGTATCTTCCTAAAATGTTTAGATGTGTTTGTACCCTTCATAAATCGGAATCCTAGATGGCTTATTATGCCTTTGTTTAAATGAACTTTCAAATGACGTTAATCTTGTACTACATGTGTTTAAACTCTCATCATGACAGAAGTTTTCCTCGGTTTTTACGAGAGACTTTCGCCTCTGAGCCTCGCGTCGTAAATCTTTCGCAATCTCGTTGATAAGCTCATTCTCCTCAAGACATTCATCCATCACCGACAAAGACCCTGTTCGCATCCTATTTTTTAAACGACGCGATGCTTGTCTGTTTGCCTCCGCATACTCGATGTCAAATTTCAAATCTTTCACAACTTGTTTTTCATCCTCCATGTATTTTGAATAACTTCGCTCTAAAGATGTCCTGTGCTTCCAAAACAGAGTTGGATTATCCAGCCGCGGAGAGATTCGACTCAAATTCACCATGCTTCTCGCTGACTTGATTCTACCGCCTCTGCATTTTTCAGATATCGTCTCTAGATTTCCAAATGATCGATCAACACTGCTGCACCTCTCATACCTCCTGCCATCAAATGAGGTGTCTTTGCATTTATTGGGCATGCCAATATCGTACTCTTTAAACTTCAAAATGCTCTCCCGCAATGATCTCACCCAACTGCTTTCCTTGTGAATTCCCCTACTGTCTGTTCTTTTTTCACGTATAAGCTTTGGAATTTTGCTGTCAAATTTTTTCGGAGACCCTCTCGTAGTACTGAAGGTTTCAGAAGTTCCATTTGAACAACATGGTTTTTCACTTTCGGAGTGGCCCTTCTTCATGCTTGTCCCACTGTTGCGTCCTTTGTGTATTACATTGTCTGTTTCTAAATCGCTTCTGTCAAAATTTCTCTGCATTTCCTCTGCATCTCTTACTCTGTCCAAGGTAGGTGCAAAACATTCAAAAACACCTGAATCTGCTGACTCCATTAACTGTAAGCTGTCAACTCCAGAACACGAACTGCTCTTGTAACGCAAATTCTTTCTATTACTCTCGTCTTTTTTGTAGCTTGATGAGTTCTCTGCCATTTTGTAAGTTGTCTTGACACCGGGGCTTCCGCTTTCGGTTTCTTTATCAATTAATCCCAGATTCTCATAATCTTCAAAAACTTCATTGTCTTCTTTAGGAAGTGAACCAAACATATGTTCCCCTTCTAGACCTGTAGTCAAGACTTTGTTTGGTACATCATTAAATTCCTGATGCGAATTTGCTGCGAAGCAATTAGTGAGCAGGTATTTCGATTCTTTCGTCTTACGAGGACCTGCCTCATTTTCAGATGTGGTTTTCCAAGAATTTGATCCGATCGAAGGTACTTTCTGCAAAGGTGAACTTGCTGCCACTTTTTTTACTTCCGCATCCTTGTCTGCATATCCATTCCATTCGAACCCAGAAGAAGTCACATCTGGTTTTACAGCAAAGACGCTTGCGAGGGCTGCAATAAGATTTTCACCAGAAATGCTCTCTTCTTCACTAGCAGTGATTTCCTCACTGGTGATTCCATCTATATCTCTAGCTTTTTCTTTTCTTACGATGTCTTTTATAAGCACTTTTAAGTTTTCAACAAACACGATAGCAAGATTTTTTCCCTTGTCATTTAGCTTCATGACTAATCTGTCCGATTTTACTTCCACTTCTTCTTCAGCAAGCAAAAAGCTGTCTTGTTAACATATATGACTCCACCAATTAAATTTTATTTCAATATCAAACCAAGATTGTAACCACAAGTAACTTAAATCCAAATCTGCACAACGTCTCGAGTTCCCACAGCATACACTGAAATACGATCAAGAAGAAATCCTAGTCGCTTATTTTGTGCAGTTTCTGATGACAGACACAAGAACCACAGCTAGCCACTTCCTGCAAATTTTTGATTTGCTTCGTTCCTTTATGAAATTCTCGCAGATAAGTCGCACTTGAACAGCGCTTCCTAACAGGAGGTCTCTCAGGCCTCTAAAGCTCCAAGAAACTACCAAAATTTCTCCTCTCCGTGTACGTTTTCTACCAATACATATGTTAGGATGGCCAGATGCAGAATAACTAGCACGCAGTCAGTGAAATGAGCTTAAACAAACAAAGTCTCGCTTGGGCTTCTTTCGATTCGCGGCAACGTTTAGTCAGCAAACGCTCATTTACGCTTTGCTTCCGGAACACAAACCCTTGGTCATCCCCAGCCAAGATTTATCTTCGTAATCCAACACAGTCCTAGCCAGCGATGGACTCTTATGGTTGTTCCAAGACAGCGGGTGATTTCGACACGAGTATTAGACAACAGATGTACAACCGTGAACCAAGTGAAATCCTCTTAACATTAGCAAAGGCTGACACTAAAAATTCCACCACGCTTTGTGTACTTGAACAACAGCGACGCAGTTCATTTCTTCCAGAAACTAAATATTTTTATAAGTTACCGCATAAGTGGCGAGCTATTCTGAGCGATAAAACGCCGTAAATGAGCCTCGAAATAAGTCTTTGTAAACCATCTGACCAAACTATGATTTGACTGAAGCAACTTCTAGCAGTTTGCATACACAAGTTACTATGACAACAGCGGCTAATTGCTGAAACAAGACTATTATTCACCATCAAACAATCGATGGACGAGAACAAAGACGGAATTCACGTCCCATTTTCACAGAAGTAATCCGCCAAAACACTGGTTATCTGTATTGTCATTTCGTTTGAAATTTTGTTTAACTTGAACAGGCAATTAAATGTCTGCTTTTAAACAATAATTAATTGCCCCCTTTCGGGTTTGATATTTGCAAACATATTCACACTTCAAACCAAAAAGACAGGATCAGAGATGCCTCCCTTTCAAACAAAAATTATTGTGACGGGGGTTGGGCGGCTTTTTTGTAATCAATTGACCCGTCGGGGCAGCACTTAATTAACCTTGTTTTGTTTTTATTTACACCTAGGAAAGTGCACATGTCGACTTCATATGCACCAAGAGATCTAAGTAAATCAGTTGCTTTTGCAACTAGGCAACCAAAACAAATAAAGTTTGCCCTTGGTTTACTTCTAAAATGCTCCTTCAACCAGTAAAACGTCCAAATTAACAACAGCGATTGTATGCCATATCAATTCAAGCGCAGAGTGTTTCGTCTCCTCTCCGCCATTTTCGAAATTTAATTTCCTTTATTGAAGTTTAAATCAAATTTTAAATTCTTTTTAAAGATTATTAGTTATAACGGGCTTCCTTTTTATCTGCCTCTCTTTGAAAGAGAGAGATACGAGGCACGATCAAAGTAAGTAGAATGCATACCTGGAGAGTTCGATATTCAACGCCTTGGTGCGTTCTTCCACCGCAATCAACAACTCTGCCCATAACTGCAAAGTCAATACAAAAGATAAGATATTGGGAAGACGTCAGTAAGTGGATACGAAGCAAATCAACATGCTGCGTTTACGCTTACGAAAATAATAACTTCTCATATGGCTTTGAAAGAAGCAAACATTTTACAACAGATTGGCTAAAAGCTTTTTCGTCTGACACTCCTCAGAGCATAAAACGTCAGAACAAGGGTCCGAAAGAACACGATTAAAAATATGTACATGTATATATACTTTCTAATCACATGGCAAAAGTTATCTGTAGAAAATTAAGTATAACGGAAACAGAAAATCAGAAGAGCAGGTATAAAAAATCAATGCATTAAAAAACTTGTCTAACTTTGTCCAAAAGATTCGATCAAATGGTTGGATGGCCTAAACATGATACGCTAAAGAAATTCAAGTTTCTTAAGTTATTCAATCTATATAATAAACTACTTGAGGTATAAAATTTATTTTTCTTTGAGACATTTGCTGATATTTCGCTTTCCGCGCTACCACACTAATCTTGTGATTTATCACTTAGATAGAACTCTATTTTTGTCTGACTCGGACCATGAGACAACGAGACCACGAGAAAACTTGGTATGAATGCTTTAATGCCAGCAATTAATTTCCTGCTTACCTCATCAGCCACCCTCGGATGCAATCCTTCTGCAACATCAAGGAACTTGATTTTTGGGTCATACATTGCCTACGGAGAAAAACAAAGAGTGTTAATTTGGTATTATCATTCTAAAACTGTCTTAATCGAATAAAATTGAATTGAAAAATATTAGGAATCAAACATAAATATATAAGACATCTCTGGAGAAACTCGAAGTAGTTTTTCTTTTGAAGATGGAAATTGCATCTAAACGTTTTGGATATTGCAGAACCATTTTGATTAACATCACCCATTTGCTAATGAGAAATGTACTGGAAGCAGAAACCTGAAGATCCCGGATAAGGTATTTGAGGCTCCTTCTCTCGTGGTCCTTGTTCGGCATTATTTCCACCTTCAAGAATTTGTGCTGGGCAACAATATCCTACAATTGGAAAAATAATTCAAAATCGATACAAAGCATTGATCAACAAATAGAATGTTTAATGCTTAAAATTGCAAATTTTTGAGTATAGCTCTTCATCAGCCAGTGATTTGAAGTCTCGTTGAACGATGCACGGCATGCCGCTTTACATTCTGAACTGAATAATACTAAGGTAAGGCAAGGAAAGTCGCGAATGCATGTATTTCTTGCTGGCTGTAAAGTGATGGCTCTAAAAATATTACAAACCATGTATCAAATATAACTTCTGAAGACCAACAAGCACGAAAAATAAGCAATTTGGAGATACATATGAGTGATTGTGGTTGCTGTAGGACAAGGAGAGTAGCTTGAACGCTGAATATTCTAAGCAAGAAGTTGGAAAAATGTTGGGAAGATGTTGAGAACGAAGTAAAAAAGAAATGAACGAGACAAGATGAAAGGGAAACGGGATTCTCCAGAATATTGGGGGCGACAGGCTTCCCCTCGCCCCCCAGGTGTTCGCAAATGCTTTAGACAAATTTGCTTCGTTGTTAACATGATAAAATCGGGTTTTGCTTTCTTCCTGCCAAACGTCACCTAGAAACGGCGACCATTCCATCACTGAATAGGCTGGGACACAAAAGGTATCGAAACCAACCTTCATTGCGAAAAGAGTGGTGGGAAATTCCCGGCTCTTCACGTGGCTAATCATATTCTTGATCCAAGTGATGATTTTCTTGGCCTTGGTACAGTACTCGAAGTAGGCTTGCTGCCTTTCCTAAAAATTCAAAACAAATACAAATACAGATATCAATTTTACAAAGCACAACCAATTGGATCTAAGAAAATCTAAGGACAAATGCTAACTGAATATCTACAATGCCTGCCAAAAGTACTTGGAACACCCACCAATTTACGCTGCATTTGATATCTTTCATTCCTTTCATGAAAAAAATTTGCTACTTCCGCCCCCTTCCCCCTCAAACAATGTTGACGATTTAGAGAAATATCATAAAAGAAGCGCAAAAGAAAGTGCTTCCTAAAATCCTAATCCGTTTGATAGTAAACCAACATTGTTCCGTGGGGGAGAGGGGGATGATTGGTTTTGACCTTGGAAATTGATGTCAGTGTTCCAAGACTTTTGGCAGGCATTGTCTGAAAATTTTCTCGAAAACAGCAATCTGCGATATCAAAACATTGTGCTACCCTAGGGTTTTCGATGGTGCTGATCTCACTGCTACTAATTAAAATTCGAAATTTTCACTCTTTACACAGTTAAAAGGGGGGGAGGGGGTTGGGACTCTGAACGATTGATATAGTAGATATCCGAGTATTGTTATTTGTTACAAAAAACATTCTACTGATTTTTTCCGTCAATATCATTTAAATCATTATTGAAAACAAGTATTTTGTGCAGAATTCGATCATCGGTTTAAGAAATTTATCAATTTTCAAAGGAAAAACAGTACAGTTTAGTACCTTTGAAAAAGTGTTTTTTTTTCTGAAAAGTCCCCTCATTTATGGTCTAATTATTGATGAAAAAACAAAAAAATTCATGAGAATGTCTACAAACCATACATGATCTAAATAATTGCGAACAACATGCTGGTGAGAAACTGTTCAAATGGCTCAATTTTATCCACCATAACCCTCCCAAAACCATCTACGAATTTAATAAATTTGCTTAGGCTATGCTCCTTCGCATTCACATGTGGCAACATGATAGCGCTCATAGACACCCCATTCCCTATTATTTTCTATCTTCCCTTGTCCCAATAATTGGAAAATGGTTTGTGCCAATTATAATTGTTCGTTTTCCATTGTTAAAGTATGCTAGGAATTGAAAGAACGCTCCTTTCCTAATGGGCACGTGATGTAGTATGAAAATGCCTATTGCCAATGGTTACCAACGGTCTACAGCCACGGTCTACACATTTAAAATGTTTATAAAAATCGTATTTTTCAAAGAAAGTAGACGAAACCTCGTCAGTAGGTGTGCATGGCTAGTATAAAAAATATTGTAGGTTTTCAGATCGATACAAGTTGTAAAACTGAAGAAATTCAGGAAAGTGTCAACGGTCTACACTTTCTGAGAATTGAATTTGAAGTACTCTAGATCTTATTCTCCTTTTGAGTGTAGACCGTGGGATTTTCGTCATATTTTGCCGTTTTCTTCATGGAATTCATACAAAGGTTAATTTTATCTTTGAGGGGTATTATTATACACCTTTTGGGTGAATTTGGGGGCAAACCTCCCCCTGACAAGTCAGAAAATTGCGAAGAAACAGCCACGGTCTACACAACGGTCTACAAGCGTTCATTTCCGAGGGTGAGAGTTGCCTTGCGGGGCCTTGTCCTTCACATCGACGCGCGCTACATTCGATGAAATAAGATATTTTGTTGTGGCAAATGTCACGCAAACAAATACAGCAATCAATTAACGATGAAATAATCTGCCTTGCGCTTTATGAAGATAAAAGTAGCAGGTAGAGTCTAACTTAAAGGCCATTTTGACAATGCAGTAACAGTAGGGAAGAGGGCTTTCTTTGTAGTGCTTCTGGGCCAAGCATTTAGGAGGGCAGGAAGGCGAGTGGATGTCAGTTTTATTTCAGTTCCCTTACCAACCAACATGGAATAGTAGATCAATCAGTTGGGAACTCTGATGTGGGAAACACGGGGTTCCTTTCTACAATTTAGGTAAACACTCTGAAATTTGTCATTTGGGCACTGAATTGCACAACAAGGGCCTATATGAATAACAACTTGTAAATCCGTGATAAAAGGAGAGCAACTACCCGACATAATTCTCAAATACGACCTTATCTATAATTAGAAACATGAAACAGAGGAATCGATGTCACTTTTATAAAATTGCATCCTTTCCATTTTTAGATTATTTTCTAGCTGCCACTCATATTTGTCTCCTTCATCTATCCCATTATTTCTTAGACAGCCATCTGGCTACGAGCCTTTGAAAAGATTCAAAATACAATCTTGATCCTACTAATTGGAAATCGATTTTGATTTTAGCAATTTTCACCTTAATTGAAATATGGCATTTAGTTTTATGGGGGTAGCTTACCCCCCCCCCCGAAAAATAACAATACCCCCATATCTCCTTATCGGTAACACGTACGATGTTGAAAATGGCAGAAATGGAATCAGCACCATCAAAAACCTATAGGAGGATATTGGTTTTGGTGGAATATCTAATAAGCTTCAAAATGAAATTCAGACAATGCCTGCCAAAAGTACTTGGAACACCCACCAATTTACGCTGCATTTGATATCTTTCATTCCTTTCATGAAAAAAATTTGCTACTTCCGCCCCCTTCCCCCTCAAACAATGTTGACGATTTAGAGAAATATCATAAAAGAAGCGCAAAAGAAAGTGCTTCCTAAAATCCTAATCCGTTTGATAGTAAACCAACATTGTTCCGTGGGGGAGAGGGGGATGATTGGTTTTGACCTTGGAAATTGATGTCAGTGTTCCAAGACTTTTGGCAGGCATTGTAGGCACTAATTCTTGCTTAAAACCTACGTTATTTTTTAAATGAATGTAAAATAATCGACAGGAATCTAAGAAAGTCTTTTATTCTTTGGCCCTTGATTTTCAGGGGTGATTTCTAATGAGGAGCTATCTCAGGAATTGATTTCTAATAGGGAGCTATATGAGAAGTTATTAGGCAACTGTTGCCTGATGACGTAAGGAAATATTTGAAATCTCTTGAGGAGAGTATCTGAAAAGCGTTTCTAAAAAAGGCATTTCTTTAAAATGGATGACGACAAGGAGGATGGTGGATCAAATCCCATCCAACATAAATACTTTCACAACAACAATATTTTGTTTGTTGCCCATGTTAATTGTAAAATGAACAGCAGTGAAAAGATGAACGCCAACATAAAATTGCAAGATAACCTTGAACGATTGAGGATTTTCTTCATTGCGTCATCAAGACGATAACTGTCAAAAGCATTGGTAAAACTGGCAAAACTGGCAAAACTTGAACACAAACAAACTTATTGGGCGAGACACTGAAATGGACATTATAGCAACGTGCAAAAATTTACGGAGAAAATACCTCTTCACTCTGCATACGAGTTTGTGGGGGAACGGAGGGTAGCGCTCGGTATAAAGATGAAACGTAGGTAAGCACTGCCTTCTCGTCAACTTCTGCGCCAAGCATGTCTAGAAACAGATGATGTTAAAAAAGCTGATAAATATCTAATGCAACACTTCAAGCTGGGTTTAAAAATACTTCTAAAAGCTATCTCAACTGTCCTCCTGTCTTGTCTTCTATTTAAAATTGAAAAATCATTTTTCAAAATCAAAGCAAATCAATAAATTGTTTTTCAAATAAATTTATTTTTCAAAAGTTGAAAAATAAGTTCTTATTCAGCAGCAATGATGCTGCAAAGCAAAGCAAACGGCGGCCTTGATTCACACTGATAGAGCAAAATAACGAAGGCAAAGCAAAAAGGCATCTACAAAACTAAGCATGATACAACAACAGTATTCAGTGTAATTTGATTGGCAACCTTCCGGCTCAAGCAGCCCAATGACCCCAAGATCTCTTTCTGCAACTCTGAAGAGGTAATCCATCCTGGCATCTGGCTTCAGGTTTCGTACATATGTGAAATCGATCAAGTCGGGCCTGCAAGGAATGCAGCAGAAGTCACTTACTATATATCCTGCAGGAAATAACTTGTATGCGACTAAATGATTCTTTCCCCGATTGACATCAAGATAAGCACAAAGATCTAAATTGTTTGGGGTGCTTGCTGACAAAAGCTTGTCCTAGTTGAAATTGACAGAGGGGCAAGCAAATCTAAAAGAGTTTGGTTATGTGTTTGCCCTTGCTCATTAGTGTTTCAAAATACCGTTGCAAAGTATCCATCTTGCAGAAGTATTGCGAGCTTGAAGCCAAGCATCTGCCAATACAATAATGCCTCAAACAAGCACCCCCTTCAAATAAGGGCCCCCTCAAATAAGGGCCCCTCAATAAGCGCCCATCCTAGAGGTGAAGTTATTGAATAAGCGCCCCCCTCAAATAAGCGCCCACCCCTCGAATAAGCGCCCACCCTGGAGCCTTAAAAATTAAATAAGCGCCCCGGCGCTTATTCGAGGCATTACGGTATCCAGCTACATCCAACAGAATATTAAAGCTAATATCATAGTTTCCAATCACGCATATACCTGTGCCTATGAACCACGGCGTTAAAGGCAAGACCGTCCTTCCAAGCCGTCGTGAAGTTCTCAATGCGCACACCAGGGTACCTAACCAAATAAATAAACAAAAGCTATATATGTCTTTATAAATCAAAGGCCACTGTTCTACAATGCTTTATTGACTCTTAGGTTAAGATTGAAAGGGCGCTGGTATACAGCTTTTCAAAAACGGAAACAAAGAAGAAAACAAGAACATTTAAAGACAGAAAAATCTTCATAAAAGAACTTGATCATACCCATCCGCTAATTCCTTGCACCAAATTATCAATGCTTCCTTTGGCGTGAGTTGCTCTTGCTTGAAAATTTCTTTCACAGTGGAAACCTTTAAAGAAATCGATTTTTGAGAATAAAGAGGTGGAATTATTGTACAAGAGAAATAAATTATACTAATAAAGAGCTGAAAATATAAGAATAACGAAAAGAGAGGCAACAGTCCTCAAAAGAGAGTAGTAATTGTCGTTTGATCAGGACTGACTTGTGGTTGCGGGCACGAAATTCATTATGCACAAATTTGCAGGTGCAATTGCAACAATAAAGAAAGTTAGCACAGAAAAGAGGAAACATTTATAATTAAATAATTTTCGTCGGGCACTCACAGAGAATGACCAAAGGGAAGCAGGAAAATTATATCCAGATGCGAACCAAAAGTAATGAGAAGGGAAGAATGGCACCAACCCCTTCCCCCCCCCCCCTCCCAGCCATGTTGAAGGGTACTTTTTCCGAGAGAAGCAAGAGATCTTCTTCAAAAAGGTCTTTTGTTTCGATGTAAACAAATACTGAAAAATCTAAGTAAAAAGTCAAACTTCCTTAAAACGATGGTTTTGAATTTTGCTTCACCTTTAGGTGCAAATCTGTATAAAAACACTTTGCATTGCATCTCAATCTTAGTTTAAATTTTTCATGAAAATGTGTTTGAGTGGCCTAAAAAAAATAATCAACTTCGAGCTGAAAAAGGTATTGATAAAGTTGGTCTGGCAACAGCAGGGGATACCTGAAAATGCAGGATAATTATCCAGATCAAGCCAAGAGTGAGTTTGGGATTTCCATCAACGATGTCGTCACTTCTTATGTTGACAAATTTCACCTAAACAGAAACAGAAATCTATAAGAACTGTTTAAAAGTATGTTGCTTAAAAGTATGTTGGATGACTGATAGTTTATTACACAGGTATGATAATATGGTACAAAACAAATGCAGCCCGAAAAATAAAAAAGTTTGATACCAAAAAATCAACTCCAATCTATTGCTATTTTACTTAGATTCAAATTCATTAAATATGGACCAAATTAGAAAAAATGAAGTTTAAATGTCATTGAACTGTCTTCCTCGTGAGGAAATAGAAAGCAAAATAGAATAACACACGGAGTCTACTTTAAGAGTATGACACTTTAATTTTAAGCCAACAAAAATTAATAAATAAATACTTGTCAATACACATCGACAGTTTTTTGAAACGCACTAAAGGCTCTTAAAGTAAGTTAAAACAATATTGCTTTTACGAAGAATATTTCAATTCTTTCAGTGCAATTAATAAATAACAACAATCTATACTTCTGGTTTTATTTTGGGATTTTCGTGGAATTCAAGTTACTTTGAAGCCCTTAAAGAAATTTCATCTCCCATCTACAATCCTTGCCAAAAGTCTTGGTAAACCAAGCTAAAATTTCGCATAACCCCAGTAGCACCCCCTCTCCTCCTTGAAACAATGTTGAATAACAACAGTTTCAAAGCTTGGAATTCGTCCAATGTCAGTTTATTAGCTAGGACAAGTAATAGGCTTTTCAACCAACATTGTTTTTGGGGGGAGGGGGGATATTTCTGTATCTTACAGCCGGAAACCTTTATTTCTTCAACATCTTTCATTGGTCGCAGGGTGTTCCAAGAACTTTTGTCAAGGATTGTAGATCTGCAGCATTCAAAAAGAATGTATTTTGAAATAAGAAACCAAAATTTGCAAACCTTTCTTGATGCCAAAAGCCTAAGACATTGTTGCACATTCTGCATCTTATGCAGCCGCAAGCCAGACTTTTCTTTGAGCTGAAAAGAGGGAACGGGTGTAATGAATAAATTATCTGCAGAATTGACACATTCTTTAGTACAAAACGTTTGGAGTTCATCAACATGATGAATAGCAATTCAGAAAACGTTTGCAATGCAGAAGCCAAACATCGATTAATTCATTGAGGTCAGAAACAGAAAGATAAAGAGTCAAATAACATGAAGCACCTGAGAAGACAAAGTCTGGCAGTTAAAGAAGGACTAAGAACGTACCAACTTTTCCCCGCTGAGCAGCTCCAATAAGGTAACAAGAGCCCTTCCATCTTGCAAATCGTAGAAAATGTCATGGACTTCCTCGCCCACCTAAATGACATAAATCAATTCGAATATATTAATGGCAAACATTAAAACAGGCGAAAACATGGCGAAAGATTATCAAAGTACAGCGCTTTCATGAAAATTAATGAGCTACGTACCTTTCTGATGTGACTATTGATCCATTTTCTAAAAACTTTCTTCTGTACTGCATCCCTCTCATCTACGACAAAGAATAAAAAATTAGGCCATCAACTTCCGAGAAAAATAACAGATTCGTGCGTTTATACCTAATCGCTTGACTTACACGGGGGACTTCGCTTGTGGCTGCCTACCTATTCAACTAAATGGTAGTTCTCTACCTGTCTACTCTGATAAAGGTGAAAGTCCCGCAGTATACGTCTTCCAATAGCGAAATATCATAATAAAAATATGATCTCACATTTTTCTGTACAGTAAAACAGTAATTTCAACGTGGCTATCTATGTGGATTTAGTATTCTTTAGCATTCTTTAGTATTTTTAGAGAATTTACACGGAGGCAAGTTTCCCGGCTAGCCGAGTTTCCTGGCGAGTTTGCATGTAGCCGGGAAACTCGGGCAGGCGGGATAAAATTTCTGCAAAATAATGAAGTGATATGTTTTTGATACTGTTCAAAGGCGGGAAAAGAAAGTTTCGCACCAGGATGGTTTCAAAAAACATTTTCAAGAATTTGAGACCGATTTTGATGATGAACTTATTAGTTGGCCTGCTGTTCCAATGAATGGCAACAGGACAATCGTTGATCATAAAATTTTTGCAAAACAAAAACAAAATTGCAAAGAACAATCTGTCATGCGCCGGATCAGAGAAAGTCCCCGCTGATTGGTAGCACCGACACAATGACCAGTCCAAATATGGGCAGAAATAAAACTCGGCGAATGAAAGAGGGATGACGAAAGCGAAAATAATCGGAACATTTTGTCGCATCGGAAAAAGAAATATTTGCAGAAAGCATGCGTGTTAAGAAAGCAGTTTTTACCGAAATATAAAAACTGACGAAAAAAGGCTCTGCTAAACTTAACAGGAGATTTAAAACTTCTGAAGTTACGCAAACGGTATCCTTCCAATTATTATCTTCCTCAAATCAAACCTTAAAACAGCTGCAGGGGCGGCGCAAGCCCCAAAATAGTGGGGTGGACAATTAAGGGGTAGAGCTGATAAAGAGGTCTGTGTGAGAAGCTGGTGCAACAGCGTTATTGATAATCAAGTTTGACATATTTTGAAACCCTCAATAAAAGAGTTCAATTTCATAGGCAAAGGTTTAAATACATAAAAGCTATTAACATAAAAGCCAATTTCAGAGTGATTGGACCTGCGTGAGCAACCTGTGCTAGAAAACATTCAAACTACAGTTGAAGTGTCTTATTTCCGTTCAACCGATAATGAATTTTGGGATATACAGAACTGCTCCCTTCTTTTAAACCAGTTATTCGGACTTTCTGTTATCCATAAACTTGTCTGCAACCAATTAAAACACTAACATTTACAAAACAAAGACACAACTAAGTTTCTAAACAAAGCTTCCGACACTGGTTATCGATGAAATTGAAGATTTCCATCGTCTTTCATAATTTAAATAGCATGAGAACCTTGAGGAACAAGGGACTTTTAGCCACAGGTGAGGATTATGGCTTATCAGACTGAGAGAAAAATTGTCTTTTTGTCTCGACAAAATATCGCGTAAAAGGATTCTAATGCAACTTTCAAAACAGCTTAAAAACGTGAACCACTCATTTATTAACAGAAAACAAGACTCACATATGGTATCCCTCCCTTAAAGGCAAATATGACGGACAGAAATTTGTCAACTGTAAACATTTGCAACAGCGTTCGTCCTTACCTCTTAGCATTCGCTTCAAATACGATTTTTTAGCATTCGGCCACGCAATCCACGACTTCTTTCGAGCGCCGCCACTATTTCTACGCTCCTTCAACGATTTTGGCATTCTCAGAAAACCAGGCAGCAACGCAAGATGTTTATACGAGGCAGTTACACAAACTACATGCACACCTCAGTGTTCTAACTACCAGTTTACTACCACGACTTAATTCTGGATTTATGGCTGATTTCTCTTCAGTTCATCAATGGCACGATAAAGATAAGGTTCTACAGGTGTGGTGCAACAGAAATGTTTGTCAAATAAGAGTCGCGAGTGGATTTAAATGGTCAGAATGTGACAGACCTAGATGAAGCCTCTATTTACTAAAAGCGAAAAGTTCTTAGACAACTTTATTACCTTTATCGGCAGATTATGTCGACTCTCCCTTCGATCATTCCACGGTTTAGCATTTTTGTTCTTTTTAAGTTTATGAGCTCAATTATAATTCAAATTTTGCAAGCCCTCTTAACACTTATTAATGCTAACTCTGTTGTTCGGATCATTTCAGTAAATAAGAGTACGACTTTGTGCAACACTGAACCAGAAACATAAAAAGAAATTGCACCTGACATCGCTAGCCATTTTATGATGTCTAATTCGCTACAAAAAGTAACATTCTCAAAGGTCTTGGACACAAATAAATAACTTGCAAAAGAAAAGACCATAGAGAGGAGAATGATAACTGGAAACAATGATGAAAGATGTCGATAACCTTGAAAGATGCAAGCCTGATAGCGGGGATGAAATAATACTTAGATTTGGCTAAATGAATGGAAAATATCGTTGAATATTTCAAGCAATTTGTGGACTGAGGAATGTTGCACCTGCATTGGAAGACTTAAATGGTCAGTATTAATGGTATATCATTTTTGGATTCTTGTACAATAGCAGTGAAATCATATGACCCTTTCAAGATTCAACAGCAAAACAAACCATCCCAGTAGCTCTAATACGTCTCTAGCTCTTGATTATATTGAAACATATTTTCTGATTCTTAAAAAATATTTCAATTTCCGTCTCAAGGTTGGTTCAGAAGGAAGTAAATGACAGCAGTATGATAACATTTTTACGCTTTGATTAAAACTTGGCAAAACAACCTGCGTCATGAAACCTGCCCAAAGCAGGACCCTGATTTGCTATTTAGCAATACGCCATTTCAATCTTAGCCACTTCTCACAAGTAACCCCCCCCCCCCCACTTTAATCAAAAGCAATACCACCCTGATAAAGCCCCCCACACAGGGGGGGGGTATATGTTGTAAATATGTTGTAAATAGCGATTTAGATTAGTTTCTTTGAAGCTAGAGAGAATTTCGAATTAAAATAAGTACAAGCAAACAAAATTTGTGGTTATACAGTACATAATTTATATACACTTCATGTATTAATTTATGTACACTTTTGCTCTGATGAGGCCCCTTATGCTGGGGCGAAATATTAACCATCTCTGATTTGTGTGTTTGTTGTTGTTTGTTCTCGTCACATTGTGGTGTTCCTTGTATACTACTATAATTTATATACCCATATCAAAATAGGCCAAGAAGAAACGCAAGCACATGACTGTCGGGGTTGCCCAGTCAGTGCCACTGGCCAATTGAAAATTCACAAAATTTTGCAGTATATAAATATAATTTCACAAAAACCTAATTATTACCTGTTCCAATGATTTTCAACTTATCAGAATGGACATTTCAAAACTTCCTGGTTGGTTGTAATTCATTTGAATAAGTCCAAGAAAAACACATCTCTAGACCAAATGAAATCATCTTTTTAGATTACAAATCTCATAATCTAAAATTTTGCCTCAGATTTCAAATACTGTTGGCACACAAGACTTATAGTTTCCATTGAAAAAATGTTGTAGCGCTGGACCAAACTATATTTTAGGCTAGACATTTTCCCTGTCCATTCAGTCCATAATTTCATATCAATATTCTTCAAGCTTGTTTGTTGCAGCAATGGGGTGCCACCATATTACCTGACAATTCTGGCAACAAGACATCTATGCTATTCTGTTGCATCAGCTAATGCTGATGCTTAACAAGCACAACTGCCTGTGTCCATCGAAGGATAATAAGATTGGAAAGATGGTGCCTTGTGCATTTTTGCAAAATCATTTGGTGGTGATAGAAAATGGGACATCAGAAGGTAAATCCACACCCAAGCTTGCTACCTGTTGTACCACTAAAGTCCATTCTTTAAAATAGGGGCTAGTTAATTACTTAGAATAAAATATGTATTACTAGATAAAAATATATTAAATCGAATGAAAGAGCTTCTCTGCCTTGCATTTTCTGGTAACCTTTTTTGAGAAAATATTTGTCAATGTCTCCATAGATTTATTAAGATATATGAGTTTTTGTACAACATACAGATTGGGTTTTGCAGTGGCCCCTAAACTGAACATGAGCATGTTTGCTTAAAGAAGAAAACAGAGTTTTAATGACAAACAGAGTTTTAATGACAAAAATAAATTGCATTTTGAGATATTTACTGATGTCCACAAAGCCCCTGATACTGCTAACCATGAAATCTTACTAAATGAGCTTCCATCATTTCATTATTCTATTTCATTAATTTAAAGCAACTAAACTTGAAGATATGTTTGACTTAAACATTTATTTGCATACATTTTCATAATTACTTCACTTAAACTTCCTTTACACAGGTCAGAAACTCGTCAAGACATTAGAAGTGATCAATAGAATTATTGAAAACCCTTTATGGGTTAGAAACAATAAAATGCTTTATTTTTATATAATATATAATCCATTTCTATTTTTTCCTTTGCGTGCTGGTTCTATCTTAATTTTTTGGTCTTAATTGAAAGCCCACTATTTCAACTCATATGTACAATTTGTAGAACAGTTCTGGTCATACAACTCAACTCTTCTAGTCATACAACTTTCAATCAAAACGTCCTTTTTGCACACCCACTTTGGGGTGGGGTCTCTTTATTTGCTCACCTACTTAGAGAGCTCATACATAAACACCCTATCTTACTTAAATAATCACTTCCTTACTTTTTGTTGTAATTCTGTAATCCTTTGATGAACTTAAGGTTATTACAGTGTTTGCAATTTGATTTGTTTAGAAAGGTATGTAGGATTGATAGATAATCAAAATTAAACTTGCTATCAGGATATGAAATTGAAATTTTTGGCATGTGAAAAATCATTGGTTGCGGCCCCTTAGGGGAAAAGGGCCTATGGCTATTGTGTTATTCATGTTAACACCACAAAACGTATGAATTCAACAAAATTAAGCATTTGTGACAACAAAGAACATAGTGATTTGTAACACAGATGAATGGCATTTTGTGACAAGGAGGAATATAATTGTGCAACAAGAAGGAATAAGAATGTATTTGTGGGATGAAGATTAAAGTATATGTAACAAATAGAGGCTAAATTTTGAGACAAATTATGGTATTTCATGACAAGATGTGGTAGGGTTTTAGAATAAGGTCGGTTAGAGATTTTCAAGAAGAATGTATAGTCCATGCTTTTCTTTTTTGTCAAAAATGATGAAGGGGTTTGCCAAGAAGAAGTGTTTTGTGACCAAATGGGGTTTGGTTTGTGACAATGATGTTCTTTGTTCCAGGACAAGAAGCATTGTGACTTCTTTATTACTCGGATCTTTCCATTGGAGTAATCAATCAAATTTGAGTAATCACATCAAAAGGGCGTGGTAAGGGGTGTGATGCCACCCCCAATTCTTCATGATTTGGTCGGTAAACCCTACAGTTGGTCCAAAAAATACTTGGTTGGACGGTCAAATAGTCTCAAATAGCACCTAAATTCTTCTTGATCTATGTCTTCGTCGGTAAATTGGATGATCCCCCACCCCCTCCAATCTGGAAGGTCAAGCTACATATCATGGCCTACCATGTTAGCTGATAATGGCCAGATAAAAGTGAGAATAAAAAGAGTGCGAAATGTTGTTTTTCAAACATACCATTTTCATCAAACTCTTTGATCAAAAAGCCGTCGACACAAGCCTCTGAGTCGCGACCGCCATCCCAACTCCAATCCATCGGACCAGCAAAAAATCACTGCTTCCGGACCATTTGATAACTTCCTACTACCCGTTTCATTCAATTTCGATCGCTTGCTTACAAATGCTGGGTAATCAGAATTCAATAGTTCATGAAATGAAATCGTACGATAATGTAAACTAAGTTACAAACGCGGGCCAATTTCAGTTCACTAAATCAGCAAAATATCAACAACTGCTTCCCTTTCCGAAAAGAGCAGACAATGTGCTTATTGTGCAGCCTCGCTCGCATTGTGAAGAATGGAGCGCAACCGGGGGTCCATCCCTGTCTTCCCTTCCAAGAACAGATCTTATGAAACTTCATATTTTGCAAATAAAATCGACCAAAATGGATTAGACAATTGCTAATTATTTAAGGTGTGTAAACTTAGTTTTTGGGATATAAAAATTAAGATCCTTGGAAACAATAAACGAACTGAAGAAAACCTCTAAGGATCACGAGAAAACACAGCGCGTCTGCCAAATATGCAGTCAATAATTTGCATAATGCAATCTCTTGTTGCTTCAGCAGGGCCCATTCCACCGGGGGCTTGGGGGCCATGCCCCCCGACTGTTTTGCGCAGCAAATAATAATTTCAAAGCTGCAATAAAAGGGGGAAAAACTTTAGTCCCCTCCCCCAATTTTCAAAACCCGTGGCGTGGGCCCTGTTCAGGTTAGTGTATATTCGTGAATATACTGAGGCAAACTTAATTAACACAAAAATGCTTCAGAAAAAATTACCATTTTTCATTTCAAGAAGAGGCATTTAAAAATCAAAAGAACATAAGAGTGTGGAACGCCAAGTTCCTTACGTAGAGGGATAGTGCTTGTTTGAGGGGGGGGGGCTTTCATCCTTGGCTAGCATCATGAGTTTGGGTGGCCGGTTCCTTTCCTCCCTTTATTTGCCACCCCAGTTGCCAGCGGGAACCCATTTGCTGTTTGGTGGACAAGAGGCGAGTCTCCAAACAATCAGACGAGCGTGGATATAAACCCTCCAAGCATGTCTTTTTAGTTATTTTGAGGCTTCATAAGTAACTCAAAATAACTGATTGTTCATTTAAAAATACTCCAATTACGGATGCTCGAATTAATGAGATTCAGACTAAGAAGGTGTATTTATTCCATTCTAAGGCTTCGGGTGCAGCCTTTTTCCAAATGTCAGATGACCTAAGAAAAGCAATGACGACTGCCGCTGGTCCTACTGACCCAATCTCCACAGCAGCACGGATTGACCTGTTCAACTTCTATTGAACATTTCAGCGGGGGCTTCTTTAAGAAAAAGATCACTGATTTTCAGTTCATATCGAAATACAATAATGACACGAAAGTTGCTTGTGATTCATACAAAGAGGGGTGGAAATCCACTGTCTAGACACAGAATATCACAAATGGTTTCATCGTGAATCTTCTATGGTGATTATGATTATAATGAACAGATGATTGCAGGGTCTAATTTGACTGTCTTTCTGCAAAGTTGTGAGTCCTGTGTATTTAAATCATAGACATACAGAAATGGCAATTGTTTACATACACGAATCAATGTACCTGCAGCAATCTGTTGGTGGGTGGGGCATGCTACCATTTGTGGGTGACATCGTACCAGAATCGTGTTCAGACTAGGTGATACAGCGCTAACTTTGGGGTTGGCAAAAAATACTTGAAAATTCATACTGGACCTTTTTGTTCATAATTGATATCATCTCTATTTTATTAATTTTAAGCTTCAGTGAATCCTATTTCTTTGGTTTCCCTCGCTTTTAACAACAAAAACACACCTAGGCCTTTGTCAAGTTTCTTCGGATTGCTGTACAAAGCTCTGGTGCCATGAAGATATAAATTGTTTGAGGGGCCAAGCTTGTTTGATTTGCTGTGAAGTTTTCTCTTGGATAAAAGCAGTAAATATAACCTCAACTAAACAGTAAATTTTCTCAAACGAAGACTGGCGGAAGGTTTCAGGCTTAGGTTTAGACACTGATTCTCGCTGATTTTTTTGTTTACAGCGAGAAATTGAAAGCAGGTTGGTGAAGCATTTTACCAAGAAATTCTTGAATAAGAACAGCAGGTCGATCGACGTGAAACCAAAATGTTACCAAGTTGTGTCAGAGTTTTTCTCTTCGCTGCTTACGCAGTCCGCATTACCGATGTAGGGCAAACAAAACAGGCAGAATTATCCTGTAAATCCTATTACTTTGAATATTTAAAGAAAGCGAAAGTTTCCTTGTTAACACTGGCTTATAGAAAAAAATACATGCTCAAACCTGCGATACGATCAACAACAACATCAGCCAAAGTTATTGACTGGGCGCCTGGACTTCTTGGCCGCCGCTTTCCATTTCGGGTTGGAATAAGTATCTGAAACCGTGACATTTTGTCCCGCAGTTGGTATGAAATTCGTCACTTGAGGCAAGCCGGATGGTAACCGAGCTGCTAGGCCAGTGTAGGTTATAAATTCCAAACTATTATTCAGGGCATCGACACGGGCATTGAGCGATTTGCTTTGTTGACCAAGCGAACACAATAGCGACCAGACCGTTGTTTTATTAGGGCGACCTGAAGCTAAGAGCTGAGTAAATTGCAGTGAGAAGAGATTTTCATGCCTTGATAAAAATCACTCTTATGTAAACAAATAATGGCACGGTAAACCAGGATTATTTGCCAGGAAGACAGTGCGTCAACATATGCTTATAAAACAATTGTCTACATTTTTTGTATTGTGTGACTGCATTTCGTTTGTTAAATAACAAAAGTGTCTTCGGCTAATTACAGCAACATTTAAACGGTTCTTATTTCTGTTTCATACAAAAATGTATTGGATTCTTTCGTATTAATTCACATTTTAAAAGCCGATTTTGAATAGAGGATTAATCAATGAAAGGGATCCCCGTCTTTAATCTTCATCACCAAGTAACCATTTAGTTTTCTTTGTTCTATCAAATGAAATAAGGTTACACAATTTCCATCACGTGGTTTTCATTAATTCACATAGATCTCATTTTTAATTATTTTCGCAAAAGCATTAATCTATGAATTCGTCTATGAACTCAACAATTTTTTTCTTTGCACTCCTCCTTTGAATAAAAATACAATAAAATTTTCCCAGCTTCATGCCGTGAATATACACTCATTTTTTATAAGAAACAAAGGTCGATGTTGAGTACTCCAGTTTCTTAATGTTCTGGAAATTTAAATCCTCGCTGCTTCTTAAGAGTTTCTTAATTATGATATCATGAATGATGTTATGAAATGCTCGTGACCTTTTTTATAACGTCAAGAGATTCGCTTCCGTTTCGATGCTGTATTTAGACGTTGGAAGTATATTTTTATCCCTTATGTCTTAAATTCTAGGCCAACAGGGCAATCATGTTCTTGGATTTTACAAAGTTTCTTTGTTCTCAATTTTATCACGATTCAATAGTTTCTTAATTATTTTGCTTTGAGTACTGAAGTTTCATAATTTTTTATCTGACTGTCCAGTATTCGTTTCTTATAGCCAGTTTCTTATAAAAAAGAATGAGTGTATTCTAAAAGCATTCCAATTTTTTTCAAATATTATATGGTTTCCGGGGACCATCGCCTGCTCTTGAATAAAAACCACGCTTTTTGACAAATGAACTATGTCAGTCATTCGATTCTCTGTAGTTAACACTTCAAAGCAGAGGTGTAGTGCTAGGGAGGCTCAGGGGGCGACAATCTTTATATTTTCCTTTCGTTGTTCCAACAGTGGCAATGCCACGCCATTGTCTGTTGCTAAAACATTTCTATTGGCATAGTTTTTCTGAGTTCAACCATCTTGTGCAATTATACATCTATTATCCAACTTGTAGCGGGGCAGTACTTGGTTTTGAAAGGCATTGGAGTCGAAATTGTGTTAAAGAAAACATACATTATGTCCCTATCAATTACTGTCCACATGTTTGGATGTGCCATTATGGAAAACGTATTGAAAAGCCACATAGCATACAAGAGACTGCCCTAAGAATGTAGGATACTGGGACTTTGAATCTAATGACGATGAAGCACTTGAAATAGGGACACGTCTTATTTTTACGAAATAAGTCAGACCAGGTAGGCTCAGAGTTTCTTAACATTTTGTTGATTTGAGTCCCAGATAGCTATCAAATGAAATTAATAACCAGTACGACGATAAAGAAAAAAGACATATGTATTCGTCAACTTCTATTGGCTGCTATTGTCTACGATGTAGCAATAAGTTGACGAATACATTATGTCTTTTTCTTTGTCGTCGTATTGGTTATTTATTTCATTATTAAGCTGCGATTTCCGAAATCTCAAGTTATTAAAAGATTCTTAAGAACGGACTTTTGTTTTAGCGTACCAACTTCCAGATTGAATTTTTGTGCCTCTTTCAGCAAACAATGAAGACACTTCATAGTGTTTCACAGATTCGAGGAACCGTGACAGAATTGTCGCGGTTCGCCCTTCCGTTTACACTAGCACTGTGGAACCCCAGGGGTGGCGCTAGAGACAAACCTTGAAGGTGCCAAAGTTTATATTCTCCGTAAATGCCGACGCTGGATGTGTCAAATTGCCGACAGAAAAAAAGATTTGCCCCATATAGCAGGCAGGACCGTCGCGAGGCAAGCCTCGTTTGGGGGGTGTGGAATGCAAATTTACCTGAAAGATTATTGCCTGAAACTTTTTAGCTGGTGTCACAAACCTCTGCAATACATTTTGTCAATCCAATTCTGTATGATAATAACCGACTTTCCTATTAGTATTGTCAAATCTCTATATCGGGACGGGCAAAATATATAGTTACTACCTGAGGCGGCACCATGGTTGCCGCGGAAGGGGCAGGAAATTTTCGAATTGTGATGCTTCTAGTTCCCTGGAAAATGCACTCTCTTAAGCAGATTTCACTAAAGCAATCCTCCTAATCCTATTTAAAATTATTGTCTTTTTGCAAAACTTTTTTACAGCAGATAAAAACAACAATTTCGCCGTGGTCTTGAAAAATACCAGGTTGTCAGTTACTTTTAAATTTAGATCCCTCTCTCCATCTTAGCATGCTTTATGAATGTTTAGAAAAATCTGGAGCTCATAGTGAGATGCAGTTGACGCTTCTACTGAGAAACTTTAGGAGAAATGGACACGAGGCACAATTTTACCTAAGATTGCTTGATCCTTTATTGATTTTATGACAGAAAGGTCTCTGAAATACCTAAAGCGTTTCTTCCACCGAGCGGATTTTACCTGAAATTTCCTATTGAGATACTATTGGGGTGGGTGTGACAACCCCCAGTCGCGACGCCCCTGAGCAGCACCTCCAATGAAGGGGCACCGATAAAGAGCATTTTTCCAAGAGCAAGCAAGCATATAGAGCAAGCATTTTTCCAAAATCGTTTGTTGCGGGTGCAAAGTTCTCCCTTGCCCCCTCCCCGCCCCCACTTGTAGTGATAACATCTAAGCTTTTGTTTTGTTCCCGCTGTGTTTTTCATGCTACGCTTCGCTGCTTGTATATACCGCTGTGTTTATTTAGAAATAGTTAGTTGGTTCGAAATAAGATAATAACACGACGTACGTCTCTTACTATCGACTTCGCTCTTCAATAATTCGTCCTTCGAGACTGTTACTTTATTAACAACACAGGTTGTTAAATTGGTGACCACTTCGTTTATTTCTACGTCTACAATTCGACATGAATACAGACGCAAACACGCCACCGTCAGCCAGCACTACTGCAACTGCAGCCATCGCCACGACTTCAGAACCAGCACCAGTTGCTTCGGTAAGTGTCAAACTTCCACCTTTTTGGCCTAACGATCCCCTTGTTTGGTTTGCTCAAGTAGAGGCCCAGTTTTTCACAAGAAATATAACTTCACAGGCTACAAAGTTTGCTTATGTAATCTCCGCTCTCCAGCCTGAAATCGCACAGGAGGTACGCGACATTTTGATCCACCCCCCTCAAGCAACGCAGTACGATATACTCAAGGCCGAACTCATACAGCGTACTTCCGCATCTGAACAAAAGCGGCTTCACCAACTGCTGACTGCAGAAGAACTGGGTGACCGGAAGCCCTCTCAATTACTGCGCCATATGCGACAACTGCTTGGAGACAATACACTAGAAAACAACATTTTACGACAGTTGTTTTTGGGAAGGTTACCAACCAATGTCAGGCTGATTTTAGCCTCCACTGCTGACTCCCTTCCCGTTGAGCAGGTTGCTTTATTAGCAGACAAAATTTTAGAGGTTGCGACCCCTCTTGGCATCTCCTCTTTAACACCTACCGTGTCAGCGCCGGCCCCCACGCCTGTTACACCGCCTATCGCATCTGAAGTTCATGCTCTCAGATCTCAAGTAGAGGAACTGACTTTTCAAGTCCAAGCCCTCATAAGCCACACACAGCCAACCCATAATTTCCCAGGGCGTAGCCGAAGCCGCTCTATCAGCCGTAATCGCCGCACCAGCCCAGCACCCTCAAACTCTACCTACTGCTGGTACCATCAACGTTATGGTCGACTTGCTCGCAATTGCACTCCACCATGCAACTTTTCAAGCTTCACCTCAAACCAGGGAAACGACGCCACCAGCAACTAAGGGCGACTAGTTCTGCTGGTCCTGCTCCTTCCAGTCGCCTCTTTTATATTACCGACCGTATCACTGGTACACGCTTCTTGGTAGATACAGGTGCTGATGTAAGCGTTTTACCTCCTTCTTCTACTGACAGACAAACTTCTCAAAACATTTCTTTACAGGCTGTGAATAAGTCGCCAATTCGTACTTTCGGAGAAAAGTCTTTAACGATAGACCTCGGACTTCGCCGCACGTACAGGTGGATTTTTATTATTGCTGAAATACCGTTCCCTATTCTTGGCGCTGATTTCCTTGCTCATTTTGGCCTTAAAGTTGATGTTAAAAATCGGAAACTCACTGATACTACTTCGCCATACCAAGCCTTACTTCAAAAGTATCCTGACATTGCCCGTCCTTCATACAACGAATCAAAAGTAAAGCATACCGTCACCCATCACATCACAACTTCAGGCCCTCCTGTATTTGCTCGTCCCCGTCGTCTTGCTTCTGAACGTTTGACCATTGCCAAGGCTGAATTTGATCACATGTTACAACTTGGCATCATTCGACCGTCAAAAAGCAGTTGGTCTTCTCCGTTGCATATGGTTCCTAAGGCTACTCAAGGCGACTGGCGACCTTGCGGTGATTATCGTGGCTTGAACAATGCTACAGTTCCCGATCGCTACCCCATCCCACACATCCAAGATTTCTCTTCGTCTCTGCATGGAAAAACCGTTTTCTCGAAAATTGATCTCGTGCGTGCCTATCATCAGATTCCAGTCGAAACTAGTGACATTCCTAAGACTGCTATAACAACTCCCTTTGGACTATTTGAATTCGTTCGCATGCCATTCGGATTGCGTAATGCAGCACAGACCTTCCAGCGCTTCATGCACCAAGTACTTCGTGGTTTGGATTTCGTTTTTGCTTACATTGACGATTTACTTATCGCAAGCAATTCTGAAGCAGAACATTTGTTGCATCTTGAAATTTTATTCTCTCGTCTTTCCGATCATGGTATTGTCATTCATCCTACCAAATGCATTTTTGGCCAATCTCATATTGACTTCCTAGGACATCATGTTTCACCACAAGGAATCTCACCGCTTTCCACAAGAGTTAAAGCAATCAAAGATTTTCCTCCTCCTACTTCGCTAAAAAAGCTTCGCGAGTTCCTGGGATTGATCAACTTCTACCGTCGTTTTGTGCCTTGCTGTGCTCAATTAATACAGCCTCTCACCGACCTTCTCTCTGCCACGTCTACCAAAGAACCGTTCCAACTAACTGTGGATTCGTTATCTGCATTCTCAGAGATCAAAACAGCACTTTCCCGGGCTACTCTTCTTGTTCACCCATCACCAGTAGCACCATGCAGTGTAGTTGTTGATGCTTCGAATGTGGCTGTAGGAGCAGTGCTTCAACAATTCCTCAACGGTGCCTGGCAACCTATTTCTTTCTTTTCAAAGCGCCTGCAACCAGCCGAAACGAAGTACAGCACATTTGGACGAGAACTACTCTCCGTCTACTTAGCTATCAAGCACTTTCGGTACTTTTTGGAAGGACGCGCATTTCATGTTATGACAGACCACAAGCCATTGCTCCATGCACTGTCTTCTTCGTCTGATCGATATTCGCCACGGGAAATTCGCCATCTTGATTTTATCTCTCAATTCACCTCTGACATACGACACGTAAAAGGCCATCAGAATGTGGTTGCTGATGCTCTTTCTTGCATTGAGCTCAATTCCTTGCTCAATATTCCAAGCCTTGACTTTGTCACACTGTCTGCAGCTCAACAGCAAGATTCTGAATTCCACCAGGTACAGTCAAACACCTCTCTTAATCTGAAAGAGTTTCCTTTACCGGCAGATTCTGGAACCATCATTTGTGACATATCAACCGGCACTCCTCGCCCATATGTTCCTGTCTGTTATCGCCGCCTTGTGTTTAATCACCTCCACTCACTTGCACATCCCGGTATTCGTGCAACACAGCGACTTATCAGACAACATTACATCTGGCCTAGTATCAACAAAGACATCCGCAATTGGACTCGGTCCTGTATCCCATGCCAACAGGCTAAAGTCACCCGTCACACGTTTTCCCCCATTGGAACTTTTCCATCTACTGACACACGTTTCGATCACATACACATAGACCTTGTTGGCCCTCTACCACCATCAAACGGTTGTAGATATCTTCTTACTTGCATCGACCGCTACACTCGTTGGCCAGAGGCGATTCCAATTTCAGATGCTACCGCAGAAACCGTCGCTCAAGCTTTTGTTTCACGTTGGATTGCAGCTTTCGGTGTTCCTTCAACGATAACCACTGATAGAGGAGCTCAGTTTGAATCAGCTCTCTTCCGTTCCCTCGCTGATTTACTTGGAATCAAACGTATTCATACTACTTCTTACCACCCTTGTGCCAATGGCATGGTTGAGCGTTTCCATCGACAGCTTAAAGCTTCAATCAAAGCTCAACCGGATTCCACAAGATGGATCGACCTTCTTCCACTCATTCTCCTCGGACTACGGACAACGATTAAAACTGACCTCGGTTGTTCACCTGCCCAACTTGTTTATGGTTCCACACTTCGTCTTCCAGGTCAATTCATATCTCCGACATTTGATGTCACAGCCCTTGATCCCTCTGTTTTCGTTGATCGTCTACAAAGTTTTATGCAACAACTAAAACCAACTCCTCCCCGTTCTCAAGAAGCTTACACATACATCCCAGCTAATCTTCCATCTTGTACGCACGTTTTTGTTCGCCATGATGCTGTCCGAAAGCCGTTTCAACCTCCCTATGACGGTCCTTTTAAGGTTCTCAAGCGCTCTGACAAACATTTCCTCGTAGATGTCAATGGAAAACAAAAAACAATAAGCATAGATCGTCTTAAAGTTGCTTATACCGATGCAGATAACCAACGTTCAACTGCCAAAAACACACCATTCCCATCAAACCATGCTTCAGCGAGGGCCAAGCCGGTAGAGAACCAAGTACCTGGTACTCTTCGGACACGTTCAGGGAGACAAGTTCATTTTCCCGACAGATATGGACATGCCTGAATATTCTTATATACGTTTAATTAACTTTTATCCCAAATGCTTTTCTCGAGCTTGCATTCTAGGGGGGAGGTACTGTAATGATAACATCTAAGCTTTTGTTTTGTTCCCGCTGTGTTTTTCATGCTACGCTTCGCTGCTTGTATATACCGCTGTGTTTATTTAGAAATAGTTAGTTGGTTCGAAATAAGATAATAACACGACGTACGTCTCTTACTATCGACTTCGCTCTTCAATAATTCGTCCTTCGAGACTGTTACTTTATTAACAACACAGGTTGTTAAACACTTTCCAACCTGTGTCGGAGTCCACGAGATTTTCTCGGCAATTTGTGCCTTTTAAGAAACTTAATGCGCAAATATTGCCTATTGTTGAATATTTCTTCCTATCTATGTTGGAAGAAGTTAATCGATGGTTTTCTCTAAAACATTTGTTTGTCGCAAGCTATGCGGTGAACAATGCTATTGAAAAATAGTTGATTAAAAAGGACAAGATTTATTACAAGATAAAATTGAAGAATTCATTACGCATAATGTGCTAATGATCGAAATGTTTTCATTGGCAATAATAATGTCTTGAAACGAAAAGAGAATCCCTTAAGAAGAAAATTCATTAAAGATTTTATTTATGACAGCGTGATTTTGCTGTTGTTAGGGTAAATTTCCTTGAAACGATCCAAAACATGATCCAAATCAAGCATCTCTGCACGTTTCGCATGAATCGGCATTCGCATGAGCAGCAACAGGGATTTCAACCGAGAGGCGCACGATGGTATTGTGGGTCATGCGAAGGAGCACCATGAAATTAAGTCACAGCTTTCACGGAAGCGACAGGATATAATGCCACTATGATAGTAAAATTGCCGAAGAAAAGCCATTGAGAAAACTATAAACCAGCCAGTGCAGTTTTTTCCTCGATTATTGTCATTCATTCAAACAACATGTAAACCGGGTGACATCCATCAAGTGCCGGCGGTATTGAGAAAGCAAAAATTGATTGGCTGCCGACGGGGGGGCTAACAAAAATCTAAGGGGGGCTAAAGCCCCCCTTGCCCCCCCCATGCCGCCACTCCTGAACCCTGACGATTTTGCTCTGCTATCCGGAACAGTTTTGACCCTGCTTTGAAAGCGAACGAATTTTGTACCGTCACGGTCCCGTTTTTGAACGGGGCAGTGTAAACACCTATCCGAGATGATTTTGTCACGGATTCACAAAGAGGTCTTTTGTATGGCTGTTTCAGGTAATCGAGGCTTTGATTGTGGCGTAACTACGTCGTCAAATTCTAAAGAAAAGGAAATTCTGAAGAAAAGACGATCACAGAAAAGGCTTGTATTGTTTCCCAGTCCAAGCCTTAATTGGACTTGGCAGTTTCGTAGTCTAAAAAACACTGAAAAATTAAAGCCACCTTGTCGTTCGTCCAAGTAAAGTTTTTATCGGCCTTCCACTCCATTTTAGCTCTCAATTAAATTTCGATTGTTGACTTCGGCGGCAAAATAAAAGCCTTGGTTGACTAAATACAGCATCTTCTAAACAATGTTCTACCATTAAATTAAGGTCGTACCGGTACAGTGTAAACGGAACGGCTAAACGGAACAATTTGGAACCGCGACAGTGTAAACACTTGCGAACCGTAACGGTACAAAATTGTCCGTAACGTAACCGTAACGTAACGGTACAAATGGGACAGTGTAAACGGGTTTTAACGTTCGAATTTGTGATAATCATTTATTGTAATGATCAACGATCAACACGTGTTTCAATTGTTCTCATTAAACGAATTTCAATCAGATTTGCATGTTAAAAAAATTTGAGAAACACTTCCCATGAGTTCAAAAAGCAACTTATTTGCAGCTTTAAAAATTTTGACTTCTGGTGATCGATAATCACCTTCCACCTTCTATGTCTGATTAAACTCTCACTAGTCTTTTCAAATCAGTATTAAAAATGTTTATGGTATATATTAAACACAATGCATAGAAATACACAGTATACGTTTAAACAGAGGTCTCCAAAACAAATAACAGAGAAACAATCAGCGGAACAACTCAAATGGTATGGAATGCTAACCATGAGTTAAGGAGATTTATCCAGTCTTTTCCAAAGAATTGACTTGAAATTACACGCTTTTTTTCTCGGCGCTTTTATCGTTACAACGATAAGCACGAAAAAACCGCTACTGTGTAGACAAAAGGAGTTCGTTTTCACCTTAGGACTCCACTGATAACATTCTAATAGGCAAGCGGCACTGATTGGTCAACCTATACAGTCATGTGCTCGTGTTTCTGATTGGCCTATTTCGATCCACAACTGGGTATATATATTTCCTAGCGTAGAGTTTTCGATCCATATTCTGACGCTATAAACTCTGAAGAGTGTCAGACGAAAAGCTTTAGTTTACTAAATGTTTGCTTTTTCAAAGCCATTTACAAGTTTTGTACCACCAAAAGAGTAGCGAAACAAAAAATTCATAAAGAGCTGGTGTAGGTAATGATGCAATCACTGTTTGTAAATGGTTTGCATAGACACCCGCCCCCTGTTTGCATTGCTCTGCTGTTAGTGCATCGGGATCAAAGAACGCTAAACATTTTTGTGTCGTCCCTCCTTACAAATAAGATCAGCGTTGATTTTTTACTTAATTTGACTTCAAAATCTTCATTCGTAATGAGATAATTAACGTTACTCAAAATAAATTAATTTGAAATAAATTACTACCTTACAGCACAAAGATAAACATTAATGAAAATAAGAATTTGAATTGTACAACAAAGCCTCATTGTAATAGAGCTTAATTATTTGGTTTCCATTGACAACAACAAAAATAAGAAGCTTAGGAGACAGCATTGAGCCCTGAGGAACACTTAATATGAGCTGAAGAAAGAACAGAGTGTTTTAAAAGAAAAGAACAACATGGCTATTGAACCAGATACTACAAAAAGCCGTTTGATGTTCAAACATTGTCTTAATTTTTCCTCTATACCTACAACGCCTTTCCAACCTGTTTTATCATGCGGGTCCTTCTCACTCTTTAATACTAGATACAGGTATTTTATCATGTACTTTCTCACGCCGAAATTGAAGATATTGACCAGACTTGTTTAGATAACCGATCATCAATATTGAAATATTTTTGTGATGATACTTGTTCAACATGTTGGGTTATCACAGCTGAAAACAGTACCAACGCAGTTGTTTTTCAATGCAAAAAGGTTGTAAAATCAAGGAGAGAAGACCCGTACATAAAGTTTGAAGATTCAAGCTTTAGATTCTTTTAGTGCGAGAGAGCTTCTTGCTACTACTAAATTGTTTGAAATCTTTAAAATGAGCTAGAAGATATTATTGACAACGGTTCTGCAGTCAGTTGATACGAATCAGCTTAAGTTTCAAATTAAACTACTATACAACCTGTAAACGAGGAATAACAGAAACGAGGCTGCTCCTCCGATCATGAACAGTGGCGTAGCTTGACCTTCCAGATTGGTGGGGTGGAGGTCATCAAGTGTAAAATTTACCGACGAAGACAATAGATAGGGAAAGATTTAGGTGTTATTTCACCTAACGAGTTCATGGACCAACTTAATATTTACTTACAAACTTATAAAGTATTGGGGATTTCACCCCCCTTCAGCCCCCCCCCCCTGCTAGCTACGCCCCTGATCACGACAAAAGATGGCCTATTTGCCAGTTACATACTAAGTGTTTGAAAATTATATCTCGAAATGCTTCTAAAAACTAATCTATCATTTTATTAGATTTGATATCCTGTAAAGGAGGGTTTTCGAACAACTTTTAAAAAACTAAAACTATTTTACAACAAAAACCTGCCTTCCATTTAATCAATCTTTTGGCAAAATCTTCTCTTTGCCAAAAGAAAATTTCTTGACACAGAGGAAAATCTTTAAAGGATAACCTGTACTAATCGGGCATCATATAAGAAGCACTTTCATTCTCCCTTAAGAACGACTTTTGGGAGGCGAAGGTAAAGCTGCTTTCAAATTTTTAGAATTCTGCAACATTTCAAATTTGTAAATAGAGCAGCAAGACCAATTGGTATCGAGCTTCAAATGGTGAATCCAAGGATCAAGATACGACGGGGGGGCTTTGGGAGCCTTGCCCCCCCCCAAGAAAACTTAAGTTGCGTAAGTAAACTACTCCTATTTTGTGAAATGTGACTGTTTTTACACTTACTTATAAGGGCTGCCCCCCCCCCCAAACAAAAAGTTGTATCTCGGTCTTTGGGTGAATGGATTACCTTGCGTCGAACTTTGGCTAGTCAAGGACATTTTTAAAATAGGCCTGGCCTTTTTCAAACGTTTCTCAATCTGACCATTAACGTAAAGCTACGCAAAATAACAACATTATACTACATGGAAATATACCCTTAATCTATATCTTAATGTACATATTATAACTTACTAACAATCATACCTAACTAAAAGTTATTTTCTTAGTATAATATACACAATAAAATAATTTTAATCTAAAAAGTAGGTCATAACTTGAGTGACTGCAAGTCCATAAAAAATATTATCGTCAAACGGGTGGTTAACAATAACGGAAATGGCCCTTTAGAAAAGGCCCCTTATAGGCATAGTTAAAGATTGGTAACAGTTACCAAGTAAAAAACATCTAAAGTTGCCGAAAAATAAAGAAAACCAAACTGGTCACCTTAAACAAATAAACATATCTTTACTGCCCTATAATTTCCCTCTACAGTGCCTATATTAACGACTTTGTTCGTTTACCGTGGATTCTTCCTCTCTGGGAGCTTCCAAGAATTTCTGCTATTGTGTTTCACCCATTCCCTTCTCGTATGAGTGATCACTGGATCTTCTTCGTAGTCTTCCAAGTAGAAGTTGTCGTTAGCATTAGAGTAGTTTGGCTGGGGTGGCTGTCCAAAACCTGTTAGAGATGCACAGTCTCAAATTAAGCCTTACATTCATATTTCAGTTGTATCTTAAGAGTGATTAAGATGAATTCGAACAGCGAGTATGGAAATGATTGACTACTGTAATGTCAAAGATTCATGTAAGACATTAACCAGTTGATTCTAACGAAATACCTTTTAAGCCTCTTTGTCACAACAGCTAAATCCAATTAATTACAGTCTATTAGACATTGAAAAATTCAATGATAAGTAGAATGTGCAACAGGCACCTTGTTGTCTGACGGATATCATTTGAAAAGATTGACAGCCGTTTTTCGGATTCAAAAGCACATTTTTTCCACACAAAAAATTTGCAAATTCTATTTAAAATATAAGCTACAGTTTCCTAGAGACGGGATCCTGAAATGTGTGCGTAAAATGCTGTTGCTGCTGCGAAAGTTGCAAATGAACCATTAAATTCATCGATAATTTTTGTAAAAGTGATCACATGGAACCTGTGCTAAATGCAGAATTGACAATTCAAGAATTGTTCATATTTAACTGATAAGCATGGTTAGGATATGCGTTCAAGCAAAAACAATGCTTACCCTGCGGCCCTCTTTGCATGCGCTGCCGTGGAGGACCGGTTCTTTGGCTCATATTCAATGGCACAACAGTTGACCCTCGCCCAATTTCTCGAATGTGCATACAAGTGAATATGAGCATCATAATCTAGGTACAAAGACAGGTTCCAAAGTTTAACATAATGGCCTCAAAAGCCCAAAAAACTGCACAAAAATATTATTATGGCAGAGTATTTCTCGTAGTGCTGTCCTAAAAACACACAATCAAGAATAAACAAGAAGCTGCAAAATCCATACTTGCTTAAATGATATCAACAATATCCCAACGACATATAATGTCAACTAAAGCCTTATGTATGTCGTTAGGAAACCTTATAGTTGAGCTGTTTCCATTTGAATTCTAGAATGTACGTGATATAGACCCCGTTTACATTAAAAAGGATCCAAATGGATCCGTGCCCAAACTAGCACGGATAGGCTTTCCGTTTACACTAGACCTGCTCAGGAGTGGCGGCATGGGGGGGCAAGGGGGGGGGCTTTAGCCCCCCTAGATTTTTGTTAGCCCCCCCGTCGGCAGCCAATCAATTTTTGCTTTCTCAATACCGTCGGCACTTGATTAGGGATGTACCGGATATCCGGTAGGCCGGATAATCCGGCGCCGGATCGCTGATTTTTTGAAAATCCGGTTCCGGCCGGATTTGTTTCCGAAATCCGGCCAGTTGCCGGATTTTCCAAAACTTTAATCAAAACTAAGAAAATTTGGAAAACCAAGTCAGACTCCCTTCATACAGTGATGAAAAATGGATTTTCCAGAACTAAACAATACCAACGATAAAACAAGCGCCTTGAAAACAGATTTGAAATGAAAGTGCTCGTCATCACGAAACAGGAAGACTGGATGATATAATTCACAAATTTGGTCCAGGGTTGCCAGATCGGCTTTTTAGGCCAAATTTTTCATTTTTGGTTTTTAGATTTAGATTGCCTGGAAAAATTGTTTTTTGCTTACTATTTAAATTTGACCTTGTTGGCCTTTTCAGCAGACGTCCAAAATTAATATGTAATTACTACATTCATAGAATAATTAGTAGTTAACTACAAAGTGTTAAACAAATTTCAAATTTTATCACTAACCTAAATATTATCTTGATATTAGCAAAGGGTTTTGGAAAAAAGTAAGATTCTTATCAAAGTTAAGAAGTTATCTAACAGGCACAAGCGTAGAAATATAACCAGTGCCTGCTCGATGGATTCTTGAGAGAGTTTTTGATTTGGCCTTTTTATGAGCATTTCGGCTTAAATTGCTCACCAGTCTAGCCTTCGTTTGTAAATTCAATCTGGCAACCCTCAATAGGTCTCTTTGATCTTCTCGCTATACATTTTTCGCAAAATGGCTCAAAACTTTTTATTACTGAAAATTCTATAAATGGTCAGATTATCCGGTAGAATCCGGCCGGATATTCCACGAAGAAATCCGGTAAATCCGGTTCCGGCCGGATTCTGAAAATCCTGATCCGGTACACCCCTACACTTGATGGATGTCACCCGGTTTACATGTTGTTTGAATGACATAAATAATCGAGGAGAAAACTGCACTAGCTGGTTTATGGTTTTCTCAATGGCTTTTTTTCGGCAATTTTATCATCATAGTTACATTTTATCCTGTCGCTTCCGTGAAAGCTATAACTTAAGGGATTCTCTTTTCGTTTCAAGATATTATTATTGCCAATGAAAACATTTTGATCATGAGCACATTTTGCGTAATAAATTTTTCAAAAAGCACTTCTTGTCCTTTTTCATCAACTATTTTTCAATAGCATTGTTCACCGCATAGCTTGCGACAAACAAATGGTTTAGAGAAAATCATCGATTAACTTCTTCCACCATAGATAGGAAAAAATATTCAACAATAGGCAATATTTGCGCATTAAGTTTCTTACAAGGCACAAATTGCCGAGAAAATCTCGTGGACTCCAACACAGGTTGGAAAGTGGGGGCGGGGAGGGGGCAAGGAAGAATTTTGCACCAACAACAAAAGATTTTGGAAAAATGCTCTATTGCTTTGTGAAAAATGTAAAAAAGTGGGGGCCATGACCCCTCGGTGCCCCTTCATTAGAGGTGCTGCTCAGGGGCGTCGCGACTGGGGGGTTGTCACACCCACCCCAATAGTATCTCAAAGGGAAATTTCAGGTAAAATCCGCTCGGTGGAAGAAACGCTTTAGGTATTTCAGAGACCTTCCTGTCATAAAATCAATAAAGTATAAAGCAATCTTAGGTAAAATTATGCCTCATGTCCATTTCTCCTAAAGTTTCTCAGTAGAAGCGTCAACTGCAATTCACTATGAGCTCCAGATTTTCCTTAACATTCAAAAGGCATGCTAAGATGGAGAGAGGGATCTAAATTTAGAAGACCACGGCGAAATTGTATTTTTCAAGACCACGGCGAAATTGTTGTTTTTATCTGCTGTAAAAAAATTTTGCAAAAAGACAATAATTTTCAATAGGATTAGGAGGATTGCTTTAGTGAAATCTGCTTAAAAGAGTGCATTTTCCAGGGAACTAGAAGCATCACAATTCGAAAATTTCCTGTCCCTTCGGCGGCAACCATGGTGCCGCCTCAGGTAGTAACCATATATTTTGCCCGTCCCGATATAGAGATTTGACAAGACAATTAGGAAAGTCGGTTATTATCATACAGAGTTATATAGACAAAATGTATTGCAGAGGTTTGTGACACCAGCTAAAAAGTTTCAGGCAATAATTTTTTAATCAGGTAAATTTGCATTCCAACGAGGCTTGCCTCGCGACGGCCCTGCCTGCTATATGGGGCAAATCGAATTTTTTTTCTGTCAGCAATTTGACACATCCAGCGTCGGCAGTTACGGAGAATATAAACTTCGGCACCTTGAAGGTTTGTCTCTAGCGCCACCCCTGGACCTGCTGGATCCGTACCCGTTTGGGTCTGCTATCTGGACCGTGTGGGATCGCTTTCCAAGGTGTATTCACTTGGATCCGTCCCTGTTTAGGTCTAGTGTAAACGGCTGGAACCGAACCAAACCAAGCACACTTCGAATACGAAGCATGAAATTTTCTCCTTAAGAGGCCAATTGTTGGCGCTAAAACGTCGAATTCCCAGGGCCTCTGACGGAGGGGGGGCCAAGGGAGGCCATGGCCTCCTCACTTTTTTGCAAAACAATAGAGCTTTTAAAAAATTCTTTTGTTTTGATTGTCAAAACCTCCCTTGCCCCCCCAACCTTTTCAGCCTGCGTTGAAGTCCATAATTCCATAAATCAGAGAGATGGATGAGCAATGCAAAAAGAAAGTTATCCTTTTGCTTACGATGATAGTGTCATGTTTTAACTTCTGGCTGCAGTATGTTTCTTGTTCTTGTTCTCATTATAATTGGAATTCAAGTAGCCGAGACAGTGGAGTGGATCCGTGCTAGTTTAAAGGCGATCGAAATTGGATTCGTTTCAGTGTAAACACCAACAAAAATGGTCACGGATCCAAAGTGGATCCGTGTAAACGGGATCATAGAGTACTGAATAATGACATGCTCAAAACACAAAAATATCCTCTTATAAAATATTTGAAATTACGATTAGTACCAAAGGGGATATTTGCTTCAAATATGAGATCAAATTTGAAATACTAGCGAATCAAAAGGAGAGATTACTGGAGCCATTGCATCCTGAGAATATACATTACGAATAATCTTTTTAATAAAAAAACTGCTAGATGGAAAAGCTGCTGGGTCTATTTTTGTCTAGAACCAAAACTTTTGACGAAAATTTCACCTCGATAAATATGAAAGCGCAGCCAGAAGAAACGACAGTTATAGTTCTTTGATGGATCCAGTCAACAAGAGCACCAAAGCATGTCTGCAAAGGAAAGCAAACATTCGCTTACACTATCGAATCATTAAATTACATTTGCTTACATTAACTCATAAAGCAATGTGGACAGTATACTCATCATTTTTATCAAAATATTTTGAATAAGTAATTTTTCAAAGGGAACTTGGTCTAGCGGATTCAGCATGACAGAAGACTACAACTAACAAATAAGTGAAAAGCAATACCACATCAATGAAAACATCCCGAAAATAAGTAAAAGGTAGCCTGTTGCCCACGAATACCGTAGGTCCTCAAAAAGCCCCCATTTTTGAACCAGCCACGAGTAAGTCCCAACTAAAGTAATTTTCATGAAATAAGCCCCCGCCCTCAAATAAGCCCTCATGGGCTGAAGTATTAGCTCAACAGCAATAAGTTTATCCCTATATATCTGTATTTTTAAGCATACTAACCAGCCTCAAATTGAGGAACAAAATTCACCCTGGTAATATTTTAGCCTGCTGCTAAATAAGCCCCTCCTTCAAATAAGCCCCCAACCCCATTTTTTTGCGAAATAAACCCCAGTGGCGTATTCAAGAATTTACGGTACGTATATAAAACAAGGGCCTAAAATAATGACAGGTACACCGATTGATAAAAAGATACTGTACATCAAATTCTCACTGCTTACTCCATTCACTCTTATTGGAACTTCCTTATTCCCTAAAAAACATTGTAAAAAACACATGAAGAAGCAATCTTATGCAGACCTTTGGTTTGGTTGCTGGATATTTGGTGATGCACAAAGATACATTATAGGAGGCGTATGGTTCGTTCACTTCCATGCCGCAACAATTCATCTAAAATGGGAGCAGAGACACATTGCAAAGAAATCACTTTAAAATGAATTCGGCTCTTGGGCAATGAAATACTACTTCTGTCATGTGAATTTTTATAAGTGCCTTTAGACACTCAAAAGGCTATATTTTCTCTCCGTTCTTCTTGATTTAGAATTTTAACGTTTCGTCCTCTGGCTTTCTTGTCCACAGCAGATCTAAGAATTCCTTGTCTTTTTTTCATTACCTAGGTCATTTATCCATTTCTCCAACAAATCAAGCATCGAAAGAAATCACTCTTCGATGCCCTTCGAATCATAAAGATTTTTGGCAACAATTTTAGAGAGATAGCTTATGTGAAGTGTGATGGTTGAACTACGTGTAATAGCAGACAAAAAATCATTTTATCCGTGTCATGTAGGGATATGGACATGACAGGTTCATATTAGAGCTGGATTTTGTGTAGCTTTTCTCTGAAGATGATACTAAAAGAAATCAGTATTTATTGCAAAAAGAACAACAAAATCATTACTGTTCGTGTCTCTAGTAAAAGATAAAATTAGATTGTAGATAAAATTATTCCTTGGTTTTGCGTTTGTCTTTATTCTCAAGGGCCTGTTATACTTTAAATTTGTCCTGAAGATTTTACTTAACATTTAAATTATCATTCGATATTCTTAAAGGAAAATGAAGTAATGTCAGAGCGAGAGAGAGAGAGCAGCCAAAATTCCAAGAAAGCAAAGAAGCACGTTCATACCTCAGACTGGATACTCTCTCTGCCTTCATCAGTCATATCTTTCCAACTAATCTTGATAAGGCCCTCCAGCTTGATAAAAAGAGTAGCTTTAAAACACGGTACTTTTTAGAGATTCAATCTTATCTATTCTAGTCTGCTTTGCATTTAAGAAATACAAAATGAAATGTGAATAAGAAAACAGAAAACACAAGAATTAAATTGCACGTTGTCGTTTACAGATCGAGAAACATTTCGGGTGACTTCTTGGGGTAGCAGCATAAGAAGACGATCGTTATTGTAGAAACAAGGTTTCGAGAAAATACTAAAGTCAGCCCAGAAAATTATATACAGAGCACTAAAGCAAGGTTTCATTTTCAAATTAGTATCAAATCTTTCAAAATTGACGTTCCGTGACAACAGTAGAATGGCTAGGATGTTGAGGGAACGTAACATCAACAAGGCCTTGACTAAATATCAGAGTAACACTTCTTCGTAATTGTATATTTTTGTATCATATTCTTTTACATAGTTAAACTAAAAAAGGATGCTTAATTGTTTGGCTAAGTGACGACATCATCAACGAAGTGCATGTGCATATATGGCCATATCCTAGCCAATTCTGGGTGAATTCAGCTGAAAAAGTAGGAATTTTTATAATTTCCTTTCAAACTACACGGTGAAAATTCCAATAGTCTAATATGAATTTTGCGATATCATTGGAAAATTATTTGTCAAAAACTAAAGAGGCTAAGTGGGTTTTTGCACTGGTATTCTTCAATGTTAAACAACTTGCTCGCTTGAAGAATTAACCCACCTCTGATCGCTTTGCAAAGTAGACCACTACTAGGGCGATTTGGATCATCAGGAAAAAAATTAGCAGAGCAAAGAACTGAAAATTAAAGGAGAAAAATTAGTGAACATAAATTCAATTGGTTTAGTAGTTTGAATTTTTTAACTCTCTATAGAAACAGAAATGAATAGCAAGCACAATGTACATATCATACGTACAAGAATCAATTTTTTCGATAGTACCCAATGTGCATATCATAATTAAAACAGGAGGATACAAAATTTGTAATCATTTTTTCGATAGTGCCTAAATTTTCACTGTTTTCTACTACGAAATACTCCAGATAGTTTAATGTTAGAAAAACCATTAAACAGTTCTACTTGGACTTCTAATAATTTCGAAAATAAACAATGAATGGCTTAGATACTGTTTGGGTAGGTCAGTTGGTTGACGAAAATTAACAATTGCAACTCCTGGTCTTCTAAATATGACTCAAAATTTCAAGCATTTAGAAATTGAGTTGAATCATAGACAATTGGATGAAATGTCTAGTGCAAAATGGCGTTTCATAATGACTGATCGCTTGTTTATATTCAAAAGACACTTTTATAGTCGTTGGAACTCTTTAGGGTTAGGAAAATGGACAATCGACGCAGGAAGAACGCAGGAAGAACGCACGAAGAACGCAGGAAGAACGCACGAAGAACGCAGGAAGAACGCACAAAGAACGCCACTTGCGAATCGCGACGCGTGCAAAACAAAGTCCTTGCTCGAACTTATGAACAATCCTTCAACTACCCCGTTTACACTAGAGTGTTTTATCCGGATAAATTTTCATCCGGATAAAAATTTATGCGGATAGGCTCTCCGTCCACACGAGCGAATTTTATCCGTGTAGATATTTATCCGCTTTGCCGTACAAATATTTATCCTGCTACGAAAGCGAATAAATTTTTGTCCGGATTGAAAATTATCCGGCAAAGGGGAGTGTAAACAGTTTTATCCGGATAAATTTTATACGCATACACGGTGAGGCTATTCTGTTTCATATTGAGGCCATTTAAATATGATAACGAAACGGCGCAAGAGAAAAAATTGGCGCGCTTTTGTTAATATTTCATGTCATTTTCGCTGTTTCCTGAACTATCATGGATGAAAGTCTTCAAAACATCATACTATCTCTGTTTGCATTTTTAAGCTCAGTAGCTGCTGCAGCAAGGCTAAACGCTCTGCTAGCTGCTCTATCTGAGAGATCCTATAGAGTTAGTCAACGCAACTTGGAATCAATAGTTGACGAAAGCGATTCACGACTACAAAGAACAAGTCTTATTGCTGAAAGCTTCAAGAAGAAATCGACGACCTCGCCGATTCTGGGAAAGACCTTGGAGCAGCAAAGCAGTCTCCTCATCTGTCCATGTGAAGTTTTTATAAGCCTTCTTGCTACTTCCCGTCGATATATTCTCCGATTTCTTTGGCATTGTCGACTTTAAGACAGAAATATGAACGTGTTCACTCTGACATCAAAAACATTTTCGCGCGTTCTTAAATCAAAGGTTGTGCACATGCCTAATTAAAAACTCACCATTTAGTTTCACCGTGTAAACGGAGGGGCTAAACGGATAAAATTTTATCCGGTACAACGTAAACGAATAAAAATTTATCCGGATAAAAATTCATCCGGATAAAACACTCTAGTGTAAACGGGGTCTTAAACTATACAGAGGTTTGGGATCTTTGTTGAACAAAAAACTCCACTCACTAGTTTCAGAATGTTGCGCTTTCGAAGAGTGGCACCAAGGCACCCGAAAAACCCTGCAGATAAAAGCAATCATAAACAAAGACATAGAAAGAGTTTTCAAAAAATGGGGAGGGGCCTAATGGAAACAAAAAGGAGCACTTCTGCGGGCAGCAAATATTAACTTCGCCACTGTTTCTGAACACAAGAGAACACGTGTCACCTGTGTCAATGGTCCCTACACTAATAGAAAATTTGATATGATATGCAATTGCTATAGAGATGTAAAATTTCAGGGGACTAGTAGTCAAAAGACTTTTGCGTTGCTTTTTAGAATTCTATTTGTTCCTGGAAGGTATCTTTTGAATTTTTTTCATTGCCATAAATGTTCTATGTTTTCGGACACCTTCTGCAGTTTGTATTATCAAATTTTCGTTTGTACTTACCTTTTACATCAGTCAAGTTTTGTTTCAACTAAAGTAATGTTGGTCACTTTTTATGCTTTATATATCTGCTTTATAAAATTATCTTTCTTAATGAAACTTATCTTTGTTATATCACTACTTTTTATTATTATTTTATTATTATTATTATAGAATTATTCACAGTAGGCGAAGCAAATTTTTTAGCTAATATAACAGCTAATTAAAGCCTACTATTTATACTAAATTTACAAATCTTAAATTAATTACAATAAATTGATAAAATAATACAGGGAATGTACAAAAATAAAAGGATGACTTTTAATTTGTTGCTCTTTATGATATTACTTTTTACTATTTTTACAATCTTTTCTTGATAGATCTGAAAATTGCTTTTCTAAGAATTTCATATTTAGTAGTTCCTTCAAGCCATTTGTTACTTCATTGTAACAGCAGTTTCTCAGATTAAGGGTTATTATATTTTGAATTCCACAACATACTAAACATTAAACATTAAACATGTACTATTTTGTTCGCGGTAGACTTGTTTTTTTGATCACGTTTCGTTAATGTTTATTAGTTCATGCAGGAGTCTTCTTAGTTTTATTCGATAAACCGTTGGCATAAGTCCACATTCATATAGTAAGTTTTGATAGGGTGTTGATTTTGGTATTAAAGTGGTTAGGGTTATCGCATCTTTTTTTGTATATTTTCAAGAACCTTTAACATATCTTTGCTCAAATATTAGTCGATATGTAAGATTTTAGGGATAGGTACACATTTAATTAATTATATGCTTTTGTCCATGCTTCGCTGAGTGCTGACAAGCAAATTTTACATCATCAATGATTAATGCTTGCCTAATTTTGCAGATCAGTTATTTTGCAGATCTCCCAGGTATTTACATTTCCTCGTCACTTCAAAGGTACTCTGGGTGCCAGAGCCTCAGCAGTCAAAGGATGAACAACGGGGGAAGGAATTGCGAAGGAGATTTACTCTTACATTCTCCTTCGCAATTCCTTACTTCAAAGGTTGCTTCCTTTATCTTTAGTTTCTTATCTTGGTCCTTTCTATGTTTGTTTTTAAAAAAATTCATGCTTTCACGGTTTCTTAGGTTGAGGTTGCAGTTGAGCCTTTTGCTAGATTTCAATTCAAGAAAAAAATACGTTTAATACTTGATACAATCACACATGGACACATTATTCGTGTAAATATGCAATTGTTTTAGGAGGACTACAATGATAAACTCTTGCAGTCTGTTTACAAGTCCTGCGCCAAGCAAAGAATTCTATCTATTGTATCAAAATTCGTGTCTTAATTAAACCCATTATAAATTCTGTCGCTGAAGTGGAGGTGGTCCTGATATAATGATAAACTGACGTCGGAACATAGACAGAACTAATACTCGGACATCCTTCTTACCTCCTCCTAGCAATAAAACTCTAAATGGACTTGTGCCCCTCCGGTCCTTAAAAACCCCGAAGTAAAAAAAACTGCCTTTTTCACTCGGCTCGAGAAGTGGGGATCTTTTTGCCTAAGTTAATCTTGATAATCTTTTCAACTCTAGTAAGTTGGAGCCTAGATTTTCTTTAAGATATTATTCATAGTGTGAGTAGTTTAATTGTTCATTCACTTACCAATGAGAAAAATGAAAGATGCAGTGCCAAGGATCGAGATGTCCAAAGCCTGAAAAACATCGGCGAAACGTTTAAAGAAATATCGAAGCAAAAATCCAGATGGGAAATCTGTTCGGATACAAGCATAGAAGTTTAAAGTCACCTATCTATTTAGATTTTGGCATAACGATTTTTAAGGCAAGCCCATTTTTTAGAATTTTTAACTTAACTTGTGACATCAGCTTCTTAGCTTTCGAAAAAAGTATTAAGACACTAAGAAGCTATGCTTATCAAGCAGTGGCATTCCTCTCGATCTGACCAAACCTAGTTATTCCTACACCTGGAATTACAGAGAGCTGGCAACTCTTCTCGTTCAAGTATAAATCTAGTCATGTTACTGCACTTTGTAAATAAATACATGCTATATAGGGTTCAAAAAACGAAGAAAACACGATAAGAACAATATAAATTAGCGAATGTTGCTTCGATTTGGGTATAAATTGGAGTACTATAACAAAGGGCATATGGAGCTATTGCAAGCATCTTGGCAACTTTTTACTGCCTCTATGATGCAATTTTCATGTTGCGATTGGTCATTATGTCGGGTCAGCAATTTGAATGCCTTAAACTGAGTGTTCGAATGCCTTAAACATGTTTGGCTTGTTAAAGCTAATTTCAAGTGGAAACTAAGGCAGCCTTTCCACTAGCCCGGGTTAAAACAAAAACGGGTTAAAAGTTATCCGTTTCTGCGTTGCGTTCCCATTAACCCACTTGAAAAACAGATAAGTTTGAAAACGGGTCTCAGAGAGAGTCAGTTTTAACCCGAGTATTTTTGACCCACCTATGAGTTAATGGAAACGCCGAAACCCGGATATCTTCTGACCCACTCGCAACAACAGCAACGTTTAAGAACTGAGATGGCGCTAAGAATCAAAAAACAAAATCCTCGATGTCGATGTTGCTTCCATTGGCCTACAATGATGGAAATTGAAGGATTATTGATGCACATACTGATTTCTTTGAAATGATACTGAAAAGCAAGGTGATGGTGAGTGAGAAAGATGTTACAGCAGAAGTGGTCATCAAGGTCAACGGAAGTGTGCTAGGGCAGGTAAAGAAGTTCCAGTACCTGGGTGTTACTCTGACAGAAAACATGGCAAGCGAAGTGGAAGTCAAGAGAGGAATTGAAAGAGCAACAAGAGCTTTGGCTAGACTTGGCAACATCTGGAAAGCAAGGAAACTAAACATCGGAAGAAATGAATACAATGGTGACAAGTATACTTGTTTGTGGTTGTGAAAGTTGGACAGTCATGGACAAGATCTGGAGAAAGTTGGAAGCATCAGGGCCTTTTTAACATACTAACTAGGGGGCAATTGCCCCTCCAGCCCAAGTGACTTTCCATTGTTTTAATCAAAAGGCTATTGTCTGCCTCTTTATATAAACAAAGGGTTGCCCCCGCAGCTAATTTCCCTTAGAATAGGCTCTGGGAAGCATTCTAGCTAAAATGCTATAGGAGAATGCTTGGCATCAGATGGAAAGAGTGCCAAACGAATGAATATGTCTGAGGACTGGGGGAGGCTGTTTTTGGTTGGGAACAACCGGAGAGACTGACACAAGTGGTGCAAATGAGGATCCTCATCTTCTTTGGACACCGATCAAGACGAGATGGATGGACAAGGCAGCTTATCCAGGGACAGTGTAATGCTAGCAGGTACCAAGGAACACCCAACATCAGGGAATGGACCAGACACGGCGGACAGACATGCTACAACCCCACAGCAGACAGGGAACGGTGGCGAGCGAGCAATGGGTGCAACAACGGTCTAGCACGTTACAGACTAATTGGTTGACCAAAAAGTGTAGATTTAAATCAGCTAAAATTACAATCTTTAAGGAAATAAGTTATCCAGAGGATTGTAAACGATTGTATAAACGTAAAGAAAATCGTTGTCTCACACACGGTCAACGAATGTAGAAGAAAAGGAAAGATAGTAAATTGCCACAACCACACCCTGCATTGTTTCATCTCTGAACACTGTCTTGAGAAAAGATAAACACTTTTCTGATTTTCACGTAGAATGGAATTCACTAGGCCGTGCACTAATAATATTTTACTTGTTAGGGCTTGAAGGAAGGCAAAGGGTTAACAGTAATGCCGTTGACAAATTCATCAAATGCGTTTGCGTTTTGTGAACCCACCCTCAGTGAATCCCAAAAGTAACTAAGATGATCTCTAAATCCAAACCTTCAAGAAAATGAATGAGAATTTGACCTGCTTCGTCAAAAATAGCAAGCAGATTATTCAGGTCTACAAACAGATGCTTAGACAGGTCCTGATTGCAAAGCTCTGCTTTCTTGCTGAGCAGCGCATGAAAAATTCATGAAATATCTCTAAACGCGACTTTGAGGACTACTTAGTAAGTCTATGGAAAACAGATTTCATTAACGTATGCACAAGTTTCATCGCTCTTGCAAATGGCATTAAAAGTGCACTAAGTTGCAGGTCAAATTTTAACATAAACAATAGTTTGCTGTTTGTAATAGTATTGTGGAAGGTTTAATACCTAATCCTACGTAGGCCTTCATTTCCTGACTATATAATAAATGATTAAGAAAAGTGAAATTTTAGTCCGCTTTGATCCTAATAAGAATGGTTTGATTGAGGATTTGGCCCCCTGGAACAAATTCAGTAAAGAAAATCACAAATCAAATCAGTTCACATTTTTAAAATCACTGAGCAGATTTTACATTCTTGGGCTTAAAATTTTTTGGAAAATGATTCCAACGAAACCCACCTATGAAATCAGATATTCTGCATTTTATCATATGATAATTATACATCAGCAACATCATATAGAAGCACTTAGTGGGATGGTTACAAAACTCTAGAAATCAGGTCGCAGGTCGATCTAAGATTATTTAAAGTCCTACTTTAACTGTTTCAAGATTAATTTTGTATCACGAAATTTGTTGAAATGGCGTTCTGATGGAACCATTGTCGTGGAAGGCTTGTAAACACAAAGTGAGAAACATAAAATTGCTCCAAAATAGATTTTGGCACTATTCAATAAATGCTCTCATTATAAATCGTTTGAGTAGAAAAACTTCTGAACTTTTACGACAACTCTGACCTTAAAGCTTAGATTCTGCCCAGATAACGACCAGACTAAAAAATGTTTAAAGTTTAGCCAGATTAAGTTTCCAAGTTACTATGGTTCAAGCCTATTTGAGCCTATTTGAACATTTTAAGCCTAAAAAATTAATGGAACTTAGAGAAAAGTGAATGAAACAGTAATAAAAACCCAGTGACAAGGGGACATGCGCAAGTCCATGCAACTTGATACGCCTCTTCGTGGATCGAAGTTTAATATGACCACTTCAAAAGATGATTCTTCGGACACAAATGCTTTGGACGGGACGAACACTGTTCACTAGAAAATGCAAACAACATACCAAACTGCCAGTTAGGCCTTTGAATTTCATATCTTCGACCATGCTGTACCCCGCTAACCCTACGAAAACGGATCCAGCAACCTGCAATAGATTGAAAATGCATTGCCTTAACGCTTTTCTGGAAATGTTAGGCAGAGAGTTTTACTAAACAAGAATGCGGAATCTTTATTGAACAGGAAGAACATCAAATCCAGAAAAGCCGACATACTCAACTAATTAAAGACTTCTCTGACTTTCAGTGATCATCAATCTTTATCATAGAGGCTGGTAGTAATCGCTTAGGGATTAGATTTCATATAAAAAACTTGAGGTTTTTTATTCAATGTTGTGACTGCCTCGCATGCTACGCATTTCTCAATTTATTTCGTTTACACTTTCAATCTGTTGTTTTAAGTTTAGCTCAACGTTAATATAAAAGTAAAGTAAAGGTACTAGTGAATACAAAGCATAGAAGTCACTGCTGATTAACAAACAAACCTAAACTCACCCATAACAGCAGGGTTAATATTATAAGCATAATTCGAACGAAGCCCATCTTGCCAGATAGGCGTTTTTGAAGAGTTCTTCAATGAAATTCGACGGTCAAAACTGCTGTTTCTCAAGCCGTCCACAAAATTGTCGTCGCAATGTCAGGCTTTTACACGTTTATCAGCGAATCCTTCTTTCTTCTGTCGTTACTGGTTGGCCTCCGCGCATATCGGATTTCGAACCGGACGTCAATGTCCAGAGTCTTTCAGTCAAAAGCCAATGGTTAATATGGAACCGATAAAATAGAGTTCAAGGTTACTTGGTTCAATAAATGTACAAAACGAGACGGCGTCCTGTGAATGGAGGTGATCAGCTGATAATGAAATTTCCCTCAGAACAGCAAATTGATCCCTTTGCGTTGAGAAATATTCGTTTTTGTGGTTTACGTGGATGCTGAATACTTAATCTTGATTTTGTGTTTATCAACACCTTGAAGATAAATCATCAAAAGTAAATTGATATCTACAGTATAGTTTATTTATCAATTGATAAATATATCAAAACATCCTTGGGGTTTATAGTTCCGCCTATCGCCCCTCGTTTGATTTGCTTATTGAAAGTTGGGTCACTAGACCTTTGCATTCGTATACAAATAGCCTTGTTATTTGGATACCGGGGTCGAATAAAACAGAATGTGGGGGGGGAGGGGAGGTTGGGTCATTCACATAACAAACTGATCTTGTTGGTATCTAAGGGGCCATTCAAAAACCACGTCACACATCACACACACTGAATTGCAACAATTGCCTCCCTTCTTTCAATCACTAACGCCTTAAATAAGAGAAATGTTTTGTCACGTTTGGCTATGCCAATGTGTGTGACGTCATCATTAACGGCCCCTTTAACCTCGAATTGCCCTCACCTCTCGTACTAGCCTTCTCTAGGTGTCACTTATAACCTCTTTAATCACAAGGAAATGTTAAAATGTTTTGCAGTGAATAAAATGTTTTATGCAATCCTTGAAGTTGCTTCATGTTAGTCTTAATTAGTGTATATTCACTATTGTAGAAACTAACATTTAATAATCTACAATACATTACAATACAACAATCTCTTTAGAAGATCAAGACAATCAAACTTGTTCTGACAATATTTTGGGGTTCTTGTGGTATATTTGCTACATGTTCCCACTTTCCATTCATTTTTCATCTCAGCAGCAATATGATTAAGGCAGATCGTCTGTGCAAAAATGTCAATTGGAAGGGGATAATTCCAGCGCTCAGAGGTTCGAAATTTGGTAGATGGAAATATTGTAAAAATCATGTAAACCTTGTTTGTACCTGTCGCTGCTTTGCAGTGATGATGACCCTCTGCAATTCTTCAAGTCTTGATTTGCGAAATTAGACAAAATTTAGGATACCTGGTTTGAGGTTATCCTCATGAACTATTAAAATTTAATGAGGTCGGGCAGGATTCTTTAGAAAACTTTATTGAAATTTTCCTCAGAGCGTAAGCATACATGAACAGCTTTTAAGTTGTCTTTTAGCATGATTTCTTTAACATAAAATGAGAAATTCCGTCTTTAACGACTCCCGCAAACTCATGGACAAGCGAAAGACGCCAAAGTACAACAAACGAAATGTAGGAACACGTCGATACCAATGCTGTTATCGTAACACGTCGATAGCAGTGATACTTACCATTAAAACTGTTATCGCCACTCTGGTGACTTTTAAACGTACCTTCAATGAAAGAAATTTCAGGATACTCCTTCGCTTTGAGATAACTTCCTATAGGATTCAACATAATGTTAAACGAAAGTTGAGTTAGAATGCTACAAGGAATTAGACGCAGTTGAATTGCAAAGAATAATGAGAATCCAACAGACTTCGTCTCACAATGCAGAAAACAACAAAGCACGTCGGGCTTTAAAAATTCATCTCTCAGAAATGAAAATCAGTCATAGAAATAAAAGGAACCAGGACGTGTGTACCGGCAGGTTGCAGAGAAATATGATGTGCCCATTCTACAGAGGTTAACGATTGACATACAATCCCATCAGCCATTGTGTTACTCTTTGTAGAGAAGCGGTGTGCACACTCGAACTTTCTGAAAAGACTGCAGCGTCTCAGTCTGATGAATTTCAAACAAGTGGAAATTTACCCTTGATTTCTCTTCTGAATTGCCCTGTGACAATCTAGAGAATTTTATCGCTAAAGAAATCAAGAAAACCGATACGTGGTATTAATGACTTTTGAAACCGAAAATAAAACATTGCCATACAAAGCAGGGGTGTGGTAAGCAGGGGTTAGAGTTAGTGTTGGGGTTTTTATACTGCTGCACAATCTGCATGTAAACAGAAGCGATAGCGCATCAGATAAACAACCTCTCCTGGAACAAACTTTTGAAACACGTTTTTTCCACGAGGCGAAATTCGCAGCTAATTCGCTTCGAAATTGTCTTTCATTTTCACGAGACTGCGAATTCGCTGCAAAATTAAATAATTCATTTAAATTTTATAATTTCCTCCAAAACTCAACTTCAAGGCGCCTATTTTAATAACTGCACGCATGGGGAATGTTCCAAGATTGTTTTCTTGCAAATCAAGCAAATTTTCTTTTGCTTTGACTGGTTATTAGTTGCTGCGAAATATTTCGCCGAGAAAAAGTAGAACTCTTTTCTACTTTCTTGCGAATTCGCTGCGAAATCAAAAATCAAAACTGCGCATGCCTTGATGCCTTCATCAGCGATTTCGCCGCGAAATTCGCCTCGTGGAAATCAGCCTTAATACTGTGGGAATGCTATGGATGCTTCGATCTCGAAGGAATTGCCATACCTTCCTAACCTAACAGTAACAGTAGTAAAATATCAAATCACTTTAAAAGAAAAACCTACTGAAAAACAAACCATACAATATCTTATTTTACCACCTACTTTATGGGAGGAACAGCAAGAGAAGATATTTACTTTATGGGAGGAACAGCAAGAGAAGATATTTCCTAGCTTTACAAAGTCATTTTTACAAAGCCATCTTTAACTTTTGTACCACGAAAAGACTGTTTAAAATTTATTCCTATACTTTTCAGTGATTGCAAAAAGCAAGTTTTGCGGTTCTCTAAAGGGCGTTGTGTCAGAAAAATTTTCTTACGGAAGCCTACACCTATTCCTATAGCCTTTTCTCGACGGCTGCCTCCCTCCAAATGCTGAAACTTTTCTGTAAATGTTTTATCTTGGTAGATCTTTACCATAAGGAGCACATTCAGGTTTCCTAGGATCTTTTTTTATGAGTAAAATTATCCAAACTTTCAGCAAATCGAACCAAGCTTTTCCAAAACAAAGCATAGCTTGCTAGATCTCATAAAATTTTCGATATATAGTGGTTGGGAGGTGGGAAGAAATTTTTATGTATGAGCATAGGTTCACAAAAAAACACAACTTTGTTGCCCCATGGAGAAGTGAAAGTTGTTCTAATTTCAAAGCTTTCTATTTTTGCTTGTAACTGTTCCCAAGTTGTCCTAGACAAAGTAACTTAAGCACTGACAAAAGAATTAATAGACATAGGAACAACAAGCAAAAAAACTGTTGTCCTGGGAAAATAGGTAAAAGAAAAAAGATAATATTTTAGCGTTGTCAAAGGGAAGTTACTCAGACCTCATTAATCTGCACGTGCGCGCGAGCGGCGCTCGCAGGCACAAAATTCATCCCAAGGCATTTCTGCAGGCACATTTCTGAATCGATTTTTATTTACCTTTATTGTATCACAGTCATGCTTTCTTTAAACATCTTACTTGGTATTGAAATTGAACGGTCAAATAGAATATAAAAGGTAGTAGTTGCAAGTCTTTATTACCAAAATGACAGAAGGTCCTTACTCTAAAGGCGCCATTTGATTCTCAAAATCAAGTTCGCTGTTTGTTTCTTTTCCTCTATTATCTCTTGGTGGAAGATATCATTAACAACTATTGTATGGCTTTTTCCTCAGAGTATTTTGTTATGACTTGTAAAACTCATTCGTGCATATGCTTAAGAAAGCACACTCCCTTAAGTTAAAGTCTTCATGCTTTTGAACCTGGTAGCCATCGATTTTTGACGTATTTGATCAAAATATTATGGTACACTTCCAAATAATCCATCAAAAACAAAATTTTTTCATAATTAGTGACAACATAAGCAAGCCTCTATTTCTTCAATTTTTGGAGTGACAGCATTTTCATTTTAAAAGTATCAAATCTTACAAGCATGATAAACTCAAAGCTAAGAAACAGAATCCTAATAAGATGCTTTTTATAATAAGACATTTCAATGAAAGTAATTGGGAATAGAACCTTTGATGGCTATTTTTCATATCTTTGAAAAAGCGTTTTTACCGAAGATGTCTTTATTTGATGAAATCGATAACAACAATAGGGCTACTTGACAACCCAAAACAACCCGTAGATAAAAACTGGTAGCATTTATTATGTCATCTGTTCAGTTTTACATGTAGTTACATGTAGTTCATGATGATATTGATAAGGTATATGCTTTTGACAAACGTAAGTTGGTGTAGCAGCACTGAGCGTAACAGGAAGGTTCTCAATTTATAGGGTGCAACTTATGACTATAAATTGCTCCCTATTTTACTTGCAGACACTTTTTTACTCAGCTTTGCGCTCGCAGGCACAAAATATTATTAATGATCCCCGCAGTTACTGAATCTCTACGGTCCGATCTAGAGAGACTCAAGTAGCATTAAGAGAAAGACACTTTCCCCATTTCATGATACAAAAAATGAATTTCCGTCTTTTGAAATAACTTAATTATAACTTGCAAATCTCTGCCTGGATGTTAGTAAGACTTTATCAGCCTTTGCTACTATGAAACATTCTTAACTTCTGTTCCTGACTCCTCTGTGGTAGAAGTTTTGTTCGCTTTGCATCTAACTTACAACAGGTTAACGTGTTGATAAAAAAGTCAGGGAGATGTCCTTTGATGACACAGGGTTTTCCATCAGTGCTTATCTCAGGTATTTCAATGCTTTCAGCAAACAGATGCAACGGTATTAGAGCACGCTGCCATGGGCGTATGTGTCCTTTTCCACTTGGGCTTGATTGTACTCCTTCAAAAGAATATAAATGCTAAAAAATATTTTGGCTATCCTAGTGTTTGCACATAATAACCAATTCACCGATACTTTCCTATCAAGAAAATGAGAATGGAATAATAATGGGGGCAACAAAACTTGGATTGGTAAAGTGGGGCATCAAAATTCTAGACCTAGAGAGATTGGTAAAACAAGGACAGATAATTGTGACCTAAAATGGTTCCCAATGACTGTGGATGTGGCATTATGATATCTGAGCTCCTCTGTTCTATACTTCTCTCTTTGAAAAAATCAAACATTTCACAACATATTACTAAAAGCTTTTTCTTCTCACTATCCTCACAGAGTATAAAACATCAGAATAGGGATCCGAAAGAACATGATGGAAAGTTCTGTACAGCCAAAAAATTGTTCACATTTCTCTCTTATAAAAGTCAGCAACTTTAGGAAGTGATTAAACAAGAAATAACATCAAACAAAAGGAATTAATAGATCTCTCTTTTATGAGAAGTATTAGATGTTAAAAGAGTCATAAAGCTTACTTGTGGAAAATCTGAAATAACCAGAAAGTTAAACAGTAAAGTGATGAAAGAAAGAATTCAATAAATCCAGGGAAGCAGAACCGCGGACTATGAAATAAAATAATGAAGAGAAAAATGTATTCAAAATAAAACAACTGACAAAAAAGCAACAATTTTTCATGGAAAACAGTATTCATTTTAGAATCAATTCTTGCAGAACCTATTGATGTGTTAGAAGTGTGCTTGCTCTAAAATGTCTACATGCTTACTAGCGTTAAGATTACATAACATTACACAAAGTTAGGGCCATCTTTGCAGCAGTGGTGGACAATTAGGGGGGGGGGGGGTGACCACCTCCCTATACTTTAGAGGTCAATGGTCTTTTGTTCTAAAACATTGTGAAATGTGACGTCATCTTATTAAAACAATAGGCTTGCCCCCAATATTTGGTAAAGTATCCGCCCCTGCTTTGCAGAAAAAGAAAGGAAATTACTACCACTGCAAGCATGGCCAAGTGTTAAAATGAAAATGGTTTTTAGCAATTATAGAAACAAGTGGAGTGTACCTTCAATCCCTAAAAGCTGCAACAATCTTAGCGGAAGCTTTTGAGGGCCACCTTCATAACTTGAAAATTTATGATCGCCAAGAATTGGGCAATTCAAGGAACTGGCTGTATGCAATCTGACTTGATGTTTGTAGCCACTTTTTGTCATGTACCTTACCAGACTGCAGGTATCCCTGTTTGAATCCAAGGTAGAGTATGCTGTGTACGCTTTCATCAATTCAGTATCAGGCAACAAAGTCTAAAAAACAAGTAATTAACAAAACAAAAATTATCATTATGTCAACTGAATTTCATTATGTCAAATTATCATTATGTCAAATTGCTGAAATTCCATGTTATTTGAAGGATTTCTCTGCATCATGTTTGATTGATCCAGATAGTGACTTATGTTGGTTTGGAAAATGCAGTCATAATGGGTGTGGCTTTGAAGCAAGGTTTGTGTTACCCTCTGTCATTGAAGATGAAAAAGCAAAATAGATGAAGTGGCAAGAATATGGTGGAAGGATTGCCAAACTTGAGATGAGTGGTAAGGTAAAAGATTTGTATGAACACATTGCCTTAATGTCCACCAAATTTCTGCATCCCTGTCACATAAAGCGACAGCAGGCAAAGAGCTACAATTCTGACAAGGAGCTTGCCTCAAATACATAAGGATAGCAAGATTGCAGTCTTGCAAATGGACGTTGCTGAAAATTACTCATGCTTTGAGCAAGATGAGGTTTAGTCAGCCCACTGGAATCAAAATCAGGTGACATTATTCACAACTGTTTCCTGGTTGAAAGGAAGAATTGTGTCACATGTCATTGTCAGCTATTACATGGAACATACCTAAACATCTATGGTAATATTTCTTGATGAAATTTTGGAAAATTTCCAACCTGACATTGAGGAGTTTCGCATTTGGACTGATGGGCCCACCAGTCAATTTAAGAATAAATTTGTGATGGAAGGAATGAAGATGGTGTCAACCAAGCATAATCTATCACTTTTTTGGAACTTTAGTGCTACTAGCCATGGCAAGGGACCAGTTGATGGTATTGGGGGATGCTTGAAGCGACTCGCAATGGAAAGAGTTAAAACAAGACAGTGCTTTGTCAACAATGCAAAAGAATTCTGTCAAGCAGTAGAAGGTTCAGGAATTGGTGTAACTTTCATATCTACAGCAGACATTTATGCAAAGGAAGAGTCTCTTCACCTAAAAGATGTATTTAGTGCTGCAGAATCAATAAAGGGGATGGATATCAGGGTACCAATATATAAAGTATAATGAAGAAATGCAGCTTGTTACAAAGGCTTATAGCACAGAATCATCTGCCAGTGCCAATGAAGCTGAGAAAATACTAGAAAGCTATGAAGGTGGAGACAAATCATTTCCCAAATTGATTGAACCCAATATAGGTCATTGGTATGCTGTTTACTGGGAGCCATCAGACTATTGGTTCCTGGGGCATGCAGTGAGAATTGACTCAAATGATGATGTCGCACTGGAATTCCTACATCAGACTTCAGCTGATGCAAACAATTTCAAGATAACAAATGATATTGAGTCTGTCTCTGTTTCTGATATCATTTTAAAAGTTGATGCCCCTATGCCAGTTTCATCATAGAGGTGCTCAACTGTAAAGTTGACAGAGAAAGACTTTGCAAAAATAAAGGAAGCCTTTGATAAGTTTCTCGAAAACTGAAAAATAATTTTTGAAATACCAGATATGCCAAGCTAAAGAAAAACGCAGGGCTATTATGAAAACAACATCAGAATAAAAGTAAATGGTAGACTCATTAATAACTTAAGGTATGCAGATGACATGACCCTGATTGATCAAAGAAGATCTGAAAAAACTTATCAGAAATGTTAAGAAAGCAAGCAAGGAAAAAGGGCTACTACTAAATTTAAAAAAAACAAAAGTAATGACGACGGCAGAAAATACCAACTTTGAAGTAGATAGGGAATCCATCGAGGTAGTACAGGAATTCAATGTTCTTGGCTGTACATTAACGAGAACCTCTGATCACACAAAAGAAATTAGAAGGAGGCTAATGCTGGGTAGGAAGGCTATGACCAATTTGACAACGATAATGAAAGACAAAAACATCACACTAAATACCAAGATAAGAATAATCGAAGCATTAGTATTTCCTGTTGTTACATATGGAAGTGAGACATGGGTAATAAGAAAAGCAGAAATGAAAAAGATTGAAGCCTTTGAACTTTGGGTATGGAGAAGACTCCTAAGGGTGCCGTGGACATCTAGAAGAACGAATGAATGGGTACTAGGCCAAATAAAAACAGAAAGATCATTATTCAACACCATCAGAAAGAGGCAATTAACCTATTATGGCCACATAAATAGAGCAGACAACAGTTTAGAAAAACTGATAATGCAAGGAAAAATTGAAGGGAAAAGAGGTAGAAGAAGACCTGCAAGAAAGTGGTTTGACAACATTAAGACGATGACAACAAGAAATGTTTATCAGCTCAACAAAGACACTAAAAATAGAGCTGAATGGAGACGTCAGGTTCATAACATCACCAGGGGTCGAACGACCTGAAGGACAACTACAACAACATGCCAAACTATTGATTTGATGGCCTTTATGTATCATTTAGTTCTGTGAAAAAGTTCTGATTTTCATGTTACACTTCCAGAAACTGATTTAAGCTGAGTTTCCTTCAGTTAACTCTCACTTGTCACACGAGTCACATTTGTGGGTCACACGAGTCACATTGCATTGGTTTTGTTATTTCAAAAAGCAAAAAAACCTTCAATTGAAATTTTATATTCATATGGTGACTCAATGAGTAGGGACAATCTTTTAAAAAGCTTCTTTATAAAGGTTTTAAAATTTCTCAGATAAAGTAAGATAGGCAACTGCGAGTAAAGACTTTAAAAGTGTGACGGTCACACGAGTCACACCAGATGAACAAAAATATTGCAGAGGTAAGCAAGTTTTTTGGAACAAAACATTGCCAAGATAAAGAATGGCTCAAGGGGATTCTATTATTGTATCACAATTATGACTTTACTAGACAACTAAATATGTGTGTGACTCTATCACGCCAGTCACTATGGAATGGTTTGAATTTGAAAAAATAACCTGGCCTTTTTTCTTTGTTTCAGCTTTTCTGTCTGCTAATTCTGTTTATGAAAACTTTGCTATAAGCAATTTTCTGGGCAGGGATTTATGGTATAGATCATAGTCTATTGGCAATTATCTGACTTTTGCTGGGCCCATGCCACAAATTTGAAAGTGGGGGAGGCAAGGCTAGAAAAAAAGGGGGCCAAGGTTTAGCTTTAAAACTACTTGCTTTGCAAAAATGTGGGGAAATGTGGGTGGGGGGCATGGCCACCCTGGCTTCCCTGGTTGTTGGGCTTTGTTTTGAGAAAAATTTTACCCCAGTGACTTAGTATTAGCATTATAAAATAAAAGGAAATTGATGCTCGAAGAGGTAAAATCACAACTTTGCCTCTGTGAAAAAAAGACTTTAAACTGCTAAAAGGAAGGTAAATAAAGGAGTTTTAGTTAGACTTAATGCCAGATAATATAGACCAACTGAATCTTTATAAAGACAGCAGTCAATATCCTTGATTTTTATGTGACTTCTCTTCAATATAAGGAAACCAACAAATTCAAAAACATACAACAGCTTCCCCACGTTGAAGGTCTTTCGCAGTAACCATTCTGTGTCGTTTTTGCTTGCCAACCACGCCTTCACAAATTCTATCAACAACAACACCATTAGCTTTCCGAGGCAACCCTACTGTAATACCCAAATATGTCTTGCTGATTTTTCTCTCTTCAAAAAGCTTTGCCATTTTCCTTGTCATGTCATCATTATATGATAATAGCAAAACCCCACATGCATACTTATCCAGCCTGTGCAAAAGTGAAGGTCTTGTCTTCAAATTGTGAATCTCTGCGAAGTTATCCATTAGATCAAGAACACTAGTTCCTTGTCCTGGGCCGGAATGAACAGGCAAACCATACGGTTTAGAGATTGCCACAAGCCCATCCTTTTTGTAGACGATGTTCAAGTCACTTGCGGTGATTGATTTTAAACATCTAGAGAGTTCTTTCCATCTTCTAACAACAGACCAACTGCCCTCCATGTTTAGAAAACAACACACGTGAGCAAAAAACAGTGAGCGCTGCGAAGCCAGTTGCCTCATCTTCATCTAAATCAACCACTTGCAAAATGGCCGCGACACTGTTCCTGAACAACAGTCACGATCTAGATCTTCTGCTTGGATTTCTCCATCTACCTCCAAAATCGATTGAAATTAGCAAAAAGAAAAGGCATGGAAGCCAAGAAGTATCGGTAATCACGGAGATTTATTTTCTCTAAACACACGACCCTACAAAATGTTTTCGATCCACCATGTCATATGTCAGCTAGGGTCTAGGGATATAAGCATTTGTTTCCCGATCGGGAGAAATAAACGATATTTCTCCTGATCGGGAGAAATTTCTCCCGATCGGGGGAAGTTTTAGACTCCGTTTACACTTATGTCGGTACCATGCCGGTATGATTTGACGCCGGCATGAAACCATGCCGGTATGGGGGTAAATCCTTAATTTTCTTGCACCCTGTTTACACTATACCGGTATGATATATAATATCACTTAAGAAAAACAATAGCCGATATGTTAATCATTGCCTCATGTTGAAAGTGGCATGAAATGACATCGGTACCATGCCAGTATGACCCGTTTACATGATGTTGTTACCACACCAGTATAGGCGTATGGGGTAAGTTAAGCTAGTGGGGAGGGGCTGAATCTTTTTTGCCCGAAAAATAATAACACCCAAATACGGAGTAAACTCTAACACATGTGAGCTTCTAATATCTGTCAAAAAATGATTAAAATGTAACGTCGTTAAAAAAAATGTTAAATAATAAGTATTTTCAGAATAAGCATTTAAGCATTTCACAAATTTTTTCCACGACATCAAATAAAAATATCTACTATTTTATCGATATCTTTTTGTTAATGTGATTTGCATCATTTTTAGCAATTCACACACTTTTTTGCTTACCTGCCTATTCTTGTGATTATTGAACAGTTTGTGTTCCATTTCTTGGAGGTCAGAAACTCATAATCTATTGGATAGAAAGAGCTTAATGACGATTTCTGTCGAATTCTCAGCATTCACGCTTGCATTCCTATATCACGGTCAATAGCATAACACAGTTTGGGGCACATTGATTCAGCATTTTTCAGCCTTTTTTTCTACTGCACATTATTTGCAGACAATTTTTTTTCAATTTTTTAGACAAATTAAGTAAAATTAGAGAATTTTCAATGGCACACTAGGCAATACCTCAAGGCATGCTAGTGTGTGGTAACACTGTGGTTGAAAACATTGCTTTTGTTTGATAACCAAGAGCTCCCAACAAAAGGGGGCCCAAGGTGCTTTTACATCCATATCTTTAAAGCTTTGAAAGTTCTTCAACTTTTGAAAGTCTCTAAAACTCAGTTCCATCTAGCTGACGAGATAATAATTCTCATTTTTATCCTTTTCTATTGTGTTTGACATGCTCACACCATTGAATGTGACTTCCTTGCTGTCCGTGAATAGATGTCCCGTAGCAGTTTTTTTGCTTAGGGCACTAGATGCCTCTGTTACGCCAAAGCACATAAAATTTGTTGAGTCTCGATCACTAGATCGAGCATAGATTTCTTCCAAAACTTTATCAATTACATTGTAGAATCAATTGAACAGATTTTTGTTTTCTAGATGGGTTTTGGGGTCTTTATCCTTGCAAAGAAAATAAGTGTCCTGTCCACTGCCTTCACTGACTCCCACTGGCAAGCCCAGTGCCTTGCGCTTTGTCCAAATTACATATATGACAGTTCATGTTCAACTTTTCTCTTGAAATTTCATGCCTTTTGGGGTTTGCTTCAATGAAATAGTAGAGACCTTAAGCAATACCAAGTCCATTTCTAATTCACTCACTTTCTGGAAAATTAAACTAATGTCCAAGGCAATGGACATAAGTGCTCAGCAGAGAACAGTCCTCCATTTGCTTTGACAAGCCCTTGGCTTTGCCGCTAAATTTAGACTGTCAAATCATTTGACAACAGGTTTCTACATACGCTTTTAAGCCCAATTTGTACAAAGCTCCCTAAGCCCCCAATCCCGTACGCCTATGCACACTTGCATGAACCCATACCGGTATGGCTATTGACATGGTTTTAATCCAGATTAACACCTTTTCATACCGGCATGGTACCGACATAGTTTAAATGGGGTCATAATAAAATGTCTCCCGATCCGGAGGAGAAATCATGCTCACTTTTTCTCCCGATCAGGAGAAAGTATTGCTTTTTGGACAACAATGTATGAAGGAGCTTCTAGCGGGTATTTTAAACATCATTTTTGAAATCTACACCATCAAATCCTTAAATATCCATGAAAAAAATGGTAGGTCACCCTTGAAAATCATTCAGAAGTTGCATTTGAAGTTTTAGTGATGTCATACTCTATTGTAATAGGTATTGTTCTAGGAAAAAAAAGGTTCAGGTGAAGTCGATATTTTGGTAATCTAATGTTTTACTTTACCTTGGAGATATTTTTAAGGGTTATGCAAAAATTACAGCAGCTGAAATTTATGGATTTTTGACACACCCTCCCCCAGTCACCATCGTGTTACCAGCTTTCTGATCCCTTTTGGACTCTTAGATTAGGGTGACTAAATTTGAAGAACTCATGGCAAGGCCCTTTTCATAAAACTCAACTGGCTGTTGCTCTATAGGCCCACTCTTCATTTTCAGTATTTTATAAGAGAGCTGTCCTTCCATATCTTTCAAATATGTTAAAGAAAGCTTCAGAGACTCTGAGCATTAAAAAATAAATGAAAAGAAATGATGTATGGATCAAGAATTTTGAGCACCTTATTTATTTCATTACAACAATGTGGAAGCATTGTTTCTTTAAATGTAAATGTAGAGATTACCTCACAGACAGTATATTATCTGAAACTTTATTAAACTGAAAATGAAAGCAAGTTTTCATCACTTTGCTTGTGATTCACATTATTTAAGAATATTCTACATGCATAGATATACAAATACTCACATACATTACACTGTAAAGTTAGTAGTTTTCTCTGACTTAGTGGTACTGCCACCAAAGAGAAAGCTTGAACAATAACTACATCTCATAAATGATGTCATCAAAAACTAAACTCTCCAATAAGCTCAAGATTTCCAACAGTGACATACATATTTTTTTGATAAACTCCCGTTTTTTGACATGCAGAATTCAAATATTTGATCAGAAAAAACCGCCCAAGCCTCTTTTATCATGAAATGGCAATTTAAAGGAAAAACTCTCCCGGTCAGGAGACAAAATTTGAGCTGCCAAAGATTTGAATTCTCCCAAACAGGAGACAAAATGCTTATATCCCTACCAGTATTCACTTGTTATTTTTTATCATACTTGTTACTTTTTATCAGAGCTTGAACATTTTTTTTCTAAATTTTGTCCCTCACATTTGGTAAAGGGTGTGACGTTTGGAGGTCTGTGGGTGGCTTGTGTCAGTCATCCAGTCATCAAGTGGGTTTTGTTAATAGTCAAAACAATTGCAAAACAGATGTTCCCAATCGTTTTGCTTTTATTTCGCATATATTTTTTATACCAAAAGCAAATCGCACTTTCAAGTATGCCAAAATTGCCCTTAAGAAAGATTTACTCTGCACCTAGGTTACTACATATCAGAGAAAAATGTGGACAAAGTGCATCTTAATAGTGGGTTTTTACATAATATCATCTCCATTTTGGCCAGAGGACTTGCTTCTTTCCAATCAAAATTAATGAATTATCACTTCAGCAGTACAGTTGAGACCCAAACACTGTTCATCATCTAGAAAATACTATTTTTCTAAAAGATTACATCGAAAAAGTGGTATAGAAGATACCATCTAAGCAGGCCTGTAATTACTATAATTGTTCTTAGGAGGCAAGTGCCTGCAACAATTATAGGAGTATGTTATTTCTAAAGAAAAATCCCTTTTGTCACAATCTATCCCTCCAGCAGTTACATCCTATTCTTTCTAATGACCAGAGCATATTTTGACAAACTACAGCAGATAAGAATCTCGTTTGTAGATAATTTTTGGTAGCATATTGGTAAGTTTCATTGGATATAGATTAAAGTACATTTCTTTTCAGGGTCCAGCATTTCAACAAGGAGAAGCTGTAGTATCAGGGATTTTTACTGTTGCTAGACAACTTGTCAAATTTGCCGCCAACTTATCACCTGAGGCAAAAGTTTTGAATGTTTCAAATGTGCTTGAAAACTCACAAATTCAGCAATGGCTCCTTTATTGTGAAACTCATCTCAAACCATCACTAAATGATTCGCAAGAAATGCAGCACAGAGCAAAGGTGAGTGGGAGCATTGCAAGACTGTCTGTTCTTAAATAGAATGATTCTGTTAAAAATTCTGTAGATTTTCATCTTTGCACTGTGTTGGTAATATTTTTAATAGGCCAGCAGTACAGATTGGACAACATTAACAGTTATGTGATCATGTTTCTGATTGGCCTATTTTAATCTACAAATACTGTAGGTATATTCATGTTCCATAACTTTAAGTTTTCAGACGTTTTGTACTCCAAAGAGTTACAGACAAAAAACTCCAGTATGTTACAAGATGTTTCCTTTTTAAAAGCAATTTTAAAACATATAAATAGAACTACTTAAAAAGAACATCAATTTGAAACAAAGAATGACATAAAAAGTTAAGATATAAACAGTGCTGAATATTTTCTATTATTTCATCACATTTCCAAATGTAAAGATAAATTATGATTAGGTAACTTGGTATCTTTAATGTGTTTATAAACCATAATTATGTGTGTTATGTTGTCTATGTGTGTTTTTAATTATGGCTTATTAACATATTGAAGGTACTAAGTTACCTAGATATAATTTGTCATACAGCACACAGGATCCCATTAAATCCTTGGCCCAAGAAACCAGTGACTGAAAACACAATATAAAGATAATTTTTCTGAAAAAACTTTCTGGTCAATATCGATAAACACTCAAGGTAGATCTTCAATTTTCTATACAGTGGATCAATGCAATATTTTTTAAAAGCCTGGTTATGTGATTTAAAATCTGTATACAAAACTGACAGTTAATTTTTGTGGTCAAGTAAAGCTGTCTGACAATACATATCCAAGGAGCAGCATAGACAAGGAAAGTGGGATGATCAATTATATACAGGCATGTCAGAAAGTGAACACAGCTCTGTCAATGCTTCACATGATTGTGAGAGTGATTGCGATGATGAATGTGGATTTTATGATGATACTGGTGGTTCTGGTGTTTATGTTCAGTCATGGGGTTTTATTCTACAATCCCGGACAAAATTGTTGTGACAAAATGCAATTTTTTCAATATTCACTTTACCTTTCCCCTGTAAATTCTAATCCCCGTCCTCCCCCCCCCCCCCAAATCAATGCTTGATTTGTAGTTTTATCATTTTTACTTCAAAATGGTAGAGGGGGATTATTTTCCAAAGGAAAGAGAAAATATCAACTTTCCTTGAAAAGTTTCAATTATTTTTGTCTGGGATTGTAGTTTTTAATCTGAGCAATGGCTTTTTGGGAAATGACTTTTAAACTAATTCTTGTAAACTATCAAAAACTTGTACCTTACTATTTCTTTTTCAGAATTTGAACACTTATCATTAAATAATTTTTTTTCCTAGGAACTCAATGACCATTTCTGTAGCCAAACCTTTGCTGTAGGGAATCATATTTCTTTGGCGGACCTCTTCATCTTTCAAGCAATACATCCTTACATGGTAAGGCCAATTTGCAAAACCAATGTCACTTTGTGGTTTGCCTTTATTAGTTGCAAAACAAACTAATGAACTGTTCTTTCTTAACAATTGTCATTGTACTTTCTGTGGTTTGACAAATTTAATCATTTTTAACTTTCTTTTACTTTTGACAGATTACACAGTCATTTCTGGAAAAGGAGAGACTTATACACATTTCACGGTGGTTTAAAAATGTAATAAATTGACTTGAACTCTGCAAATCTTTACCTGCTATTAAAGTTTGAATTTTTATGCTTTTTTCAATACATTTGTAGTTAGGCTATACTGGATCTACAAGTTGAAGGCATCATTAGAGGAATGTGCCAAAAAGCTACAATTTGCACTTTAAAAAGCACCAAACCATGTAGGCGATTGTTTATTTGTTTAGGGACAAAAGCTCAGCCATGGTATTTGTCTAAATTAGATAGCCGTATCTTTTGCATGTCGGTCCATTTACTGGAATAGTTTTTCTATGAACTTCAACTTAAGCAAATCATGTACTCTAAAGTCATTTGTTTTGTAATTTTGATTTCAGAAAAAAGGAACTTAAGAAAGAATCACACTTAAAACATTTTAGGCTTAACATAATTGTGAAAATGATCTTGATGATGAATATGAATAAGATATTTGAAAAAGTTTTTGAATACGATAACTGCTAACTTTTTTCACATTCCTCAGTATAATTTATTTTTCTCTCTTTTTAGGTGCAGCATACACTCAAGGCAGGACAAAAGTTTTCCCATGTGCCTTTCCACAGAACAGAGTTGTACAGCAAATAAACATAGATGAAACCTCAAAAATATTTTTCTGCCAAAAGACAGTTTCAATTAAATTGTCTTTATAATGAACACTTTTATCAGACATCAAAATTAAGATTTTATTAACAAGAAACAGGTTACAACTTTCTTGTCCTTCTTCAATACCGACAGCACTACTTTATTTCTGCCAGTAGATTTTTAAAATGCAGGGATTCTAAGTTAAAAAATGTTAGGGTTAGGCATGGTTGTGATTTCAAATTTTTCATGCAAAATTTCCCTATTAAAATTACGAAAGACATCAAAAAAAGTAAACTTGCAAAGAAATCAGGGATTGCATGTTTTTGATAAAAAAAAGTCATATGGGTTAATTTAAAATACCAATATAAGATCAAGCTGAAATTTAAATTATTTCAAGGTATTTCTAAATATTTACATTTTTGACCTTTTCAGCAATATATTATAAACTTGCTAGTAAATCAGAATTTTGAAATAAAATCAAATAATTTTACATTTATACATTCAGATAAAACAAAATACATTATTACAACGAGTAATAAATTAGTCTACAAGTAAAATTTTGCCTATGTCTACAACTACAAGTATATAGAAATACCTTGATTACTTTAATGTCTTTTATACTTATTAAAAAATGTGATGCATTGAAAAGCTTAGATCTGCTTTACCTATGTAGCAAACAATAGTCTTAGTGTGTTCCACAATGTATGAGACTTTGTATGCCATGAAGTTCCATTGATAAACAATGCATGTAAACATCCTTGTCTGGATACACAGCTTTCTCCAAAACTTGATACATGAAATTTAATTTCTTTTGGCCCTTGAATATCTTGCTAATGTCCTAGTCAGCTTTGACAACTTCCCATTCACTGCACTGCAGTTAATTTCTATTTGAACTCTCCAGCCAATCATTTAACTGATATATTCTCTGTGTTGCCTTTAAAAACATTTCCCTGGCTTTATAACCTTAAGAGTTCTTTTTTCTGAAGGACTGATTTGAGTTTTTTCAATATTTGTTGGGTACTGAAATGTCATTGAAGCTGCAAATTCATTTAACTTATTCAGTTCCTGTTGCCAGCCAGGTATTTTCTTTGTAGCAAGATGCCTTTTTGCATGTTTGGTCAGATGATCTGAACGCATAAACCTCCTACCACATAACGGACAACCAAATCTTTTTTCACCCGTATGTGTTCTTCTGTGTCTTGCTAGTTCATCTGATCGTGCAAATGACCTTTCACACTTTTCCCAATCACAGCTAAATGGCTTTTCACCTTGAGGTACAAAAGAATTGTTTTTCTCAGGTTTTAAAGTTATTTAATTTCTCAAAGTTACTGAACTTGTGCATAAAAGTTTAACTCTTTAAGGCCATGAACAATTTCATCTATTCAATATATAAATAAATACCTAATCACATAGAAAAAAACCACACCTTTCAAATAAATATCATTTTATTATTAGTGTGAGTTGCAAATTATGTTGTGGTAGATCAAGGGACATTTTGACCTATATACTATTATAAAAATAATTATCTAGGTGCAAATCTACTTCACCATACTGAAAAATCCCTACACATCTATGCTCAAAACAGAAAAAATTAAAATTGAATCTTACCTGTATGAGTGCGAATATGAGCTTTAAGATGGGAACTTTTGAGATATGATTTTCCACAGTTTTCATAGGTACATATATGATTTCTCTGGCGATCACTGCTTGAAGATACTTTGTCGTTAGAGTTTGCATAGCTGTTCTGACTGCTTTTCCCGAATGTTTTGGTACTTGCTTGTGGAACTGGGCACAGTATAACAATTGCTGTTGGTGCACCTTTGTGCTTATGTATTGATGCCTGGGTGATTGGCATTTGGTTGGTGATGCCTTGAAATTGCACTCGGTTCGAAAAATTGCTATCCAGGGTCTAAGAATTCAAAAATATTCTGTTTAAAAATAGTAATAACAAGAGAAAATTCGTAATTCATTTATTTATGGGAAAAGGAAGAGATCTACACTGTTGTTAAGCACAATCTGAAGCTGAGCTAATACTCCAAAATGAACTTTTGAACAATGTTTTATCTCAAAAACAAGGATTTTTTAGCCATGTGTGGGTGCTTTTTTCGGGGAAAATTCAAATTTGGCAGCAAACGAGGGTTGTCTCAATCACTTTGTTGGCAAATAAGGCCTGAACATTTTACCAGAACGAAAAGCTAGCAATAGCACTGCTTACACCCTCTTAATTTAAGAACAAAATAAGAACAATCCAATTTCGAAATTCAATCCAAGCCTCAGATTTTCGAAAAAACTAGGAACAGTCAGCCTTGACTTAAATTTATGGGTTCTTATTAAAAGGGTGTATCAGATTTAAAGGGAAAAGCCAGAAGCTCATTGTCTACTCCAGAACTGATGAATCAGCAACTCCCTAAAATATTCCTTACAAAGTTATGATCATGCAGCGAGTAAACAAAATCTTTACAGTCTGCCATTGTTTAAAAAAGTAAAACGTCTTTCCACTGTTGTTCAGGTTAACTTTTTCAATGAATCGCTTTGCAGTAAACCCGGTATACAAAAGATTCTCATGTGATCAAGTATTTTAAAGCGATATCACTTCCTGCCCACACCTTTGGCCTCTTTTGTGTTGGCCAAATGAAGGCCACGGGGAATGGCAAGTGTCAGCTGACTGGTTGGGTGAAGGAAAAGTCACATGAAACATGGCACGGAATCAATTTACACATGAAAATGATCTACCTCACGTACAAGCCCTTGCAATGTTTGCTGAGTTACTTAAACAATTTAATGGAAGGGAGCGTTTAACAAACCCTACAAGTGCACTCTACCAAATAAACTGCATAACCTAAGAATTAGTGCAAATTAGTGAATATTTCTTGGTAGATAAGGGACATAACGGGGTGAAACAAACCAGCATGGAAGTGTGGCGGGCGACATTGGTGCAATATGACACCACTAAATAAATTTTATGAAGAAAAATGAGAGGAAAGAATTCACTTCAGTGTAAGGCTTACAATTGAATGAGCATCTTAGAGGGTATTTTCATCCCAGTATCAAATTATTTTCAATTCAGCATCGAAATATCATACAATAACAACTTTATTCACTCAATTAGGTCCAAAACTTACCGTTCTCTGATTTTGAGAGAAATCTTCGTATAAATGTTCAAATTTGGTAGATTCCACATCATCTTCAGTTGAACTGAGCTCGTATTCATCAAAACGAGTTCTACTTTCGGACTGGGGTGGACTTGGAGGTGACCATTTGCTCATTGCTAATAGAGATTCTACTGCCTCTAAATCACCAGCAGTAGAGAGCTTAACAGATCCTGCTTTTAGATTTCTCACGAGATCATCCTGAAAAATAGATAAGTCGATCTCATATCTGCTAAGACTTGGCAAAGAAATGTACAACGTCCACATTTTAATGCAAAAACATAACATCTTGGACATTCACAGACCCCAAAATTTGTGAAATTTCCCGTTATCAAAAAGTTTTTTTTCATTGAAGGAAGGGGAGATATGCAACTTTCATAAAGGCGAATTTCATCATAACATGAAACTGACTTACCTCAGATGTAGCACAAGGAGAACTTGGTGGTGAAGGCAATATTCCAGCCATCGTGGATTCAGTGTTCAATTCGAATAATTTTATGGACTCTAACAACTGTTTTTGAAGATTTAATATCGAATAAATCTGTGCGTGAGGTAGCGTCCTTTACTAAAGCAAACCAATTCCTCAATACCATTTTGTTTTGATGGCTAGACCTGCCATACCAAAAGTACGTAGTTCATAAGGGGTGGATTCGGGGTTTGACCAATGAGCAAAGAGGACTCACTTTGACGGAACCAATCAGCTTAAACTGCCCATATGTCTGTTCACATGATTCACAACCTACACGTGCCCAATAAAGGACTTTGGTCTGACTAAAGCACCCATACTTGACGATGATTGGATAACAAACAATGGACAACATCCTGGCTTCGTTGCCAAGAGAAACCTGTCAAAAGTCACAAGGCAACTGAACGCCAGAAAGAGACCAGGAATAGAAGTGAAGAATTCACCAAAAAAAATCGAATTTGTATGAATTCCGCAACATTAACCAAGGGAGGCAAGATTACATAATTACAAATTAAAAGAATAATGAAAGTTAGAATTTATATAATCTTTGAAACTAAATAGTAGTATTCATGGATGTAGTCATAAAAGTTTAACAAGGGGGGGGGGGGGGGGGGGGGGGGCTCTATGAAATATTTAATTCATTCTTGCAATGTGATCTTGCAATTTGCAGCAATTTGAACATGGCGAGGGTTGATATTTTTCCGGTCATTTGCTGCGCGCCCAGGCAGTGGCGGACTGGGCCTCCTTTAAAATCTGGCAAAAAGGGCCCCACTTTTGCAGAAAAAGGGCCCCATTTAAGTAATGTGGGGCCTCAAGCTGTCCCATTACGAATAATAAATATCATGGATTACATCAAAACTGAGGTTGGATAAACGCCATAGCATGTGGTTATAGAATGGATTGGGTCGAAGCTAAAAAAGAATGACCTTTTTGGTTACGAGAGGTTAATAGAGGTATTGAATTTTTAATATGATGGAATTTTCTGAAATTTTTGATCTTACATAGACCCAGGTTCAGTTAATCTGCCCGGCATTAATTGTAGAGTTCACTTAAAATAGCATTAGATAATGCGATGTGAATGATTCTTCAACGGAGGTTGCTGCATCGTTTACTGAATAATCTAGTTTTTTGCTTGCGCTGGACTGTTTAGTATAAAACACGAACGGGTAAGGTATTGCCTCATGGAATGAAAAATTGGCATAAAAAAGATGTCAATAAAATGGCAAGAATTAGCCAAATTGCACATAATGGACGAATAAACTCCGCATCGCAAGTGGTTTTCAGAAAGGAAGGCAAAGTTGATGCAAAAAGGGGACAGGACTGATCACTGGTTTCTTGGAATGCAAATTAAAGAAATGCATCTTCTGGTAGCATTTGATTGAAACGGTCTTCGAAATGATAAACGATAATAAAGTTTGATAAAAAAGATAATAAAAATGATGATAAAGTTTTGTGAAAAATATAGTTTGTAAGCACGCATTAAGTCTAAAATACGGACAGCAAACCAATTTAACGGATGATTACACAAAAATTAAAGGAAACTTTCTTGCTATGATTTAGCTATAATATCATGATTAAGATATCAAATTTTCGTATATAGAAATGATTCACTTTGGCTTTATTTGTCGCTCAGCAAGTTTTTCCATTTTGAATTTTTGATAGAAATTTATACAATCCAATAGACGTTCAATGCATTCAGCATGTGAGCCACAACTTCTACAAAGCGAATCAGTGTACCTTCCTTTTCTAGTTTGCTATTTTTAAGTCTGCCATCTTTAGTTTAAGTTTCAGTAAAGATAAGGCTTCCTCCCACCTCAGATATTCTGTAATTTAAACTTACTATCCTTTATGCATCTGAGGTAAGTTTTCTTATAACTTTTAACTTTGTTTCTTCGAGAAAGTCTCTTGTGCAAAATTACTGAAATCTAAATCAGACAGAATTTTTTACGATTTAATGTTAAATTTCAATTAGTGTACTCAGCGCCCATTTGTAATCAACAGCTCAACTTTGCTATTAGTGCTACATATGCTATGTTGCTTAGAAATTGATCGATTATGGGGAAATGCTCACTTGACGACGCCCTTATTTTCAGACCACACCCACCTGGGCCCCTCCAGTTATTTGTGGCCGGTTAAAAATTCTGTGCCAGTCCGCCACTGCACCCATGGGAGGGTCGAGGGGGGACTTCAAAGAAAATGAGAAAATGCATCAAAATATTTACAACATCGATAAGGAAGATCCTAACCAATATTTATAAGCTTTATTTTCAATAATTATGACCCATTGGTTGAATTTTATCTGAATTGATACATTTTCTCTCGTGCTTACAAAACAGAGCAGATTTTATCAGCTTATGAACCATGCTTCTAAGAATGTCATGCAAAACTGTTATTCAGCAGACTTAGAAAGTATTCGTACTTTGCAGAAAAAGAAAAATCAATTTTGAAAAAAAAACAATAATAAGATCACCCGAGCTAGAAATTATCCCAAAAAACAAGAACATCAAATGTCAGCAAAAAATATTATGCTTTTATATAAAAGAGTGTAATGCACCGGATATTAAGAGTAGGCAAGACAGAGACAAACAATAGCGACCAAATAATTGATGATTCAGGAAATTAAGCCCAAATGTAAATACAAAAATTAAAAATCAACTGTATTTACAAAACTGCAACTAAACGCAGTCAGTAAAAAGTCTTTCACGAATTTTAAAACTGAATATTTCAAACTTTATGTTCATTTTCATGCATATAAAACTTGCAATGCGTTTAAATTTGCCAGTTGTATCGCTGTTTTTGCGAAACATGATATTTTTCTGTATTCAAGCACAGACAATGTGGGGGGTCCCTGAGCCTAGCAGGGCTTCACTGCCTAAGCCCCCGCCCCCCGCCACTACATCCCTGGTAGTATTGGGGACTTTATGCAGGACACTGAGGAAAACCAAAACGGCGAATAAACCTCGGTGCTCTAGGCCCTACGTGCTTACATCATAGGCAATTTGTATTTATAAACAATAAACAGATAAGGTTGTAATGACGTTTAGTGGCGTCGGAATGACACTGATTCCCATCCATTAAATTTATTCAACATATACAGTAGAAACCCGCATAAAAGAACCTGTTTTGATAAAAACATTGAGGCTGAAATTTAACCTTTAAAACCCCATAATCAAGAACCCTAAAGAGGTTGAAATTTGGAAAGGTTCTTATATATATATGTAAGAAAAAAGGGTTTTTAGAGTCAATCAGGATATGGTATGTTGCATTCTAATTGGACAATCTAACAACACAAAATCATTTGATTGGTTGAAATTCAACATAAAAAAGCTGGTTTAAGTTTGTCCATTAGAATTCTTGCGGTGGAAAACATTGTTAATGTGTGCAAGGCCTATACGTATATAAGAACCTTTAAGAACCTTTTAGACTGGAATTGAGAATAGCAGCCTGTTAATTAAGAACCTATTCAGGCTGCCAGAAAAAACCTAGGTTCTTTAATGCGGGTTTCTACTGTACCACAGGATGACATTATTGGGGGGCTCCAGCCAGCAAGTTGAAGCTTAGACTGACTATTCTTAATTCTTCCGAAACGTTGTGTCTAGACTGTTCTTAGACTATTAGGCTGTAAGCAGTGCAATCACTATCTTTTATGTTCAATGGTTTCAGGCCCTATTTGCTATCTTTTATTTGCGACATGTTTTTGAAAATTCACCCACAGAGCACCTCTAGATGTACCCTGGGTACCAGACTCAACCTAGATGGCTTTTGAAGTGGAATTTTTTAAAGAAGCTTTACAACTTTGTTGAAAATTGCATTTGAAAGCGATTTCTTAACCTTTGACCAATTATGAGACTCGTGCTTCTTATAATTTTTTTCCAAAATGAGAGTGCACGACTGCACGTTCCTTTCCTTTCAAAAAAATGCTGTTTTTAAGAATATTAAAGGATATATCTTGTGTTTTCAAAAAGCGTGGTTTTATTCAGGATCGGAGAATATATTTAGACTCAAAAAAAAATTCATTAGAATTTCAAGACTTGACCAATTTTTTTATGCTTTTGTAAAAAACAGGTTTGTAAAAATTTAAGACTAAATTTAAGACAAAAAACTAAATTTACAAAAAAGATGAAACAGGGTTTATATCAATAGTTTCACAGAAAAATTCGGAGCAAAGTGCCTTAGCCAAACCCCCAAAATCCGTTGAGGCATACTCACCCTTAAAATAAGATATGGATGCTGCAAGTGCATTTTTAGGGACTGTGAGAAATAAAATTGTAAACATTAATATAAGGAGCCTGAAGGGTTCTGAACTCACGCTTTGTGACAAAGATGAGGTCCGTCAGTGCTGTTAGCTGTCTTTTTGGATTAGGGGACCAAAAAGGATTGAAACAAATTTAAACAAATGAAAAAACTGTCATTCAAACACTGGAGGGTTTTGCATTTACGAAAGGCCTGGATTTGAAGTAAGTGAAGTGTGTATCAACATGAATGACATTACATTGACGTAAATTTGGCCTTTTCATGGAAGCCAAGGCAGAAAAGTCATTTTATGGAGAAATTATTGATAATGATTCTAGGCTTAAAGGGATCAAATAATCAAGGCGTAAGTCAAGAACATACATTCAGGCCGTGAATTAGAGGGCTTAAAGAGGGATAAACATTTACATCTTTCATTACAACATGCTTTGCGTTCGTTTACAACAATGATACTCATCCATTACAAATACTTTCCCTTTTTTTTACATGGTCCAAAAGTATTGCTAACAATCATTCGTTCTCCTGACTTGCAAATTCAGGTTATATTGAAAATATTACACATGAAAATTTCCATTTACTCCCACAAACTTAAATACTCAGTGAAACCTATTGTTTGAGAAAATGAAAGGTTGGTGAACAGATTCATTCTACAAACCAAATAATGTAATAACTATTGACATCAACTTACATTTAACAATCGGCTGCTGAAACTTTTATCGCTCTTATCCACTACACTAAGTTTTTTCCCTTTCTCGTAGTTTCAATTTTTTTCATTGCACTTCTCATTTCGAATTTATTCACTCCCCCCCTTTACACATATGTAGAGCATTACAATTACACCACAATGCATTCATTGTAGCTTGAATTGGAGTTGAGAATATACCCAAAGACCGAGATACAACTTTTTGTTTGGGGGGCCACTTCTGATAAATCAGTGTAACGATAGCTAATTTTACAAAATTAAAGTATTTTACTTATACAACTTAAGATTTTTTTTGGAGGGGGGGCAAAGTCCCCTCGGCCCCCGGTATCTCGGTCCTTGAATATACCTTTTCAACTAAGGGTTTCATAGTGTCGCGTACGATTCACATATGCATTGCTTGAAATGGATTGGACTACTGTGATTGGATGGACGCCGTTCATGTACACCAATGGCATTAGGTTAGGTTTAACTTCATAATCATTTCTTGCTAAACTCAAAAGCAGTTTTAAAATTCAGCTCGGTAGGTTTCTGTTTGATTCTTTCGAAAGGTTTTCAGCATGGGCAATGTAGGATGTTTTGCTGAAAATATTGTTGGGATAGGTAAACATTTTTCACCAATTGGAAACTATACAATTTTAGCACGTGACGCGACGATTCGAGAATGGTACCCATTGCGATCAAACATGATTATCGATATACGTCTTATTTCTCATTACTGGCTAAACCTGCGGGTTTTCTTCTCAAAAGCCAAACATTTTCCTGGCCGTCCCTTCTTTTTCAACATTGTAAAGCTACGCTCTGCACCAAGAAGCGAGAATTAAGAGAAAAATTTGTGCACATGTTACACCTTTTTGCGTCTTCTGCATATAGAAATTAGCTGCTATTAAATTACTCTGTTTAAAACGAAAATTGTAACAGAATTACGCGATGATTATCTGTAATGTATAAATAAAATCACACGTTTTACAGAAAGAAAGAGCAGATAGCAAATAACTGCGACCAGATAGCATAAAGGCCGCGAGCAGATAGCAGAAGGGGGCGAGCAGATAGCAAAAGGGGGCGAGCAGATAGCAGAAGGGGGCGAGCAGATAGCAGAAGGGGGCGAGCAGGTAGCAGAAGGGGGCGAGCAGATAGCAGAAGGATGGCGAGCAGATAGCAGAAGGGGGCGAGCAGATAGCAGAAGGGGGCGAGCAGATAGCAGAAGGGGGCGAGCAGATAGCAGGAGGGGGCGTGTAGATAGCAGAAGGAAGCGAGCAGATAGCAGAAGGGGGCGAGCAGATAGCAGAAGGGGGCGAGCAGATAGCAGAAGGGCGACGCGCAGACAGCAGAAGGGCGACGCGCAGATAGCAAAAGGCTGCGAGCAGATAGCAGATGGCAGATAGCAAATAGCTGAGAGCTTGCTACAAACAGCCAACTGCCTATAAACTATATTGTTAAATATTGTTAAAGTAAATATTGCTAAAAAGACCTATCCTCGAATAAGCTCCCATCATAACATGCACATTTTTGTCTTCCGAAAGGACCTTATGAAGGCTTAATTGAGATACAATTCAAAATATAACATTTTAGTCCATGAATTAATAATGAATTCAAGGGATAATGATAAAAAAGCTAAATTAAACGTGATTTTGATGAATATATCAAGGTTTTTTCACAATTTCCTATACTCTTCTTCCTTTGATAAAACTGTGGGTTGAAAGAGTTATTAAGATAAACTGCAAATGATATGAACATAAAAATATTTAAAAAGTTACAAAACGAACTATTTGTATGGCAACTTGGAGATTTTCGCAAGCCCTGATAAAAAACGTCTTAATTAAATTAATAAGCCCCCAAGGACGAACTTGAGGATTTACAGCAATGTTTTGAATACGGATGCTTGCCTTCTCCGTTTCTATATAAGATACATTTTTCAGTATCCTAATTCTCAATTTTCAGAGTACCATTGCGCATCCTAGCTCTGCTCCTCTCAGAATTGCATGAAATTACATTTTATTACACTGTTGTCAATTAAATGCTGTATTACTTTAACTCATTCTTGTTGTGCTATTCCAGGATTGTTTTCATATTCTATTCTTCACAATAGACGTGCGTGCAAATTGTCCAAAAAAACCGAAAATTAAGGAAAATATTGCGAAACCTACACTTATTCTAAAGTGTTTATGTTTACAAGAAACATTATAGCTGAAAGCAGCAGGGGTATGCAAAATTAAAGACGCACTAACGAAGCACTCTGAAAATTCGCGCTAATACGAATCTGAAATTAATAAAACGCACGATACGGCATCTGATAAACAAGAATTATTTTGCACGAAGTATCAAATTATGTACATCGAAGAAAATGTTGTAAATGATCCTGTAAGGACAAGAAATCGCGTGACTGATAAGAAACCCTTGTCAACCTCAAGCCTTACCTCAAACGATCGATTTGAAAGACTCTGCCTATCTTGTGTGCGCTTGCGTGCGTGTAGGTTGAGAAAGACTCACGCAATACATTCACACAAGAGCAAAAGCGACTTATCATTTTCATCTCCAGACTGAGATTTGCATCTCCCGCCCTGGTATCCATAAGAGACTCGTTGCTAATCCACTTATAGTCAAAACAAGAGTGCATTGAATAAGCATATGCTGGAGATGCCAAGAACAGATATCAACCAAATCAATGAAAGGGTTAGAGCTAAAGAAGGCCGGGTCAAGCACTGACGACATAAATATGGGGGTCCCTAAAAAGGAGAGCAATTTTGGGCAATGTATCGCTGCAATTTGCAAGCAAGGTTATTTACCATCACTGGCCAGTGAAAGCCCTACTGCATTCAAAGCACGAAACATTTTCATTCTTAACAAAACAAAAATATTTTAAGGAGACGGATGGGGGGGGGGGGTTGGGTTGGTTTCTCACTTTTTCAGTCTATAAGCCAGCATGTTTTCTCTAATCCAAGCCTACAAGGTGAGAACAACATTCTCCAGTCAAAGCACTACAGCCCTGCCCTAAATGAGCACCAACAATCGTGTAACGGGAAAAAAATAATTTCAACCGTACGTAGAAACAGGACATTAAATTAATATTTATTTAAAAATTCACTGGTTCCTTCTGCCGCTATAAATAAGCATACATTACTTACTACTCCTCAAACAGCTAAATTTGCGTTAAACCTGCTAATTCCAGCTTTCACTATGTAGCACCCTAAAAATTCTGTCATATTAACCTTGCAGCAGATTCGGTTGACGAGAAAAGACAATAAATCCGCCGCTGGCTTCATGTGACAACTGGAAGAAGCAACTTGATAACAACGTTCAGATGGCTCATTCCTAGGCCCCCTGCATCAACCGATCGCGTCCTAAACCGAACTGCAAGAGCGCACGCTGATTCCCTCGAGTCCCTGGGGCAAGCAGCGACACTTTTCAGCATTCAAACCTTCCTGAAACGTGAATACAGGTTCAGTTCAGAGATCTATTACACCAGTTAAAAAGAAAACTGGCTTGGAGTCACCCTCTGTTAATGTCGCTGTTTGGTACTCGTCTCTGAATCTGAAACGCCAGTTCTCCTCCAAATCTAAACGGTTAATTTCTTCTCGCATCCTATAACGGTCATTCGATATAATGCACAACCTAGCGTCATCTATAAACTTGAATTTCGATAAAAATTCTTTTTCCAAACTTTGCGGATAATCATAGAGTAATAGACCCCCGTATTTCCTTTCCAATTGGTTTTTCGTCGCCTCATTCAGTTCCCCGGTTAAATTGCCATTGATAACGCATATAGTGATCTTTTCACCAAGATCTACATAACCCCCTATTATCAAGACAGGATAGTCAGGCTGGTCCACTGACGCTGGAAATAACATGTTCCCACATATCCTCAAGTATGTCTGCATTACAAGATGCGAAGGCGCATTTATCGTTTTCAAGTATTCTATATCAGGGGGTGCAACCAAGTGGGAATACGGGGGTTCGGTAATTGGTTCACTATCGTTCATATTTTCCCACTTTTGTGAGCGGAATGGCACCCTCCAACCACTCCTTGCTGTCACCTTGCACATGAAGCTCAGATGTTCAAAACGACACGTAAGAATGTTGTTTTCCACTAGCCTGAGCTGAAAGTCGATATTTTCACCGATATACTTTGAGTTCTTGAAGCAAATATTGTATGTCTGCTTGATGTTCATAAAGACACAGGAATGAACAAAAGTCCGAATAAAGCCATGCATGGGCACATCGAATTGAGCCGAGCTCCACGGCCTTAGGCCGATTATACCGTACTGCAGCACATGGGGGGTCGCCTCCACTAGCTTCATGATGTCGAAAAGCGAAGTGGTATCAGCGGAAGGTGATAAAGCATCCGGATCCATCGAATCAATCTCATCTTCTTTATCGCTGAAATAGATAAAAACAGTTCAATTGACTACAGTCGAGACAGAGGAGTATATATCATATATATTTCATACGACTGCAAGTAAAACAATACTCCAGGAAATGACAAAAGAACTTGTCGTAAAAACAACTTAAATCTTACTTGACTGGCTGGTTATTCTTTCCAGCCTGTTGCCACATAACAACATTATCAGCTACCATTAAAACCAATGGCCATATGTCCTCATCAGAATTTGATTCAATGTTCTGTCGGTTAACTTCGTATTCATAATTCTGTCTCCCGAAATGCTGCAAATAAAAAATTCAATGAAATTCTAGTACAACGAGGAATAAGAAAGTTGGAAAGGGCACCAGCGGTCTTTAATCGGTTAACATGCTATATAATTCGAGTGATCTGGGTATATTTGGTGCGAGCAAAGAAATCACAGTTAAAATTCTATTCTTAAGCATTTTGTATTTCTCTTTGCATTACTCCTATTAGAGAAGAGGCCGTACACAGTGGGCGCTGCTATACTCTGCAGGTTTAGCAAGTGGGATCTTAGAGACACTAAAATTACAAGAAAATTCTCACAGTCCAAGGACATAAAGAACATTACCAATTGCCTGTTAATTATCAATTCGCAAATAACAATTGCCAAAAGTACTTTGATCACCTTCATAACCTGCTTCACAGCTCCAAAACTTGCGTCATCGAAATCTGGCGGCAAAACGACGAATACGTGATTAGGCCAGTTTTTCTGGTACATTGACAGCTCACTTTGCTTGACAAATGTTATGTGAACATAGTCTGTTTCCTCCATTGCGTGGAACAGGTTTAACAAACCTGAAAGATTGAAGAAATTCAGTGAAATACGTAATCTACTTGTGTATTTAAATTAAATGTCAGCAAGAAATTATTGACAAAAACAAAACAAATCGAAACGGTCTCAGAAAATCGATGCTTCTACAAATTCTTACCTTCTTCTTCCCCCTCGGAACTTGCCATCAAAATTGGAGTCTTAATTTTCCTTCCAATCAACGTTTCCTCGTATGTTTTCACAGCTTTCGGGAATGGCGTTGCAACATTTATCTTTGGCAGAAACAAACCCTGGACAGTTTGTTGCTCTTCGTCCACTAAGAAGTACTTCATGTGCATTACAGGAATGATAAATTGCAGCTCCACCTGCCAAAGAATCACAAAATGTAAGATACTTGATGGCAATGAACATTTAATACTTTGAGAACAAAAGGAAGGAAATCCCAAGACGGACCACTGGTTATATAGCACATTCTAGTGTATGTAAAACACCCGGTGAACTTTCTTATTCACGGGAGATAGCAGGTAAATATGGCGGAGGGGCATACATGCATTTTTTATGATGCTGAAAATGGAGATGAGATGCGTGCAAAAGTCACCACTTTTCAAGACATTTCATTGAAAAAGCCAACACACAGAAAGGCAAATTGTAATGTGTGATGAACAAGATTTTCATTTTTGATTACTAGCTACTATGATATTTGAATCTAGCAGGTTCTTTTTAGTAAAATGTGCAAAGAAGTTGGGGATAGCTTAAACAACTACACGGAAGGGTTTTCCATGCGTTTACTGCGAAAACTTTTCTCCCGGATTAACGAACTCCCGTTATAACGAACTGTTTTCTGGTTTCCTTCAACGTTCGCTATATCGGGATTCCACTGTATGTAATAAAGGGCAAAATTGGTAAATCGATATGCTTGAAGGGGACGCGGGGAAATGGAAAAATGTCCGAGTCACTCTAAAGGGGTTTCAGGTTAAGGAAAGTTCTTACCGGGGATGGTTTTCACTGGGCTTGTTACATAGGGGATGTTACAGCGAGTAAAACATCATCGAATTCTCATTTAAATTTATTTAACAATAACGAATGTTACCTCTGAATTATCGTCTCCAAAGCCTTTGAGTTGGTAATCAAAAACCTTTGTCGTGTCTCCTCCCATTCCTTCGCGATAGAACTTGCAGCTGTCGCAATGATGCAAAGTGTCGTGGGCCGCACAGTCAGCGAGAATCACTGGTACGACCTGTTGCCCACCGATATCTGTGACGTCAGAAATTCTCTTCAGCATTTGCACTTCTTGTTTTTTGTCTGGCTTCACGTCTTTTATTACCGACGATATGTGAACACGGCTGAAGTTCTTGAACTCGCTGTCTAGAAACTCAGTGATGAACTCAGTCTCAGACACCTTGCTTACGTCAGGCCATTGTGGATGATGTATGGCCTCGATTCCACAAATTTCCATCGGATCGAGAGCAGGGGCATATGAAACCCTGTTATCATAAACATCAACCCGCTTTAGGCGCATCAGCATTCCGTGCAGAAGCCTTGCGAAGTGCAAATAGGCACCAGTCTTTCCAACCTTAAAGCAAGTTTCACCGCATTTATTTAAAGAAACACAAAACTCAGATTCCAGTTCCACTTAAATCAACGTCCCTCTCAAAGTCGGACAATTTCTTTCAAGCTAAAATCCGAAAAGAGTTTCTTCCATCGCTAAAATTCTAGGTGCAAAAAGCGTCGATGTCGGTCTGCTTCGGAAGCAAAGAGTACTCCATTTCTAGTTTGCTTTAAAAAAAGTGATCCACGTACAGTTTGTCTTGTACGAAAAACTAAGGTCTTTCAGGTGGAATGCGATGTCTTGTAAAATCAAAATTATTCTCAAACTTCTAAATTTCCCAACCGTACCACAACAGGGGAAACTCTAAATGTCACCTTGCTGGCAAGCTTAAAACAAAATTTTGCTTCTTAAAAATAAGAGGCAAAATTACAGAGCGCAGTTAAGTAGAAAATAGTTACCTGAGGTGGGCCAGACAAAAGTAGACATCTTGGATGGAACTGCTCTTTATCACTGTCGTCTTCATCAGACGCTTCGTCATTGGGAACTTCGGATAGCAAGACACTGGCATCTATATCAGAGGGGTCATACATCAAATATTAATATATATACGTGCTATGTATTTCGATATTAACAATAGCAATTTCGATATTAACAATAGCATCTACGAGAGAGAGAAAGAGGGAGAGAGAGAAAGAGGGAGAGAGAGAAAGAGGGAGAGAGAGAAAGAGGGAGAGAGAGAAAGAGGGAGAGAGAGAAAGAGGGAGAGAGAGAAAGAGGGAGAGAGAGAGAGAGAGAGAGAGAGAGAAAGAGAGAAAGAGAGAGAGAGAGAGAGAGAGAGAGAGAGAAAGAGAGAGAGAGAGGAGAAAGAGAGAGAGAAAGAGAGAGAGAAAGAGAGAGAGAGAGGAGAAAGAGAGAAAGAGAGAAAGAGAGAAAGAGAGAAAGAGAGAAAGAGAGAAAGAGAGAAAGAGAGAAAGAGAGAGAAAGAGATAGCAAGAAGGACATCATAAACCTTTGTAATGCAAAACGCAGGCGACGTCAAACTTGTGCTGATCTGTTCTGAATAAAATCGAGCTAGATAAAAATGAGCTGAAAATAAAGAGGACGAGCTTTCTCAAAATTCACCAGGATAATCTGAAGACAGTTAAAAGCAAGTCGGGGTTGGCTTTCTGAAAATACACGATGTAATATAAAGACAAAGAGCAAGCTTGCAAACAAAGTCTGATGTTTGTAGAAAACTGCACGGTAAAATTCAGCAGATTGATTGAGAATACAGGATTGCAATAAATGCAAAACTACCTTGAGTTGTCTTTTTCGTTGCTTCTTTAAACAGTGGACTAAAAGTGTTGCTAGTGGAAGTCTCTGTTTAAAAGATAATAGGAAGCATTAGAAGCAGAAAAAATAAAATAGAAGGTTAATTGTCACAGAAATGAAACTGGATAATTTTGAAAGACTTTAACATAAAATCAGATAAAACTGCCGTTTTGATAAACAAAGTCTCTCAACCTGAGTGAATAATTGTAATGGCATCAATCGTGAGTTTCAGATCATTAACTGCAACGAAAACGAAAAATGAGTTTGAAAACGAGGCATGGGATTACCTGTCGGAGAAGCAGGTAACGACGTGCCAGGGGTTGTGAGAACCTTGCGTGCTTCACGGGCCGCTGTCCATCGCCTGTTTAGAGATCAAGAGAAGTAGACACAAAAAATTACCAAACTTTATGATGTTCATTCGTGTAGAAAAATTACACATGGCAAAAAAAAAATTAAAAACATAATAATTATAATTCCAAACATTTAGAGAGGTGTGAAACAGCTTGGGCAGACAAATATTGACTTGATAACAGCAATTACATTTTTTAAAAAGTTGCATTACAAAAATAAAGTTAAAATCATTTGAAATTACCTATAAATATATATTTTCTCATATTTCGCCTTTTTTGTGCTTATAATCTACAGCTTAAATTGAAAAGAATTTTATGACATTACCTGTAATATCTAGACTGGTGATCCGGGTTGCAATTGGCCAGTACCGGTCTATTGCTGTCAACCCACCGGGTGTTTGGATCCGAGTTTAGGTTCATCAACTTTGGCTGCCACCCTGTCTGCACGCCATGGGACTGAATAATCTGCCAGATAGTCTTTGAAGCAAGTATAATTGGCAGGGGGTATCTAGACGAGAAGTGACTGCCAGTGTCATCCTGGGAGTCGGAAGAGTCTTCGTCAATCTTCAGATCTAAGGACAAAGAATCACAAGAGGTTATTTTTCAATAATGAAACCGGACGGACCACATTTTGCAAACAGGGGCGGACATTTGGTCAAATATTGGGGAGGGGAGCCTATTGTTTTGATAAGATGACGCCAAATCTTCCCATTGTTTTTTAACAAAAGACTGTTGTCCTCCAAAAAATGGGGGGGGGGGAGGTAGCGTCCACCACTGGTTGTTAATCATCGAAGGGGTTTCTAAGACCATCCAATGGGAAAACAAACAGGCTCTTTGAGTTTTTAGAGCACAAAGATAAATATTTTGTAAGAGCAGAAAAACATGAGGCAGCATATTAAGTCGATGCATTGATTAGTTAAAAATGGCTAGGGATAAAAAATGGCTTAGTAAAAGCAATTCTAGGGTTGATTAATGCAAAATTGGAAACTGCGACCAACAGATCATGGAGGGAGAGCTTTAGTGTACATCGGAACGGCGATCAATGTAAACACTAAATAAATCCATCCTTGACTAATGATGTAAGGAAAACAAAGGATAGGAAGGGCTAGGCTAAGTGTGAATAGTTTATGAATTGAGATTTAGGTAGATGTGTAGGGTTGATGATGGCCTAAACAAAAGAGAGGAAATGTTGACATAGTGATATGCTCGTAGCGTGTAGTGATGAGGTAGTGATGTGAAGAAATTACTGTAGGTAAAATAAACAAAGTAGAAATGGATGGCGATAGGTGAGGAAAAATTAGAATGAATGGAATCACTACAGAGCCATGGTTGAATTTTAAACGGCTAAAAAGATCATTAAAAGAGCTGCCAGCAATCCTCACTCATTTCAGAGTCTTCTTGGGTTTCTTTCGCTTCATTTTTGACTCCAACTAATTGAGTTCCAGTTACGTGAGGCCCAAGGTATGTTGTACCTGCACTGCTTCTGATCGTTGGGATAATGATGCTTTTTGGGTATGTAGAGTCGTATATAGCTGCATTGAGGTTCAGGTAGCAGGCGATTGAGCCGATCTCAGCCTCGACTGCAGACCGATGCAAGTACCCACTGTCAACTAGTCGCAGGTCGCAGTACTTCAAGGATCTGCAAGAGGAATTCATGTAATAATCAACGATGCTTACTATGGGGCCATTCCTTGTTCATCACTGCAAAAGGCTACTCTTCTAGTCGTCAGTAACAAAGTCAGACGAAGGCTGATTGGCACAGGTTTAGTGTTGAAACGCTCAATAACTTATACGAAATTTTCCACACAATTTATTGTAATCATCAGCATGTGCTTGTCTTTTTATCCAATCGAGTTGCCATTATGTTGCAAAGCATTTGTTACTATTTTATCAATGGATTTGTCAATTCACAATATCTGCTGTGTTGTAAAGTTGCGGTATGGTAGATACATTTTTGCGTATAATTAGTAAATAATAAAAAAGCACGTGATTTGTGCAGGTTAAAGGTCAGCCTCGTATAGGAAACAATGCCTACACGTGGTACGAACGTGCTTAGGTCGTACGGCAAGGCCATTATGCCTTATAAGGAAGAAACGTAAAAGCAAATGGGAGTAATAGACCCGATAGCGGGAATAATAGCTAGTTACTGAAGGAACTCCAGGAGGAAGGTTGTTGTAAAAAAAGCCACTCCCTGGCGTGGGCCAATGGAGTGGCTGGAAGTAACTCATGAATATGTCACAAAGTTAAGCAACCGGATAGTCGAGATGGGCAAATAATGCTATAAATAAAGGCAAAACGTATCTTCATTGTCTTTGCCCTATACAATAAAGATATAATAAAGGAGAAAGAACTTTAAAACAAAACCAATACGATGTTGTTTTCATCACGTCATTCAGAATTGGGTTGAAATGAAACTATTCATCCTTACACTGCTTATAGAAAAACTAATTACCTTGGAAATGTTTGGCCAGCCCTGTCCTTCCCGGCGTATATAACAAAGCAGGGCAGGTCAAGCAGTTCTTCTAGGCATCCTGGGAACCAGCTGTCAGCGTTGTTTTGGCCTTAAACAAATCAAGAGAAAAAAATTAATAAGAAAACACCTTTTAATACGAGAAGGGAATTGGCAACACTTAACATTTCAAAGACTGGATTTTGCCTATCAGGGGTGGCATTTTGGTTATCATTAAAGATTCAAGAAGCTTTAAAAACTAACAACTGTTTCCAAAAGCCTTTGATTTAACACATCCAGTGTATGCTGTTAAAAGGAAATTTGCTAAGTTCTAATAAAGACGAAGTCGATGTCGCTTCCGATTTGCTCTCGGCTTTGTTTCATTAGCAGTAAAATGTTTCTGGCCTTACCAAAACAAAATTGATAATAAAATCATGTAGATTAAATCACGCATTTCATTTTCATTTCATTTTATCATATTTATACACAGAAACCCTATCAGCTACTAAGTCAAAAAAAGAAAAAGTAAAGATTAATTTATATATGATGCTGGTCTTCCTAGGGATCGTGCTTCGGGAAAGGCTATGGCAATCCTTCAACATGGCGACGTTTGTTATGAAAATTACTTACAACGAAATGTCTCAAGCATTATTGCTTTTTAATTCGTGTTTATATTATCCCCCACCAAAGTATCGCCAAAGAATACGTTACCTTGAAATCCACAATGTATACACTCTTTTTTTATAAGAAACAGTAAATTTAAGTTCAGACTGATTGTTCTTAATTTGTTCTTAATCTAATAAGGTATGAGCATTACCATTGCTAGCTTTATCGCTACAGGGAGGTGTTCTGGCCTCATTTGCCAACAAAGTGAGTGAGACAGCCTTAATTTGCTGACAAATTTGAATATTCACCGAAAAAGCACACACATATGGCTATATAAAATCCTCGATTTTGAGAAAAACGTTGTTCAAAATTGCATTTTGCAGAAGCTCAGCCTCAGCTTGTTCTTAATTTGTTTTTAACTTTTGAAAAATTTTGAGGCTCGTGTTCTTATAAATTGTTTTTATAAAAAAAGAATGTAATGTACCTTGGCTGGGGGCCTACATGACAGTGGAACAATACCTGAATACAACTAAACGACAAACAAATGACGTCATACCACTCAAACGCCTCCAAGCCCTCATTCTCTCTAGAAAATGATGATCCAGTTCGAAATTGCTCTGCCCATCATCGTATATCACATCAAAGCGATACTGAAATCCAACTCTGTGCGAAGAAACGGTTTGTTTGGAAGTCAAGCAAACAGAATTTTCAACTAAATTGAATTAAACAGAAAATTATACGTAAAAAGTAAAAACAGCGAGTTGGCAAATATGTTACTTAACTTCTTTATAAGGAAAAGCCGAAAAACCATCTCATTTCACATGAAGTTTTCAATTAGAAGTTATGTTATGTCCCGTTAGGTCACGCCATGTTACGTCTGACAACATCGCGTTGAGATGTCCAGCAAAAGAGGGTTTTAAGACAAGGCATCATACAACAAAAGTGCAACAAGCAAACAAAATAAAAACGACAATCACTTGTCTCTGGTTTGTTTGATCAAATTGTAACAGTATTTGGCCACGTCCGTGTTCGGTACTCTGATCAGCAACATGTATCCGGATCCGTCCCTCTTCTTGAGCGGAGCTTCAACGATGTCTCTGGTCATTTGAATGGCAGAAAGCACACAGTACTGTTCAGCTGGTTTGATTCCGGCTGCGACCATTAGAGCAGCTCGGTACAGGCGGGTCAGCAGAAAACCGTGTACCACATTGTACGGAATATCATTATACCTGCATTTATATATAATTGTCTTTAGTATGTGCAAAAATGGTCTAACTCCTTATGATAAGCTAGTTAGGTAATAAAGAAAAGAAGGTATGAGGAAATACGAAAATCTACTTGTTGTGCCGGGGAAAACTCACTTGGAACGAAATTTAACGGTGTTCCGCTCATCACAGGTCTAACTGAAACCCGGTCTTCAATATAACTGCGGAAATAATATCGAATGGCAAGGTTGTTATAGCTTCCATGTGTATGCAATTCTTATGAAGAGCAAGCCTCAGAATGCAGTTTAAGGGTTCATTAGTCCTAGCTAGAAATAAAATTAATGACAAATTTACATCTAAAAACTGATGCACGCAGCTGTTTGAAACAACGGTTTGCAATTCGTCGTTCGCAATCCGCCGTTTGCAGCCACAGAAAGTAAATATACAGACGTAGAACTGAGACTGGAAAAGTATTTTTTCAATAGAAGAAGTCCCTTCGTGGGCAGGCCACTTCGACTATCTCAAACATCCATCTCCGACAAAAGGTTGATCACACTAGTAAGCTAGCAAACACCCGGCGGGTTCACTTTCATATGACCCTATACAACACGTGAGTTCCAAAAATCTCTGAGAAAGGGTCATAAATTTGACACACAACTGGGACATAGATTTCCAAAAAAGGGTGTTTCTCAAAAACATATTCAGAGATTTTGGTAAAAAGGGTCAAATATCTTGAGTAAAATCTACCTTTTACTTTTTATCAAATTAATTGGCAAGGTTGATGGGGCTGATTTAATTTAACATTTTTTGGTGTCAGAGAAAAGGGGTGTAACATTCCCAAATTTTCAGAGATAGGGGTGTGTTGCGATGCCGGTTATGTCAGAGATAAGGGGGTAGAAATCCATTTTTGAAACTCACATGGTATAAAGATTCTTATAGAAGTGAACCCGCCGGGAGCAAACCAGAATAAAGCCAAGTTATTTACCTATTTGCTCTTGGAACGCAAAGGTCAAATGTTTCTTCATGCCTTATCAATGGATACTGTTGACACCACTTGGCAGAATCGGCGTACTCCTTGATCCCAAAGTAAATCATTTCCTGGTCGTTTACTTTAATGTATTTGTTTTCAATCACACTAGGTTTGTTTCCTACAAGCAAAAAAAACAAACTGAAAGACTTTGATTATCAATGACTTTGCGATTAATGCTTCAAGAACTTCCTGACGACTCATAAAAATGCCTCTACTTGATTCTATAATCAACGGCTAGCCCCAATACTTTCATCACATCACAAGTGTCAATTGTAAGTTGGTTCATAGTTGTAAATTGTAAGATAGAAATTATGCAAGATGTGCCTCAGGGTTACGGTAAACATTTCTGACACGATATTTGGTTTTCTCTACCTAAAAGCAAAACTATTAATGGAATCAGATTAAACTATAAATCATTCGATGCATAAGAATGTGGTGACTCAAACCATATGATACATGTAAAATGATACTTTCCAGGCAAATTTATTGCTCCAATGAGTGTACCACCTTCAAAAGCTATTTTGTACCCTTGCGTTTGAGGTAACAAAATCTGACTTATATTAGCAGAAAGCGCAGATCCTTAGCTACCAAAGCATTTCTTAGATTTTACAAATTTCTCCTCCTCTAGAAACTGTACCCTGTCAAAAATTGGCAAACAATTTTTCGCCCCTCTCATAGCTTCGTTGAAAAAAAATTACCGGCCGGTTGATTAAAAAAGTTATTAAAGATAATTTATATCTGAACCTATTTAGTCGCAGTAGAAAGAAAACACGTAGTCTTTAAGGAGCTTACAAGAGAGTTGCGTATGCAAGCGTGATAGTTACTTCAAGTTGTTTTTGCACGTGAAGTTGTGTCAGCATAGAATTCCCTCCCATCCCTCCCCTAAGGACTTTAGAGTAGCTGTACTGTAGAGGCGATTTTTCATTCTACTTGATATAGAGTAGCTTATGATTTAGCTAGAATTGATAGCCTTAGCAAGTAATCTTGTATCAACTTTGACGATATTTTTCGCACTCCTTGTACCTTGTCCGTTTTATCTTAATCGATTTATTCACATGTTTGCCATGCACACATTTATTCGCAAACTGCTAAACTGATTAGTACTACTGTTATGAAAGACTCTTACAAGTAAATGTAATTAGCTACTAAATAAATGTTGTTATTTTCGGTTGAATGGAATGAATTGTTTTGCTACTTTCCCTTTTTAATATGCACAATAAGTCTTGCTGGGTTCTGATCAACAACAACTTCCTTAAAAACTCAATTCTATATCCCGCAGATATATCATTTGATACAATGATTATCAATGAAAACTTTTTCAAAAATTCAGGAAGAAAATCTCCATGCAAACAAACCTGCAATATTTCGGGCATCGGTCCAATAAACTTCGTTATCCGGGTCAATAAACGACTGCCTTGACTGAAATATGTACGGAACTGCAGTGACAAACAACGGTATGACGTTGATCGATTCAAATACTTCCTTTAGACTTGGCAACACGTCCGGCATTCCCTGTGGTAAGCAGTAGCTTTGAGATTGGTCGAACACCAGCATAAACAGTGTGTGACTTTGCCGCATCACTTTCTTTACAAATGCTTCCCACTTCTTCAAACTTGCTTGCCAATCCGAGTAGGTGAGGACATACTTTTCTCCAACTTCATGATCATCCGAAGCTTCTTCGTTTTCTAGCCCAAGGTCAAGAAGAATACCTGATTCACAAAGGCGTTTGATGGTTTGGTGATACAGTGACATGTTGTGTGGCACAACTATCAGCAGCTCGACGCGCGCGAATGAAGGCAGCTCAAGGATGTCAGTGTTATCTGCGATGTTACAAAGTTGAGACAGCAGTTGCTCAGCCATTGCAGCTTGGTTCGCGAAGATGAATTTCGTGTTAACAGCACGAAAATCTCCTTTAGTTGGCGTGGAGACCCGGGCATTGTCTGCAGAAACCCGCACTTGTGCGTAGGCATAATAGGGTGCAAAGCACTGGCTTCCTAAGTTTTTACTGAAAGCTTTTAGGTGCATATTGAGAGCATCCTCTGTTTGTTTGAACTGAAGAACAAGCTTTTTAAGATCCTCATCGAAAGGCGAGTTGACAATGCCTTGAAGCCCTAGTGCTTCAGCCAAGAGCTTGGCGTGTGTGATGCCAGTAACAAGAACACAGAATTCAACACTGCCCTGACTAGGTGTCGATAATATCATGAGGAAGTTCGGAATTGAAATCTTTCTAGCTTTGCCTGATTTGCTTTGCACAAAAGTATCATGAACCCATCGTAAAGCCTTAAAAATCCCATTTTGTAATGAATACGTGGAATTTATGACTTTAACTCTGCCTTTAGAGGAGCTCGCTAAGAGATTTGCCATAACATTTAATTGGGAAGTAGCCACTGAGGCGAATTGAGTCAGGGACGTTTGCTGCCGAGACGGCATCATTTCCATTCTCGCTCGCTGTAACAGCGCTTCGATTTCCTCGCGGCATATATTATTGTATTCATCAAGGCCAGATAGATACTGTATCAATATTAAAACAGACGCTGCAACAGGCAACTTCAGCAATCCACACGTGTCAGATTGTTGATATAATGCGCTACTGGTTGTGGCTTGAAACTGAAGAGTGTGTGGCCTACTTCCTGGCTGAAACATAATCGAAGAGTTCGTCAAGTTGTTCACCGAGGTGGATGTTGATGTTGACGTTGAGGCAGAGCTCATGCTTATTAATGTGCTTGCTGCATTTTGCTCTACGCGTGAGTGTATGTTTTCGTCATTTTCAATCCGTTTTGATCCGGTAGCCATGATGGAACCTCGATTGACAAAAGTCGACTCAGTGGAGGCGGGTATGTTTTCAATAGGACTAGTGCTATCGAAACATCCATGCAATAAATCGCTTATTATGATGTCATTGATGTTGTTTGGCAATTTGAAGTTGTTGTTTTGGCACAGAAGTAGGACGGGCCTAACCCCACAAATCGCAGAAATTGGCATTTTGAAGGACAAGAAAATATCAGGATCAGGCTTTGGTGAAGTCCCTGGCATCATTGCTGTGAAAATGAAAATAAATGTATTTAAACACAGTTCACCATCCTGATGTACAGTGGCCCACAGGTGCACACCGAATTCAAATTCATAACACCAAATTCAAATTGCTTGCACCAAATTCAATTTGCTCAACCAAATTCAAATTCATAACACCAAATTCAAATTCACATCTCGTTGCTGGAGCGGGTCAGTGTGCCAAGGAGGGTATGTGAGGAATAAATGACGAATCAATAAGCACATTTTGACCCAAGCAAGTGACATAGACGACACAAAGCCGGTTTATCAAAACACAGGAAATATAAGTTAGTTGAATTACCCACATCTCAATGGAAAAATGCAGTTGAAAATCAATCCCACCGTGAATGTTTAAGAATACTAAGGCACTTTGTATTGTAACTACGTTGGCACTTTTCTGGGCAGTTAAAGCGGTTACAAAAAGGTTTGGAACAACTCTTAGCGATAATTCGGCAATAATGTCTTCAAGACATTCGTGATGCACATAAAGTTTATAAGCGAAGCACATTTATATTGGGTATTTAATCCTTCTTGGAGTAAACTAAAGGTGATTGTAACAGTTTGTTTTCATTTGTTTTCGCTGGCTCTTTCTTACGACGGTTGATCGCACACATTCAAGAAAATTTGATCAAAAGACAAAAATAATATCTAGAAGCTTGATCAAGCGCCTATAAACAAGCTTCTAACATTTTCTCATTTCAGGGCCTGGTTCTATCTAAATCTTGCATGAATCAGCCAGATATTTAAAAAAATTGCTGTTATCGTGAATATATTTTACAAAGGGTCTTTCGTCCCTATGTATGTGATTGTTGTTTGCAATAAAAATGACCACGTTTCTACTATGGCGCTAAATAGAAACGTCACCAAGAAGGCACTCGAGAGGATTTTGCCAGTGTTTTCCGTCTCTAGTACTTCGGAGAGAGAGGCCCTATCAAACAGTCTAGCTTCCTTCGTTTCAGAGCAATATCGAAATGTGGTTCTTAGCCAAAACCTATTTTTAATGTTTATCTCAAACAATTTAAATCAACTTCATTGTACCTTAGGTAGATGGAAAATTTAATATATACAGTATTTTCAGCACACCCCAGAACTTGTCATGGGCCCCCCTCTAAAAAGTGTGAGAAATTATTGGACATTGTGGCTCATAAACTTGCCCCCTTCGTGACCTATGTATTCCTTAGATAAAACCCCAAGAACTGCTGGGCATGCTTTTGGTTACCAATTACGTGTATGTTATTATCTGGAACAGTTCAGAATATGAGTCTCCAAGGCCACGTCAACGGCCTAAGTTTGCACAGAATATGATACTCGCGATAACAGCATCATTTAAAAAAAACTGGCTGATTCGTGCATAAACTACATTGCTACAAGTTCCTTTTGGTAACAATTATCTCTTGGAAGGTGCTATATGTCATTAACTTCCTTGGCACACCAACTTCCTTGGCTCTACCTTCTGTGGCACAGTGTGCACCCAACCTGGCTGCAACAACAAGGCTTGAATTTGAATTTGGTGTTGTGAACATAAATTTGGTGTCACAAATTTAAATTTGGATTGAGCAAGTTGAATTTGGTGCAAGCAATTTGAATTATGTATCACAAATTTGAATTTGGTGTGCATTTGTGGGGCACCATACTGATGCATATTACCCGTTTCCAAGTTGGGCAACATTTCAACCTAGATTTGATAGGAGTGAATATCGACAATGTCATTATAAATGTAATCAAAGAGTACAAACCTTGAGCCTGTGTTGCGTTGGTGGGATTCAGCACCGTTGCATTGGGATCTGATGATATGTCGACATTTAGGTCCAGGGCCACTCGAGGCTTCTTGGCCATAGGGTATGATGTTGCTTGGAGTAAGACCTGGTCTGACGTCAGCAGCATAGACATCTTGGCATCTTAACAGAAACGACAATACATGTGCAACAAGGATTTTATAACTTGCCTCTCCGTCTTACTTTGATACCAGATACAAATTTGTATTTAAATCAAAATAAAAACTTGCATAAAGTGGTTGTTAGTCCCTTAAGGTAGCAATTTGAAAACCTTACTGAAATGCAAATGATTGCAACTCATACAGAGATACTGATGTGTCACTTAAAAATATCTGAGCACAAAATTCTAGGAGCACATTTGCTTTGTTTTCACGATTCGAACTCCAGGTAGACCAAAGGTAAAATGTTGAGAGCTGGCGAAATAAAGCAGGATTGGGAAAACGGCACAGAACTCAATGCTTACCTTTTCCTGAATACATTGTATATGGTGGTAGAAGCTCTGGAGTTCTCCCAACAGTTGTTATGCTGTTGTATAGGGGTAAGTTCCTCTTTCGTGTTTCTTGAAAATAAATAAATACATCTTGAGAAATTTGCAATATCAAAAATAATTATTAGTATCAAGATATTAAAGTATCAAGATAGCATTTACCAACATTATGTCAAGTATGACGTTTGACACAACACTGTGCCACAAATGGCAAACATTTTGAACTTTGGCTTAATATGCAAATGATTCCTTTGGTTCAGTTCAGGAGGAGGTAAACACAAATTTTCCGTTTAATATAAAGTGTGAACCTCAGCGTGAATTTGCCAGTCCTAAAAAGTAATGATCCAGATTTTCTTTAAAGAAAAAATGACAGCTATGGTCGCACCAAAGCTAACTGCATGAATTTCCCTCTGAAATTGTTTGAGTTGATGGAATTTGTGCTCTTCAGAATCTAGATTACTTTGCTCTTACAATTTTATTTTCATCTATCAAAGAAAGTAACACACAACCATAGCGGCTCACCAAACAAAGAGTTATGTTTTCACCTCATAAGATAAACTTTGTTTTTTGGAGTCTGGGGCTCAGGCTACCCAAAACAAGTTCTTTGCATCTCATTGAAAACCCTTTCTGCATAGGGAAAAGGCCCCTCTAACTGAAAACTGGCCCTAACTAGCACTCCCCCCAGACTTTTAAGACTAGATTCACCACTGGCTGTCCAGCGTCTGGAGTGGAAGTGACATTAAAGATGACCAATTGCAAAAATGAGCAAAGAGCAAAAGGAAATTGAAGAGCATAAAGAAAAAACTTTCAGCCACTGTATTGTAACTGGTCAAGCCTGATACTGAACACCAACAGACTGACCACAAATATTCCTTGCGTTTGAAAGATTTTGTTACACAAAAGCGAATTTCTGAAACCTTGCCAGATGAGTTTACATTATCTGTAACCTAATATGCTTAGAAGAATAAACTGGATTCTGGCTCAATTAGCAAATGCTTTCTTTATAGTTTATAGATAATATTGTTAGCTTATGAACCTCCATAAGCTACTGTAAACCTTGCCTTTTCTTTCACTAATTTGTGCTCTACAGATGGCAACAGTAAAGGCAAGGTTTAGGCTTGCACAGCCTTCCATGAAGAACTGCCTACATCCTTCCATAGTGAATTTTCCACTCTCTGAATTTCAAGAACTTTTAACCCCATCCAAAGGCCTTTAGTAACCCCCTCTTTTGGTTGATTTTTGCTAATTTGCTTCATCTCCTGTTTGCTAGCCAATAATCAGCTTTCGTGGAGTCTATTTGTTTTCAGGTGCTCATTAAATCACTGTCTGTGGTTATATTGAGGTCTGCTCTGTCTGTTTTCCTGTGCTGCAATATTAACTTAATGGAAAATGGTGATTAAAATAAAAACCCAGATAAAGGAACAATAAAAAATTAAAAGAACTTTGGCATACCAGTCCCTTTCCACGGTATAAGTGCTCCCTTCGTCCATTTCCCATCTTTGTCTTTCAAAATATAATATTTCAGATGCTTCTGTTTCTTAGGCTGTGTTGCAAGTTTCAGGTTGATGTGAGTTGAGAATTCAGTGAAATACCGGAACCCCGTAGCACCACAGCCAATACAGTTACCACTGAAACCCAACATGGCTACGGAATTTCCTTCACTTGGCAAATAGCGTCTGTCAACAGCAGCAACTAACGTCATGCCTATTAACATGGGAGATTTTGCCCCAACAAGAACAAAACCATCTGGTAACTTTAGATTTTCTAAGTGATCTGCCAAATAAGTCAGTCGAACCTCTCCTCCAGCCTGACACTTTCCTGAAAAATTCAAGAAAGATGAAATTTAAAAATTTAATTTTTTAAAGAAGTGTGAAAAGTTACATAAAATAAAAATACTCTGAAGAGTGTTAAAAGAAAAAGCGTGAAATGTTTGCTTTTTCAGAGCCATTTTTAAGTTCTGTACTGCCCAAGATTGTTCAAAAATAAAAATCTAAAAACCAGCAGATTGAAATCAAGATTAGATAAATAATTTTGATGACTTTAAAGACTTCCAATCAAGTTGCAAATACTTTTACTCTATGAATAAAAATTACCTGGCTCATTACAAAGAGGCTGCTCTTGCGATGATGGAGATATTCTTGATGATGATGTTGATGTGGTTTTTGTTTCTGTGTCCTCTGGGCCAAGATTACTGTTTTCATCTTCAATCAGAGGGGGGCTATGGGCAGGGCCACTTGGATGATATCTTGGAATGCTGATAAATGGTGAGTATTGGGAGAGTGCATAGATAACACCTGAACCACCGTATTGTACTGCATCACCTCCTAAACAAAATATCAAGGTGAAAACAGCTGGCAAAGAAAGGGAACATATACATAAGTTGTTTCTTGAGTAGCAAATCCGTTGTGAACCTAACATGCATATTTTTTATTATTAAGTATCTCGACTGGGACAAGTCCACACAGAAATTTTCTAAATATAAAAACAGCATCCGATGTTTTAACCTCGTCATACAAGTGGAAGGAAACAAGGCAAGGAAGACAATCCAGCTCAATTGAAATCTAATTTGTAAGCACATAAATTTAAACACTAAGCCCAATATGCCAGGTCAAAATAGAAATTATAAAAACTATTACCATATCATCTCCTGTATTCCTGCAGCAGGTTTATTTATTAAACCTCATAATTTGATGCAGGATTATTAGAGAGGCGGGATTATCAGAGAAGCGGATTAATTTTTCAACATGCTTTTAAAAAGCGGGCTTGAATATCAAACAAGCTCTTTTGTGTTTTCGCATGGAAACTTCGCAAGTAAACTGCAAAGAACGCTGAGGAAAGTTGGTTGGAAAAAATGACACTGATTGGCTAAAACTATTCACCTTGGCTGTCATCAAATAAGAATGTCCACAAATCATTCAAAACTCTAAGTACATTTGCAATCCATTGATTTTTGTAAAATCAAACTCGCATGCAGGGTTATTGGAGAGGCTGGATTAATTTTTCAAAGTATAGAAAAAAGGTAGGTGTATTAGAGAGGCAGGAATAGTAGAGAGGGTGTGAATAAAACAGAGAATGTGGTACTTCATTTCTAATTTTTGGTTTTCCAAATTGGACTCCATTTATATTTGATTAATCCTTGTTATTATGTGTTGTACCTACCTGTCATTCACAATTTACATTGTCGTTAACATTTATATCATTTTGTGGAAGACCTTTATTTGCTTATCCAGCCTGTCTTATTTATTTACTGGCATCATCATTTACCGACACTTTTTAAGCAATAATTTCATTGCAACAAGAAATATAAATTACTAGCAACCTCCCATGCCTCTTTATATTAAATTGTATGTTTCAACTCAAGAAATAAATTTCATTGGCATGCTATACTTCTAAAAGACAGGCAGTCAGACAGGTGCTTTTGAAAATTCAAACATAGACAAACCAACAGAGCACATACCATCCAAGATCGGCAGTTGTTGTGCACCCCCAGCAGGTATGACTGCTACAGCAGAATTGGTACCAACTGGGACAGCTGGAACTGCACTCATTGTTGGGAGAAACTTGCTAAGTACAGCAGCACTGGCATTGTTCACCAAAAGTGGCAACTGGTTTTGAGAGACTACAGTGGATGTTACAGTTGATGTTATAACGAACTGCTGGATTGGTAAATTTGTTTTAATTTCATCCCCCATCGTCTGATACCATAATTGTGGATAAAATCTGACTGACTCTTGTTATCTTGAACACTGAAAAGCAACCATTAATGTCAGTGGCAATAGACAGTGCAAATTTATCACTATACACAAGAGCCTTTTCATTCAATTTCTTACACTAAATTTGTTGTCTGCCTGTAAAGTGTGACTTGAAGTTTTATCTTTCCAGTATCAAGAATGACTTTCTCTTTAATCTGCAACAGCTTAAATGAAAAACACCTCTTTAATTGAAGGCTTCTTGATGCTACAAAGTTTAGAACTTAATATTTGACTATGTGATTAATGACCCCACCCCCTGCCTCCATAGTTAGCATTCTAAAAATAAGCCCTGCCACTTTACATGATTTTCTTGATAAGAACACTTGGCTCCAGTTTAATCCTGGTGTTGAAGATTGTTTTTTCACAAAATTTCAGCGTCATGTTTCCTTTTTGTTATTATTTTTGTAATGGAGCTCCCTGTGGATAGTATTGTCATTACATAACTTATGCTTGATAAAGTAATTAATGTTATTTGCTTATTGCTTCTATCTTTCTGCACCTTTCTTTCATTTTTCAATTTTTCCTGGTATCTTATTGCTTGAGTTTTGTTGAATTTCAGCCTGCCTTGTTTCTTATGTTGTTCTTATTTCTTGGGCAAATTTTAGCCTGATGTTTCTTACAAGACTTGTCCTTATAAAAAATTCAGCTCAATAACCGGCTGTGTAGTGAACAAAACTGGCAAATGGCGAAAGTGGTATTGATTTACAAAACGTGTAATCTGGAAAATCTAATGCAAATGAGTCTTACTACCCTAACTAATTCTTTAGTCCACTCTGCACACTCAAAAAATCTAGCCAGTCTCGCAAGTCTAAGCTTAACACAATTTAAGTTGGAAGACGAAACTGCGACCTGAAATTGTACACGTACAGCAAACAAAGAATCCACAGAATCTCATTAGCAATCTTTAGTCAGCATTTTTGACAGCATTCAGGCCGTTAATCTTCCGCCGACCCTGCAGAAAGGCACCTTCTTCCGAAATACGTTATTAGGGTCTCAGTTTTAACTTTCACAATAGTTGCTGAGCTCGCATTTTGGACTGGCTCCATAACTTAATTTAAGAAAAGAACTAACATCCGCATGGTAACACGATAAATGGTTGGGCAAACAAAATATTTCTACATACATTACTCTTGAGAGGTCGTTCCCCATACTAGCCTTCTTTGGTGTTTGGTTGAACATTGAAAAGGCAGACTAGGTTATGCCTGAAGAATTAGCGGACATCATAATAATCGTACCATTAAAATTCCCAGATCACAACAACCATATAGAAAGAAGAGGGTTGCAGGGTAAACTTGAATTTTCGTTGGTTCTCGTGTAAGTGTTCAGAATACAGGTATTTTGGTGGCCTAAAAAGAGCATACCGCAGACTCGCGAACGATCGACCCGCCTGTTGGAGGGGCTGCCTTGAAAGTTACCAATTCAAATATGAATACTGTAAAAAGTCGCTTCCAATAAAAGTCAGCAACCCTAGCACAGAAAATAGCATTATGATCAGCTATTAAATTATTCTTGAAAAGTAGTAGCCATAATTCCATTCATGAAGTCCACATGCATTACGCCCTCCTTCAAAAGTTAGCTATCATGTGTGTGTAAGAAAATTATAATTGATGATGAAGACTGACCATAACAATACATCTGTTACACTGGTACAGATACAGACAGTAATATTCTAAAAACTCACCAAACTTTAAAATCTATTTGGACGATGTTATTTGTGACGCAAACCGACTAGCCCTCTTTGAAGAGGACGTCGCAGACCAGACAGCCAGGTTTGACGAGTTTTACTGCGAAGGAAGTGACCTCATGGTAGACCTTTCTGTAGCCAATCAAATCATTAGAAGCGCTGGCAGACCTCAGACCTTTGTGCTATGTCAGCCAATCAAAGTCCATCGCATAATAGGACCATCTGCCATTCACCATGTGACCTCCTGCTAGCCAATGAAGGAAGATTTATAGAGAGGTCTGGGAAGAAAGCGCTTCATTGGCGACTAAACGCCCATCCCAGGAAAATTCCCGGGAAGCTACAGGTTCATAAAATGATGTTAACAATAAAGTCTAGCAAGCTACTTTATACAAATGTTCTAATAATAACTGCTAAAGTTTTTCTTCGAGCAAAACCAAAAAAATTGCAGTCATTTGGTACTTCTTTTGTCACAGGCGTGAGAAAATCACTACAATGCCTCAGTGGCGGCGCCGCGGCGGAGGGAAGGGGGTAGAATTTTTACGTCAATTTAAAACCCTTTTCCTTTCATAAAACGCCCTACTGCTAACAGGGAATGTTAATTTTCAAAAAAAGGGAATACCCATCACTACCTTCGGGCTACGTAAAGACTTGAAAAATGATGACGTCAAACGCATATTTTCGGTTTTTTTGTAATTTTGAGCAAATTATCTGGAAGTACACCATAAAATTCCCGCAAATGCAAAAATAAATAAGATCTTATACAAATAAGGCAACATGAGAATAGGCTATCTCCACCAAATTCCTGTAATTTGGCCCTGGCTCCTGCGTGGCAACCAAATCTGCGTGGGCCCACTCCAAATTACTTGTTGCATCTGGGTCGTCTATTTTGCATATTTAGCGGAAATGCAACGTGTCTTTTTTGCTCATGCAGTCAAAATTTACGAGTTCAAAGATATTCATCACGTCCAAACTTTTCCACACGATGAACGCTTTCAAGCAGTGGTGGGCTGGCCAACCGGGATACCGGGAAATTTCTCGGTGGGCCCTTGTCAAAATATGACCTTATTATGATCTCTTTAATGGCCCTTAATGAAAATTGCTGTTTCAACTGGCCCAAGCCCGAAGGAATCAATCAAGAATGTTTATAAGAGCCATCTGGTCAAACTGAGAAGTATCAAATCCTGTACCATTGGTACCTGTGGCACTAAATTCCCAATGACACCATGAAAACTCATATTTGCTACGACTGTCGTTTAGTTTCTTTGGCACAGATATCTACTTCAATTTACTCTACTTCTCCTGATCTCTAAGTATTAACTATCGGTATCTATACGTTTTCTTCATCATCGAGAATATTCGAAAACTTAGTAATGCTTACATTAGTTAGCCTGCATTTGTTCTATTCTTATCATGTTGCATAACATTACGTCATATTCCAAAGTCCCACAATTTTCTACCGAATTCTCAATTCTCAAAACGAGACTGAATTACAGTTCCGGGTTATTTAGGAATTGTCTAGTTTACATACTGCTCGACCTGATAGTCATAAATAAGCATGATTAATTATTTCAAGTAAAGGGTTAGGGTTGGGGTTAGGGTTAGGGTTGTGGTTAGGGTTATGGTAAGGGTTAGGATTAGGGTAAAACTAATTACGTCATCAGATCGAGCAGTATGGAAACTAGACAGCTCCGGTTATTTAGGCCTAATCGATACTCGGATAATAAAATTTGTAAAAGTCAACGATTACTGGAAATTACATGAAGTCGAGGATTAAAATTTATTAAAATCAAGGTGAGTATATCAGCGTTCTCAACATAACAAAGCCCCTCAAGAATGAAATCGAAAAGCTACATATGAAGGCGTAGAAGGTAAAAACGTAACAGAAAACGGAAAGCAGGGCCGGCGAAACCAGGGGTACCGGGGGGCCATGGGAATTAGATCGAAGAAATCGGTCATTGCCTAAGTTTTACAACGAGTAACAGCTTGGCTTAGCAAAATAGATCGAGAAACCTAGTCCAAAATAACTCGGTGCTAGCACAAATTGACGGAGTTTCGTTTTTTCCATTGCTTAAACTTGGCACACATGGTCTATTTGTTAATAAAAACTTTCTCAGAGATATAACAAAAAAAGAAAAATCAGCTGTTGAAGGAGAAGAAACAGCTGGAAAGAACATTTTTGAGGATATGAGAAATAAAGTACGGGCGGATTTGTTCTTAAAAAGTATCATCAAGAAAACTTCAGAGTTTGATCGTTTGGATAATCCATTCCTACTAAGAAAGAGAAAATATCGCCGCAATTATAAATTCTATTTAAACTCATTTTGACAAGCCCAGTTTGAAGGTTTTTCAAATTTTTGTTAAAGCGCTTCATTTCCGAAAAAGTTAAGATCAGGTGTTACAAAGTTATATCTTAACTGTACAAAATTGCTTAACTTTTTATTTTTAGTTGATAGTTCTTCTGTTGATATTTCAACGTTAATGTTTTTTATTAAATTAATCCGTGTTTCATTTATTTTTCTCCCCCATCTTATTTCAGGTACTTTTAAAATCTAAAAAAGGTTTCATTACGAGCTATATGATAGTGGTTATTCTAAAACTTTGCAAAACTTTTCTATTTCAAGTCAACATCACAATAGACGCGACTATGCGTGACCTTTAGTCAAAATTCACTTTAGATACAAAATAAAGATGCAACAAAAGGGGAACAAAAGGAAAGGACTCTTATTCTCACATTTTATACTCTGAGGAGTGTCAGACGAAAAAGCTTTTAGCCAATATGATATAAAATGTTTGCTTCTTTCAAAGCCATTTGAAAAGAAAGGAGTAGAAACTACCACCTGGTTACAGCCTCGATCCCAGATAGCGGGTGAGAGTGGGTACCGGGTTGTCTCTTGAAAGTTGAAGCAGAAATGGCTTGAATAGGAAAGAAAAACATATGATGGTATATGAAAATAAACAAGTCATAAGCAGAAACCCCCGAGAGAGATTTCGAGGCATGAATTTTGTGTGGCCGTTTCTCATGGGCACCCTACACATTCCTTCATGAAGGAGCATGGTTGAGTTTGTATTATTTTACAAACTTTGTCATCAACATAGGGCACTCATTGCAGCGTTGTTGTGTTATATATTAAGGGCTCTAGATATACTAGATCCATTTTCCGACCATCCCTAGAATGTTTTTGCCGCCAACCGTCTTAAGCTCTGGGAAGAAAGCTTAAGAACTCTGAACAATGTTACTTTGTTGTGACCATTGCCGAACGTAATCTTGCCTTCCTAGGCAGGGCTACGGCTGTGAAAATCTGATTTCTCACCTAACCGAAATAATCTCGATGGTTTTATATACTTTCGAGTATGGAGATTCAGAATCCAAAATGGGACAATAAAATTCTGCCTCAGTATCACGTGATTGATGACGTCATCGGCAAAAAGAGTCATAAATCCGCTATATATTCAGAATAAATTGTACAATTTAGCAATTCTAGGTTTTATGTGAATGCACATTTCAAGAGTTTTTATATGATGTATCATTGATGTATCAGTTTGCTGATGTTTACTTATTTTGTGACGTCATTAGTGGATTTTCCCAAGTTCTGCCGCAACCTTTGTGCTGATAACTAAGTGAGTTGGAATTCACTGCAAATGGGCTAAAACTTTGTTGATCTAAATATGCTTGATACTTCTTGGCATTTTTAGACTATGCTTGACGCTAATAAGTCATAATAATCATCATAATGCACTTGTGTGGTGCGATAGCAATGACGAAAAAGCAGTTTATTTTCAAAGCGACTCTACACCTGGTCGTTGCAAGCTTTTTTACAAGCATTGAAACATGATTATCTAGTTAAAATTATTTGAAAGCTAATTTAATTTCAGTGTTGAGCTAAAAGTCTTCTCTTTGCTTCTATACATAATTACATGCGCGTTGGTATTCAAAATTGAAAAGTTCCTAGAGGATTTTGTCTTTAGCAGTATAAGTTCTTTATCTTTACGGACCTCTAAAGTTAGATCCCTTATAAAGTGGCTCCTCATGTCTAAAACTAATGTTTTCCATCCAATTATGAAAACATTCATTAAAGATGCTAAGGAATGTCTCTAAATATCTTCTATAGAGCTGTTAAAATCTGAGTAAATCCAAAAATTTCGATTATTGCTTTTTCGTTGGTCCCTACCCTGTGTCCATAACATTCACAATAAAATGTTTGTTGGTGCCATGAGCCACTGCATACTATATACAGTTGACATCCGCTATCTCGACTGCCCGCTATCTCGAACATTCGCTATTTCGAACCAATTTCTATTTCCCTTGGTTTTGCTATAGGGTTACGTACAGAAAAACCGTTCGCTATCTCGACTGCTCGCTATTTCGAATATTCGCATATTTCGAACCGTTTTCTGTTTCCCCTGGACGAAAAGTGTTCGCTAGCTCGAACTTTTTTGTTTTTGGTTATATGAGAAAATTAAAAATACTAGTAAAAAATCTGTTTCAACGGCAGATGACAGTTACAAGACTTCCAAGCAAGAAATCCAAAGCGCAGAAAAGCAAGAGGTGGAAATCATGAAAACGTAGACAAGGCAATGTTCCAGTGGTTTCTTTCTGTTAGAAATCAAGACGTACATATTGAGACGCTGTTTTTAAAAGAAAAGGTAAAGTTCTACGCAAAGGAAACGGTGTTATACGACTTTCAAGCGTCAGATGGTTGGATTCGTTGTTGGAAAGAGCGATACAGTGTCACACTCAAGAGGATTCCTGGTGAAGCAAGTTCAGTCACTACAGAAATGGAAGCGCCATGGAATGAGACATCATTGCCCACCCGGCTGTCACAGTACAAACTTGAAGATATTTATAATGCAGATAAGTTTGGACTGTTCTATCAGTGTATGCCTCAGTGGCGGATTCAGGGGGGTGCAAAGGGTGCTTGAGCACCGGTCAGATTTTCAAAGTACTGTTTCTTGTACCTGTTCCTGTGCGTGTTTCCGAAAAAAGCTAAAGATTTCTACTGATTCGATGTTTTCATCTATTTTGCATGAAAAATATCCTCTTATCCAAAGAATTTTCTTTTGTCGCGTTAATGTTTATAATCGTGGCATATTCACCGGAACGAAATTTCGGTAGAATGCAAGTTTTGACCAATTAGATGGCGGATGACAAAATCATCCTCCAATGAAATCACATTATTCTATGCTATTCCGAGCACCGGTGGGTTCGTAAATTAGAATTGTCACGAACGGAGCTAGCCAATCAACTCTTTTCTCACCGGTGCTCAGATCCAGCATTATCCAATCATTTGCTTTTTCACCGGTGCTCAACGTCATCTGAGCACCGGTCAAGACGAAATAGCCAGGGGTGTGGTGCCAGGAGGGCTCGGGGGAGCTCAGGGGAGCTCAGGGGGGGGCTCAGGGGGGCTCAGGCCGAAATGTTAATTCCGAAAATTGGCAAATTTCTACTTTTGCTATTGTTTTTCGCAACATTTTTTGCAAGAGCCTCCCTTGTTATTTAGCTAGCACTACACCACTGGAAATAGCCAATAAAAATTCAGAGAAATTGATGGATAGGGAACTGGCATAGACTTTTGGGATTTGCGGCAACTCTCGTTGGTATTACGGGATGCATGAACAGAAACGTTGCTTTAATATTTATGGCAAAAGAAAAGCCTAGCAAAGAAATGATAGAGAAGAGGCGTTGCGGAAGTTTTCGAGTTTTATTGGGACGACAATAGCGCTGACTCGTTCACTGATTCACAGCTCTTTTCCGGAAGTGTAGCAAAGCTACGGCCTAAGATACCTATCTATCAGGTAAGTGGTAACATACAAACTTTGTGAAAAATTGCAAGACATCAGAAAATATTATATGCATCTGGTTGAGGAATAGGGTGACATGCCAGGTTGCGTTTTATTAGCCATGTTTGTTATTAGTTGATTTGAGTTTCGCAAACGAGAATCAATGCTGTTTGCTTTGAGGTAATTGTGATACTACGACAAAGCGTTAATTGAAGTGTTGAGATATTCGCTTTGTTTTTTTACGCGAGTAATGGCATCGCAGCCCCCCTTTGTGATTTTTCTAAAGGAAGAATAGTTCAAAGAGGCGTGTAAATGCCTGTCAAAGTTCTTGCAACATCAACAAAATTTTCAACTTAATATATAAAATGAAAGAGAAGTAAATTTTTTTTTCTTAAGAACACAATTCCAAGCTGCAAAAGATAGCTTTTAACCAGTGTAACGAATTTCGTAAAACATTTTCTAAATTTTCATGAAATAGATTGCCTTATTTTGTACAATACTTTCCTTGCTTCCATAGCCACTCTTGTTTACCGTATTCTATCATATTTTTGGTCCCATTAGAGAGTGGGGCTTATCGAGAAAAAGATAAAGATCCACCAATAAAAAATTGAGCTTTGGAATTTAAACAATGATTATTTTTAGAAAAATCAATCACACCTGTTATGGGTATAATAATTACAAGATTTCAATTTCATCCGAGTCGAAATCCTAGTAGATTTGTTAAAAATACTGGTGTGGCATCTTGAATATTTAAATTGTTAATACCCTCAAATATATTTTTATGTAATTCTGTCAGTAGTTGCAGAAGATTTTCCAAATTTAAACTGATTACTATTGTAAAGATTTGCTGGTCTCTATATGTTTTCAAAATATTTGGGGGGCGCTCATTGGAGAGTGGTGTTGATTAGAGAAATTTTGCTCAAGAGAGGGACGTGCATTAGAGAGGGACGCTCATTGGAAAAAATACGCTACTTAACATCGCCACCGAAAATGGGCGTGGTAAATTTGTTGGGTGTAGTCCCTTAAACTGAGCACCGGTCAAAAAATTTCCTGGATCCGCACCTGTCAGCCTGACAAGTCAATGCATTTGAAGTCTGAAAGTTGCATTGAAGTAAGCATAGCAAAGTCCGCCTGACTGGAATGGCAGCTACCAGTGCTTTTGGAGAAAAGCTTCCCATGTTTGTAATTGGGAAATCAGAAAAGCCAAGATGCTTCAATGGGATTAGGTCGTTGCCATGCCGTTATAGACATCAGAAAAAAGCTGGATCTTTCAGGAATGGGTAGAAGAACTGGACAACAAATTTTTGGCACAGAAACGAAAGGTTGCTTTTGTTGTCGACAACTGTACAGCACATCCAGCAATAGAAAACCTGACAGCAATCAAGCTTGAGTTCCTGCCGCCAAACACAACATCTAAGACACAGGAAAGATGGACACAGCCAATAGATCGAGGGGTAATCCGAAGTACTAAACAGTTTTGGTGCAGAAATACATCAGAGCAATTGATCAACTAAAGTCTCATATTAGCCGCATCGTGGTCTATGGTATCTGAAACGACAATCATTAACTGCTTTGTCAAAGCTGGCCTTTCTTCCAAAAATCAACATCAAGCAGAATCAGATGAAGATGACTCTTTTAAAGACTTGGTAGAAGAATTGACGAAACTGCAAAATAAAGATCAGGAAATTACTCCAGCCAACACACAAGTGCAGAGGAATATATTGACTGCAACGACCAAGTCTTAGCAAGAGCAGCATTGCCAACTGAAGATGAAATCATAGCTGAGCTAATTGGTGAAGAAGTTGTTGAAGTTGAGGACAGCCAAGAAGACAGCCAAGAAAGCAATGACAACCCTTTGACAAAGCCAACAACGGACAAAATAAGAGATGCGATAGAGGTAATATCAAGATATTGCCTATTCTCAGAGAATGGAGAAGTGCTCCGTGAGCATTTCGTTGAAATAAATGGTGTTATAGAGAAGGAACTGGTTAGAAAGAATAAACAAATGACATTAGATGCTTATATTTCTTAATGATTTAGTTTGACTTGTAAATTTGTATTAGTGACTACATATCCATTATTGCTGCCTGTTAAATCTTCCAAATTTGAAAAAATTGGATTTTTTGGGGTCATCCGATAACTCACTATCTTGAACAATCGCTATCTCGAACAATTTTTCGTTTCCCTTCAGAGTTCGAGATAGCAGATGTCAACTGTATTATTTCGCTGTTGACAAAATGACCAGAGTCAGGAAAACATTACGGTTGCACGGCCACTGACCGGAGGAAGGTCCACGAAAAACAATAGAAGCTCCTAGGACACACCCAAGCCACGCCCACTTTCTATTGTTTTGTGAGGAAGGTTTGCCTTCTGGGATGTTTTTGTCTGGAGGAAGGTTAACAACTTTTCTGGACTCTGAAAATGACATGAAGGATTTATGGCCCTGTTCTAACGCAACAACGTGTTATGACACAGGGTTCCCTGACAATTGCATCATTGTGCTGTGATTGCATCAGCGTCTGTGAATAGATTTTTGCATTATGTAATTATTATTTCTAGGTTCTGCTAAGGGTATATAAAAAGTTCTTTCATAAGTTAGGTTTAGTCTTGTAAAGCCTTTGCCGTACTGCTAGAAGCTCTGTCTCTAGTTTTGTCATGCCTGTTCAAGCCGTGTCGTTATTTGCTGAACTTGTTGTTTTCCGTCGTTAGTCGAATCATTGCCGTAAAAAGAAGAATTTTGATTTCATCCGCCGTTACCGTATTTTTAAGCTTTTCTGTCTACAACGAACTCACGTTGATAAAACCTCCTTTTAAGTGGTTTTACATTGGTTACCCCGTGTGAGGTTAGCCGTGCCGAAATAAAAGAAGATGAGCACTTAACCTATCGATACCTGCGAACAGTGGCGGGCTGGCAACCGTTTGACCAACCGGAAAAAGTAGCCAAAGGGGTGCCAATAGGTGCTAAAGTTGCATAACTTTGGGTCTTGTAAAACTGGCTCGGAAAAACTTTGCTTTACCTGAGAATCAGTTTGTTGCAAACACTGTCATAGGAAACGAAGGGGGGGGGGGTCAGGGGCTGGCCCTCGGAAATTTTTTTAAATCGCCCTATTTAGAATGTCAGAACATGCCCCATGTCGAAAATCAAAGTTTTTTATTCACAATTGGCATTGGCATGAAGAAGACTCTCTGTCAAATTGACTGTATTTGAAACGTCTACACGGCTGGTCAAATTTGTAGGTATCAAGTTGGACCAAAGCCCAAAGCCATTTTTCAGCTAGCGAGACACCTTTTTCCAAGATTTTACAAAGAAAAGAACTTCTCTGGCCTAGGAGACGAGATTTTTTTCGATTGAACTCGATCTCAAAATCTTTAAAAATTTGACGAAATACATGACTTCATTCTCATAAATTTTCGATTTTTTGAAATTAAGTTTTGCAGCATATCTTTGAAAAAAAGGAAAGAGGTGCCTCAACACCTGCTAGCCTAATGACTGTGTTGCTCCTGCCTCCACGCTACAGTTACAAATCATTTACAAAAGATATGATTTATGATCAGGTATTGAACATGTGCTTAAAACCGTAGACTTGTCCGAAAGATATCTGATAACATATCTTGGGCAAATAGATTTTAAGAGATCTTGCTGCCATCCGTTTTGCGCAAATTGATGAGTTTGCAGATTGATGGCTCCTTCGGTATGGGTAACTGTGCGTAGACATGGTAAAATGGATAAAGAATTTCTTAAGAAAAGACAGAAAAGACTCTATTCCGGAATACTTTAATAATAAAATTTGAAACCAGTTTTATCAAAACAGCCGGTTTAACTTGTCATTAAGTTTACAGAAGGCTCTTACATGAGGGCATCAATCCTCAATAAATTCTGTATAAAGTTTTTAAAAAGTTGTCAAGATTTTTTGCTTCAATTAGTCATAGCTATTATAGGGTACAAAACTCCTGGTTGTAACGTACAAAAATCATGATGCATAGGAGATTTTAGTTGAATCGCAAAGTAAAATAGCTTGCCAACAACAGGACGTTGAGAAAGTATTGTCCTCTATCGTACCTAGAGCAGTTCTCACTATTAAGGGATAGTTTATGGCCCAAAGAAAAAGGACTATTATTCAAGAGAGACAAGACAAGAAATATGCACATATTACGTCATCGAAAAACGGTATTATTTGAAAAATCCCCTTCTCCCTAAATTATTATGTTAACAAGCTTTAAGAAATAGCCATAATGACTGTTACCGTTTGTGAAAAACCCCCTCCCCAACCCATCTTTGATTATGTAATATGGGAACGTTACCATACTCAATGGCCAACGCACCGATAATTTTATCCAGTTATAAATTTTGATTGATTTGAAAGAGCACAGGGTAGTGCTCAATTAATTTTTCCAATGTGCGAGCCCTCTCAGTTATTCGATATCAGATACTGGAAATAATTCGCATTAGTCATAAGTCAAAAAACTAATATGGTTAGTCAAAAGTCATGGTTTTCACAAACAGTGTGCTAGTTAGCTAGTGAAAACCCCAACTACCCTCTCAACAGATATCGAATTAATTCAAGTATTGCCCACTTGCTTGAAAAAATTAAAAGCTTATGAGGGTTGGAAGTGAGAGTAGGCTTTCTGGCTGCTACCACTTTAACTGCTGTCAATAAAAAAAGTATGAACAATTTTTTGGCGCTACTAAATTTGAAAATGGCTTTGAAAGAAGCAAAAATTTTAAACATACTAAAAGCTTTTTCATCTGAATCTCTTTAGAGTTAAAAACGTAAGAATAAGGGTCGGAAAGAGCAAGATGGAGAATAAATACCCATTTGTGGATCGAATTCTCTATCTTGTCCTTTGGACCTTTATTCTAACGTTAGATGCTCTGAAAAGTTTTAGACAAAAAAGACTTAATATGTTTAAAATTTTTTGCTTTTTTCAAAGCCATTTTCAAAACAAAATATGTTTTCCTCAAGGTTTTCAAAAATCTTGCAGAAACTGCTGATGAAAACATCGTCTTCAATGAATTTTCTAAACTTTTCATGGAAACGTACATTAGATAGGAGGTCAATTTATGATTGTAATCAGTTATAGTTTTATCGGAAGGTTAGTTGCCTTTTGAATGTTTTCAAGTTTTTGAAAAAATAACTTAGGGGCAAAGGGCGCACCGGGAAATTTCCCGGTGTCCGGGTGGGCCAGTCCGCTTCTGCCTGCGAACCAAAGACGACCAGCCGATTTGCAATTATTCAAAAAGAGTGGGCAGGGGCGGTCTGGCGTCAAAATCGCAGGTTGGCTAGAAAACTCAAGGGCCCGGTATAGGGCGTGGTGGGAAAATTGAGCCACACCCACTAAAAATGTAGCTTAGAATACGATTGATTCAATAAAAATTGATAATAAAGTAATACGCTAAACAGCAGCAGTATATCGACTTTAATTCGTAAATTCGGACCCAATTGGATCCATACCATTTCATCTCGTGTAAACAGGCTTAAAAATCCCATGTAGAGTTAAGAATCAAGATCAAAACTTATTGAAATTCTCAAAGTTTCAACTCTTTTCGAAGAAGTGCCAATGAATCAGCAAATTGGCCAATGACTTGCTCGTAATCAAGTGGAAAGTTTTCTTTTCTTTTGAAATTATCAGTAGCGCTGAATAACCTTTCAAAGGAAACTTGGGTGCAGCTAAGTATCATCAAGCATTTATGCGCGTTGTAGAGGGAAGGGTATGCTGCTAGGTGCATGTTATATTCACTAATATTTTTAAAGAAATCAGTACTCGGGCCGAGTCAGCCCGGGTCGAGCCGAGTCAGCCCGGGACGAGCTATTGCTGCATCAAAAAGTTCCCTTATCTTGCAAGGAGAACATTTTCCTGTGTGCTCAGGATTAATTCCACTTGCACTTTTTTCTCTTCTATTTTTGGACTTTTTGTTAGTGAAAATATTCTGGAAGCGATCTCTCACTGCTTGGTAGGATACATCAAATTTTGGCCTTCCTACCTGCGAAAAGTTATCCAGTTTTTCTCCACCCATCGCTTTTTGGCCTACCAGGACACTTTGAAATTCCCGGTAAGCCCTTGCTTCGAGTTATATTTTTCAAAAAACTTTAAAACTTTCGAAAGGCAATTATCAATATTCGCACAAAACTAAAATTGATTACAACCATCAATTGACCTCTCGAAAGAACGTTTGCATAAAAAGTTCGCCGTGGTTATTGTCTCGGTGTCATAGAATTTACAGTTTAGTTAGCTTCACCATTAAATTGAGAAAAACTGTAGCAATGATGGATCACATTTCTACCAGTTTTTTGCCAATTCCTCATAATTGTATAATTTATTGAACAGTTTTCCGATATCGTCGACAAGAAACAATAACTCCATCAAAAAGCGACAAGAACATAAAAGGACAATAGGGTTAACGAGGTACGATTGGTGCAATTTAAGATCAAGTGGAGACAGCGCTTCACAATAGAAAACGATTAGTGGATGGGTTCGCTCCTGTCTATGAATTTTTTTACATCTGGTAAAGACTTTTACATCTAAAATCCCAAAATTCCTTAAGTTTAAAATTCGCAAGTTGTGTCTTAAAAATAAAAAAATTCCAAGTGAACTGTTACGTTTTCCAACTGTAATTGGATTTTCCAACCTTTGGGGGGCGTCACGCCCCCCACGCCCCCCTATTATTTACGTGCCTGCTAATGCGAATTATTTCGAATGCCTGATATCGAATAGCTGAGAGGGTTCTCACTTTTATGTGAGTACTATCCTATGTTCTTTCCATTCAGAATGGTTGTATCTGGATAAGATTATCGATGCGTTGGTAGTTGAGTATGGGAATGTTCACATATTACCTAATCAAAGATGGAGGGAGGGGGTTCACAAAAATATTTACAGTCATAATGATCAATAAATGATGCATTTAGATGATAATTTAGGGGGGAAGAGGATTTTTCCAATATTGCCTATATTTAGATAAATGACTATGTTTCTATTCAGGTTTTGTAGCTTCTGTTTCTTTTGTTGCTGTTTTGAAATGTTATTATTGATTGTGTATATTATCGTCTATCTGTTTGTGATTTCTCCGTCATGGCCTATACACGTGTTCAAAATTCGGACCATTTCCTCGCTCGCTTGCTACTAAGATACCTGGGGTTTGCAGGGGTTTGTGCTGATTGCAACAAAAAAATTCCCTTTAAACAAATATGATTATAAATGTGAAGTATTGAAAATTTCTTAAAAATGTGCAGTATTGAAAATTTCTTAAAATAGGCCCTGGCTCTTTCCTTGGACCATCAAATATCGCTTAATAGTTAAGTCTGCTCTAGGAATGATAAAGGATAAAATTTTTTAAGCGTCTTGTGACAGGCTATTTAATTTTGCATTTCATCTAAGAACTCAAAGGCATCTTGATTTTGCATTTGAAGCGCTAAAACTCCTGCGTTTTGTACTAAAAAGAAATTTTGTCCAACTTTATTCAAAAGTCGTATCTAGTGACAAACGGGGCTTTTTATTCCCTGACTAATGACCAGCCGTACCCCCACCCCCCTTCTCCTTGTTTGGAACATGGCAGAAACACCTCAAACCTGGTATTCTACAGAAAGAGCTTGGAAAGTATGAAACTCCTGCAAGTATTAATGGAAGATTAAGCCGTATGTTTTGAAAATAACCTGTTTAAGTATTCCAATCTTTCCTCAAACTTGTATCATTTTCGTTACTGAATAATATCTGTGTTTTTTCTTAAGATATTCTTTGTTCTTTTTACCATGTCTTTCTCATACAGAAGGAGCCCATCAATCTGCAAAATTATCAATTTGCACAATCGGGTGGCATGAGGATCCCTTAGAACCCATTTTTCCAAATGATGTTGTCAGATATCTTTCTGAAAAGTTAAAAGTTTTACAAGCACATATCCAATGCCTGACCATAATTACGCATAATTGTACGGGCATCATACTAGGCTAGTAGGAGGTAAAGCCCCTCTTTATTTTTTCAAAGAAACGCTTTAAAACTTTCAAAAATTCATAAATTACCGTTTGGTGAGAATGAAGTCATTATTTTGCTAAATTGTAGAAGATTGCGTGTTTAATCAAAAATAATCTCGTCTCCTACGCTGAAAAGAGAAGTTGCTGTCTCTGTAAAATCTTAGAAGATAGTGTCGTGCTAACTGAAAAATGGCTTTAGGCTTTGGGCTTTAGTCTAACTTTCAAAATCTGCAAACCACTTTACATCATTTGACACCTAAATATTTTGCAACCCTTTCAGAGTTTCAAATACAGTCAATTTGACTGAGAATCTTCTTCCCAAAGCAAATTGTGAAAAGAAAAGACAATAAATTTCGGCATTTTCTGAATTTCCAAATAGCGTGATTTAAAATATTTTCCCGGGGACAAGCTCCCGTTTTGCTTGCAATACAATTCCCCATTCCGTAATACACTGCATGAGGTTTTAAGAATGAATTATGACATAAATATACTAATTTGATAACGGGCTATGCTCGAAACGTCGTTTATTTATTCGTTGATTTTCCCAAGTATAATTCCTAGTTTAATTGAATTATGAAATAGTTTGCAGTAAACTGATTCCCTGCTACACAAATTTGAGACACACCACACTTTGCTTACCCGACATCTGTCCTGGCCGTGTGCAAATTTTTGAGCCATCCGATTAGTTCCTTGGGTACAAAATAGCTTTTCCGTACCTGTATGTAAAGGAGTTCTAAGTTCGTAGAAAACAGAATTTTACTGATCGCAGTTGCAAGTACACTCGTAAACCACAGTGAAATCCAGGTCAAGTCACTTGAAGCTTTAAGATAAATAAGCCTGTTTGAATAAACACAGTCATACATTGGATAAATGGACCTGCCATGCGATATTGTAAATGAGACATGCGACCACAACCGCAAAGCAATGATAATCGGCTTAACAGGTCAAGAGATTTTCAGACCTCAACTAGTAGCTTTGATAAAGAAGTTGTGGAAAGTTTCGTTTACATCGAATTTTTTGCGTTTTCAAAATTTCTGCTAGTTTCAAACATGGTTATAATTGTTTGCCTTAAAAGTTCAGCTCTAGAAAGTGGAGAAATCAAAAAATGGTTTCGTCCAGAAAACGTTTACCGTAACCTTAAAGTCTAACAGAAAGCAAAAGCTGTGTGAAAAGATGCAGAAAAAATTGGCGAATTTTTCAATTCGCAACCTTATTCCGCATGCGCAGTAGAAAAGTTGACAGAGCTCAACCCTCTTTCGCATTAACAATACATTATTTCAAACCGCCGAGTCAGCCCGGGCCGAGTCAGCCCGGGCCGAGTCAGCCCGGGCCGAGTCAGCCCGGGCCGAGTCAGCCCGGGCCGAGTCAGCCCGGGCCGAGTCAGCCCGGGCCGAGTCAGCCCGGGGCGAGTCAGCCCGGGCCGAGTCAGCCCGGGGCGAGTCAGCCCGGGCCGAGTCAGCCCGGGGCGAGTCAGCCCGGGCCGAGTCAGCCCGGGCCGAGTCAGCCCGGGCCGAGTCAGCCCGGGCCGAGTCAGCCCGGGCCGAGTCAGCCCGGGCCGAGTCAGCCCGGGCCGAGTCAGCCCGGGCCGAGTCAGCCCGGGCCGAGTCAGCCCGGGCCGAGTCAGCCCGGGCCGAGTCAAAAGCTGTAGCAGCCCGGGCCTGGCCGAGTCAACCTTGGCTAGGTAACTTTGTGTTCGCACTACAGAAAATATTACTTGGGTTCACTCTACCCCCTCTCTGAACCCCTCTATGATAATGCCAATGACATCACTTCTCACACTCCCCCCTCCCTTCCAGCCCTTCGCTATACATCCATTTGAAAAGGAGAGCAAAGCAAAAATGCATAATTTCTTTGTGATCAAAAAATTTTTGCAGATTTAAAGTTGCGAAAATTATATTTTTAAATAGTTGCGTACATTAAAACAATTCGAAAGGTACCTTCTTAAGGCTGCCTAGTTTGGGGTTTCTCCAGGCTCCGAATTCCCAGGAATATCCTCTATTTATGCTTCTTTTTATGCAAATTTTCGTCCATAGTTTTGATTCATGTTTTATCTAAGTAATCAAGAAAATCAACAAAACTGATTTCACAACGACGTTTGTTGCCTCAGTGTTTAGTCTATAGAAACTAATAACTCTTCGAATCTGAACGCATTTCAAAGATATGGTGATTTCGTTAGGCAGCTACTGCAATCGGAGAAAAATAACTCACAGCGCTGACTTACAGCTAAAATTTAACTGTATCCAAGAAAGGAAAAGATTGAATGGTGTAACCTGTTGTTTAGAATGCATTGAGCATATTCTGTCTACGCAATATTGAACTGATAGATAATACATTTAGAAAACTACAATATGAGTACAAGGAAGAAATATAAATCATCTATATAGATCAAATTAGCTGGGAAAAGTGGAACAAATTCACTTGAACCCTTCGTCCGACGCTGTATAATGAAAGCAAGTGAAAATATTTCCAATCGAAAGCCCGGTTTACATTACAAAAAGCTACCCGGGTTTAAAATGTGTTGAGTTCACCCAAGGTAAACTCTGTTCAATTTGTATTCTAAACGGAAAGTGGGTCTAAATTGGTTTCCAAACGCAATTGTGAGTCAGCTTGGATTGAGTCAACTGTCAACTCTGATTCTTTCTTGAATAATTTTGAAAGGTTTTCTGCCGAACGTTACGTTTCTTTTCACTTACATTTTTTACCTCCCCTTCCTTTCTCTTCCTGCTTTATCCGATTGTTTCTGCTGATTTCCTTCTTATCTTCAGCTTTTTCCATTTCTGATGTTTGTTTTTCTTTAACTTGCTGGGATGCTGCTTGCTGATCATCAATTGCTGCATCAAAAAGCTCCCTTATCTTGCAAGGAGAACATGTTTTTCTGTGCGCTCAGGATTAATTCCACTTGCACTTTCTTCTCTTCTATTTTTGGACTTTTTGTTGGTGAAAATATTCTGGAAGCGATCTCTCACTGCTCTGTAGGATACATCAAATTTTGGCCTTTCTACCTGCGAAAATTATCCCAGTTTTTCTCCACCAATCGCTTCTTGGCCCACCAGGAAACTTCGATATTTCCCGGTACGCCCTTGCTTCGAGTTATATTTTTAAAAAAAACTTGAAAACTTTTGAAAAGCAATTATTGATAAATTAGTTTCTTCGCTTATGACTAATGCGAATTATTTCAAATGCCTGATATCGAATAGCTGAGAGGGTTCTCACTTTTGAAGCATTAACTGAGTACAATCCTATGTTCTTTCCATTCAGAATGGTTGTATCTGGAAAAGATTATCGATGCATTGGCAGTTGGGTATGGGAACGTTCACATATTACCTAATCAAAGATGGAGGGAGGGGGTTCACACAAATGTTTACGGTCATAATGATCAATAAATGATGCAAATTAGATGATAATTTAGGGGGAAGAGGATTTTTCCAATATTACCTATATTTTGTTATGTAATTTGTGCATGTTCCTTTCTTGAATGATAATGCTCTTTCCAGGGCCTATTTTAGTGCGCAGTATTACACACTTTGTTCAGTATTAATTTAAAAACGTACAGTATTTATTTCCAAAATGTGCAGTATTGAATTTTAGAATTTGTGAAAATGTCTATTTGCAGCTATCCCAGATTCCTGCTTTGTTAAAAAAATGTGAATTTTCCTCGTCTCTTCGATATAGAGTTCATGTATTGTAATTCTCGTATAACCACCGGAAACACTCTCTTATCAAAACTTAAAACAAAGCGAAATTCCCAGAACCAAAAACAAAACATCTCCTGTAAGTGTCAGCATTGCTGTGAATTTCGTAATTTGATCTTGTCGAAGATAAAACATTCAGTAATAATTTATCAGTTGCCTTGTGATGCTCTGGGCATCTAGCAGAAGGTCACCTACTTAACTAAAATAAAGATAAAGAGCCTAATAAAACTTTTTAGTTAATAGATCACCTTTCTTCAAACAGACCCAACAACCTCTGTAATGTATCGGTCGTAACAATCGGTATTACAGACCACTATATACGTAGTATTGACTGGGAGATGGCTATGTCATGTAGATGGGATGACCCCAATAAGATGGCTAGCAATTTCTACGATCTCTTTCTCGCTGTCTTGGATGTGCATGCCCCGTTGAAAAAAGGACCGCTAAGACGGGGCATACACATATACCATGGATTCCTCCAAGCATCAAGAATTTGGTGTGCGAGAGAGACCATATTAAGAGACGGGCTGAGAGAGATCCAGCACTATTGCCAAGATAAAAGTAGCTTCGAAATCAGGGGCGGTCTGGCGTCAAAATCGCAGGGTGGCTAGAAAACTCAAGGGCCCGGTTTAGGGCGTGGCGGTAAAATTGAGCCACACCCAATAAAAATGTAGCTTAGAAAACGATTGATTCGATAAAAATTGATAATAAAGCAATACGCTAAACAGCAACAGTATATCGACATTAATTCGTAAATTCGGACCCAATTGGATCCATACCTTTTCATCTCGTGTAAACAGGCTTTAAAATCCCATGTAGAATTAAGAATCAAGATCAAAACTTATTTAAATTCTCAGAGTTTCAACTCTTTTCGAAGAAGTGCCAATGAATCAGCAAATTGGCCAATGACTTGCTCGTAATCAAGTGGAAAGTTTTCTCTTCTTTTGAAATTATCAGTAGCGCTGAAAAATCTTTCAAAGGAAACTTGGGTGCAGCCAGTGGCGGAAATTCAGGCTTTCACTTGGGGGGGGGGCAGGCCTACGATTTTCCGACAAGATAACATCATGGATCATGTATAATTTCAAAGAAACTGCACATTTTGATAAAAAAAGTTGATTTTTTTGACGGGACTCTTTAGAAATCTTTGCTGACCACGCCATAATTAAATAGCAAGAAGAACAATCCATTTATGATTTTTGATATCAAGATTGATATCTCATCTAAGACAATTGATGATACAAGAGGTAGACCGATAACACTTTTGACAAGTCGTACGTTCATTTTATGCATTTTATCTTGTTTTCACCAGTGAGAAATACGTTTGAAAATAACATTTGTTCAGAAGAATCCAATAGAAATTTTGGCTGATCTTTATGGAATTGAAATTGAAAACACAATTCACAAGCAGTTTTGATTTTGGTCATATATTGTTTGATTGATTATTTGGTAATGGCTAATATTTTATCAGCTATGCTATGTTCAAATTTTGCAAAAAGGGCACAGAGAGGTTATAAAGGCCCCTGGGGTAAAAAAAGGGAAACGTGGATCACCTGCGTGCGAAGCGAGCAGAAAACTTGGCAATTACGCCCCTTAGATTAGCTTAAAATTCCTTTTCAGAACGATTTATTGAAGTAATTTCGACAAGTTAAACGGTTGTCAATTATCCGACGAAAGCCCGAATTTTCCGACGACGTCGCTGATTGGGGGGCCCGAGCCCCCGCAAACCCGCATAATTTCCGCCACTAGGTGCAGCTAAGTGTCATCAAGCATTTATACGCGTTGTAGAGGGAAGGGTATGCTGCTAGGTGCATGTTGTATTCACTAACTTTTTTTATAAAAACCAGTAAATTTAGGCTCAGGCTGACTGTTCTTATGAATTTCCTATGTATAATAGAAAATAAAAATATGAATAGTAAATGAAAAGGAGCGTCGGTATAAAGTTTTGATTGCGCAGGGTATGCACAGTTGGCAAGCTTCTACCCTTTTGAAACAGGGTGTAGATGTCGCCTTTTGGGTCCTTTCTCTTTTTGCGAATCCTCACCTTGAGAGTCACAGTTTTCTTCTCCATATGTTTCTTCTCTAAGAGCTTGTTCCTTGAAATCATCTTTTTCAGGATCTCTATTTCCACCAGTTGTTGTTTTCACTTGATCGATAAGCTGCTGGTAGCAATTTGCAAATGCCAGCAATTTTGACATTCTATGAAATTGAAATCTTGAAAAGAAGGCTGTTATTGCTCTTCTGCTTCATTTTTGTGCCAACAAATCTTCTTGGTTCTAGCATTGTTAAATCCTGATACAGATCCCTGTAACCAGATGATAGTGACGACCCCTTATCCTCTCTCTTCTGAATTTCTTTTTGTGAATTTTCCATTATTTTTACTTATTGACGCCCCCTCCCAATAATTGCAGCCTAAGCCTTATGTTCTGTAAAACAGTGTACTAAGTGGAATAAATACAATGAGCAGCCGCCCCCCATATGAATTTCGTTCCCACAGCACTGTCTCTGACAATCAGATACCCTGGGCATCAGAGCCACATAAATTAGAGAGCGTAAATAAAAGATAAGAGTACGCTCATTCGCTTCTCTGCTTGGCATTCTGTTTACGCGCTCGAAATTTTGTGGCTCTGGGACCCAAGGTACACGTAAGATTGAACACATGGCTGAAATGACGGAAACCAGGGTTTGGGTGGTTTGAAGCGCATGTATTGGGACTTTAATCGCAATATAATCAGTCTAGGGCATTAAGTATTCGACATTAAGTTAAAAAATTTTCTCCAATGCGGAAAGGCCCGTAAATTTTTGTACACAGAGCCCGGGTGGCGATCGCCACTTTGCCACCCGGGCCAGACCGCCCCTGAGAGTGGGACACGTGGTCAAATATTGTAGATGACGCCCGTTGAAGCAACCATTGCAAGAAAAAGCTCCTATGGCCGTAGACGCAATGAGCCCAGTTTTTGAAGCCAAAATTCAGACGAGAATGACGACACAAAGCACCACTGACCCCCCTTCGTTGCTCTGTGCAGGTTGGTCCGCCAGTTAGAAGCGTCGATTCTAAAACGAGGAACAAGCGGAGCAACCCAGTAACAACCCAGTAACAAGCGAAATGTGAAGAGGTCGTCAAACACTTTTGTTGCGTACATTTCCTGTTTTGATAGTTCCCAACCATTTTCCCTCCTTTTTAGACAGGGAAATTGTTGTGACAAACTAATAGGATGAGATGAGAAACTCTATCTTGTTTAAAAAATGAATTCCGTTTTACAAATCATGGAACTTTGAACTTTTTGCATGAAAGTGAGCCTCATAGCGTCCAGAACAAGGATCAAAAAGGCCCCAAGCGATAAATGTGCACATTCGGCAAAAATCATTGATTGAAAATACGATATTGCGATGACGTCATCACAAAGTTAAAGTCGTGACACAATTGCTTTGGCCTTCTTTAACCTGTAATTCACAGACCCCAAATTTTCCCCCCTAAAATCTCAGACCCCAAACATTGACATGGACCCCCGTATAGAAAAGTAGGGAGTACCCCCTGGGCTTCCCACATCTAAATACAGCATCAGAACGGAAGCGAGTCCCTTGACTTCCACAATATCCACAATAAAAAAATTATCGACAAAATGAATAAGCCGTGAGGGGGACCTTGCGAATGCTTCAAAAATTACTTTGTGGAAGAATGAAAACTTACATACATTCATTTTTATAAGAAACAAAGGTCGATGTTAAGTACTCCAATTTCTCAATGTTCTGGAAATTTCAATGCTCGTTGTTTCTTAAGAGTTTCGAAAACTGGATATGTTCTGGAATGCATTATGAGCTAACCTGATGGGCATGATTGCAAAAATTTTCGGGGTTCGTCTCTTTCGGTATTGCCTCTGGGCCCCGAACCTCCGAAACCGAAAGGGGCCATTCAGAAAAATGCGAGCACAACACAGAAAAATCCGAGGAGTAAATCATTCTAAGAAAATCTCGTACATTTTTTGTGAAAATCCTGTTGTTTCATCTGAAAATCCCCCAAAATCCTTTTGTTTTAGGCAAATCTCGTACCCTATTTGCAAAAGTGAATTGCCCCTCGGAAAAATCATCATTGGAATCCAAATAGAGACAATAGCAGCTTCTTCATAATGTAGATTTATTTCAATATTGCTAGATGAAAAGAGGATCGGGCTCTGCCAATTATCTGAAACATTTCGTCCTTATAGTTTTTGTCTAAAAGTTGTTGCCCGACAGGCCCGTCGGAACCGGGGGTTCCAGCCCCCCCCCCATAATTGTCAAACTGTAGTATGTTTCCTTTATAACAGTGTACTGAATGCGGAGGAAAACAATGGGCAGCCCCCCCCCCAAAATTGAAATTCGTTCCGACGGCACTGCCCGATGGCAGAATCACAGAACCAAAAAGTTAAATGTCAAAAAAGAGGACCGAGGAAGGTTTGACGGCCTCTTGATAGTTGGCCACACGAACTTTTGACAGTTGGTTTGGATTTTAAACGCCCCACGTGTTTTTTGTTAAACAATTAATTCACATTCCCGCTTGTTACTGGGTTGTTCCGGAGGTGACTAGGTTGTTACTGGGTTGTTCCGCTTGTTACTGGGTTGTTCCGGTTCAAAGGTCAATTGGGACAGACAATACAAATTGACGAAGCGGAAATATTCCAAACCCCGCTCTCAGCAGTTTTCAAACATCTGACGTCAGTGGCACAGAAACTTCTCACCCCACCATGCCAGTGTGATGCCAAGTCAGGAAAGCTGTCTCAGGGTCTTAGGGTCCGGTTTTTACGGTATGCCGTTTAATAAAGAGGACACGATGCAAGAATTGGTTCAAGCCGGGGGCCTGATTATAAAGGAGGGAGCACTGTTACGACACAGGGTTCCCTTACGGACAAAATCACGTGAAAATTGCATTATTGTGCTGTGATTGCATCAGCGTCTGTAAATAGATTTTTGCATCACGTATTTATTATTTCTAGGTTCTGCTACGGGTACATAAAGGGTTCTTTCATAAGTTAGGTTTAGTCTTGTAAAGCCTTTTGCCGTACTGCTAGAAGCTCTGTCGCTAGTTTTGTCATGCCTGTTAAAGGCATTGAGTCATGATAAATAGACTGGGTATACCCTAAGTGCCAAAATCCGCTGAGTCATGATTTCCATGACTGCGATGCTATTGGTTGACCTTGAACTGGTCACATGAACTCACCTCGTACTGATTAACATAACAGTTTCCATCAATAGCAAGTTGTCAACAACGGATGCCAATATCACATGAAACAGCAGCGATCACGCCGAAACCAAATGACCCCCTATAGAGAAAGCTTATTTACCATGACTCAGACCCCGTTTACACTGTCCCGTGCAAGTTTGGAACCGTGACAAAACTGTCGCGGTTCGCCCTTGCGTTTACACTAGCACTGTGGAACCGTGACGATTTTGCTCTGCTATCCGGAACAGTTTTGACCCTGCTTTGAAAGCGAACGAATTTTGTACCGTCACGGTTCCGTTTTTGAACGGGACAGTGTAAACACCTATCCGAGACGATTTTGTCACGGATTCACAAAGAGGTCTTTTGTATGGCTGTTTCAGGTAATCGAGGCTTTGATTGTGGCGTAACTACGTTCTCAAATTCTGAAGAAAAGGAAATTCTGAAGAAAAGACGACCACAGAAAAGGCTTGTAGTGTTTCCCAGTCCAAGCCTTGATTGGACTTTGCAGTTTTGTAGTCTAAAATAACACTGAAAATTAAAGCCACCTTGTCTTTCGTCCAAGTAAAGTTTTAATCGGCCTTCCGCTCCATTTTAACTCACAATAAAAATTCGATTGTTGACTTCAGCTGCAAAATAAAAGCCTTGGTTGACTAAATACAGCTTCTTCTAAACAATGTTCTACCATTAAATTAAGGTCGTACCGGTACAGTGTAAACGGAACGGCTAAACGGAACAATTTGGAACCGCGACAGTGTAAACACTTGGGAACCGTAACGGTACAAAATTGTCCCGGGACAGTGTAAACGGGGTCTCAATGCCTTTAAAAAGAAGAATTTTGATTTTATCCGCCGTTGCCGTATTTTTGAACTTTTCTGCCTACAACGAACTCACGTTGGTAAAACCTCTTTTAAGTGGTTTTACAGACCGATTTAAGCAACAATGATTAGGGGGATAGACAATAATTGGATTTTGGTACCACACTCTTCATCCGGTTACTGGAAAAAGATGGAAACGCCCATTTTCGAAGTTCGGTTTTCAACTTGAAGGTAAGGAAGGTAGAAAAATGGCGTTATTTTGTAACAAAAATCTTGGCGTTAATTTTTTGCCTACCAAAAAATGATTTTTACCGAATGGAAGCAAAATTTACCGAAAGACACAGAAATATTGGGAGGTTCACACCTTTTACACCCCCATTAAATCCGCCCCCTTACCGCTTTATCACCTTGATTAACTGCGTAATGAGGTGGAATTTTTTGTCACTCCTCTCCCGATATTGTGTAATCTCTGTTTGACTTTTACCTATCGCTTTTTGTTATCCATTATTTTCATTTGAGATCAAATCTTCTCTAATTCTGGTCTCAAATTCTCGGAGTATGCTAAAGCTAAAACATTACATTTATACGATTCATGTGTAGTGCAGCACGCGTAAAACAGCGTCGACTTTTCAACAGATATGTCATTTGTACCTAACTACAGGCAGTAGTAACATCTGTATCTAATGCAGGGGAACTGTTTGCTGCCCCCCCCCCATACTTTGCGTGATGCATTATTGACCAAATTTACGTGTGTGAAATCGTGAAATCTCGATTTTTTATGCGTGATTTCATGAATTAAGATTTCTACGTGAAACCTGAAGCTTGAGATTTCCTTGCGTGATGTCGTGAAAAGACTTTAACTATCCGTGAATTCGTTAATTAAATCTTGAATGATAATTTAAAAAATTGCCGCAATTTGGTGCGTAATAAACCAATAGTAGTTAAATCTCAAATAAGTATTTTGTTAAGTCATATCACGAATGAGTCTGTATAGTCTCTATAGTCCCTATTAAATTTCCTGTCGTTTCTGCTGATTTGTAGAGCTAGCAAAGTGTAGACAAAGTGTAAAGTTTTTGAAAGTAGTGTTGTAGTCCTTCAAACAGGGCTCTGATGAGCAATAGCTGATATTACATTTACTGTTTGCGTGAGCATAAAATCCAATTTCGCAATGCGAGAATGCATGAAAAGTCAGAAAATTGTGCGTGAATGCGTGAATCACAACCACTATGGGGGGGGGGGCTTTGCTTATTTTGGTTTGGCCCTCCCTCGTCAACCTGTTTATTTTAAGTTGGCAATTTCTTTTATAAACCCCAAGATGCTAGCAAATTTTTTTCCTCAGTAAATTAAAAACCGTCTTATTGTTATCACCATTAAGATTGAAGCGAGTCTAGAAAATCTAGAAGCCAGTGTATGCAGGAGGCAGTGTATCTCGAACATCCGGCTCTCCCATACTGCGTATACCCCCGTCTATCTGCTATCAAGCCCTAGGTTACCACCGTCCGACGTGATGAAAGCCAAACACTCCTTCTCTACGCAAAAGACGGCTAGAACTGTTGATAAACTTCTAGCGATGGGAATAAAGTTAGGAGCGCTTGCCTTCAGCCTACTGATCCTGCTACTGACTGGAATTCCGGCCAATGGGCGTTTGACCTACCAGCAGAAGATACCAAACGGTGACAAGGTTCCTCACCCGTGTAAGAAAAACACAATATGGAATGGAGTGGGACATTTGAATCAAATAGGAGGCGGCAAGCGAAACCCTTTTGGGGTGGCATTCAGTGATGCTGGTTTCAAATGGACCCGTTCGTTGTGCCAAGCGGATTCGGATAAAGACGGTAAAACCAATGGAGAGGAACTAGGCAAGTACTTACACTTAGTTTTAACGCCGTTGCAGGCTTGTTAAAAGCTTGATACAGACCAGGGCCTCCGACGAAGGGGGGCCGGGGTGCCATGGCCCCCTCACTTTTTTTGCAAAACAATAGAGCTTTTTTTTACATCTTTTGTTATGATTGTTACATTGTCTCTTGGCCCCTCTACTTTCCAACCTGCGGCGGAGCCCATGCAGACCCTGGTCGTTAGATAGCAAAGTTAGCACAGACACGCTTCCGTTTCCTACATCGAAAAGACCGGTTTACACGATCATATTCAAGTCACATTTGCATCACATATTATATGTGATCATAGAATGTGATCGTGTAAACGACCTTACAAGCAGTAGCGGCGCTACGGGGGGAACTGAGGGGGACACGTCCCCCCCAGTTCTCAGGAGAATCGTAATACTTTTTGTGATGTAATCCTATGATTTTATGATTAAACACCGTACTTTTTGTGATGTAATCCTATGATTTTCAAACTGCCAATTTTCAAACAAAAGTAAGTCATAGGCGTTCCCTTCGGATAAAATTGGCGTTTTCTGTTGGTAAAAGGGCATTTTCTGGTTGTTAAAAGGGCGTGGCTTAAATGTTTTTGGTTTGTCCCCCCCAGAGCTGAGTGGCTGGCACCGCCATTGCTTACAAGTTGCTTGAAATTGTACGAAGCTGCATAAATTAATCCTTTTTAATTGCCTGTTAAATCGATGTCACAAATTTTTCATTTGACCAGCGACCAAATGGGAATGTCTGTGATGCAATTTTTCAAAGGCACCGACAAGTCTTTGCTGTCCTGGGTAGATCGGGAACTGTTTCGAGTTCATTTGTATCGACGTATTTGAGAAAAGTGACCTACGTTTCTAAACTCTAGAGAGATAGGCAACATTGACGTGGAATTCAGGACGTGAAACACCTAGTCTGGTCTAGAACAGCAAACCAGAAATTGGCAGTAGAAACAGACAGATGGGGCAAAATAAGTTATGATCAAAGAATATGTACTTTGTGTTCATCCAACGAAATCGGTGACGAGTTCCACACACTCTTGAAATGCCCTACTTTTTTGCATGTAAAAAATGATTATATTCCTAGCCATTTTGTTAAATACTCGTCTATATTAAAATATCTGATGACAAAGACCGACAACAATAAAAGACTCTGGGCCAATATTGCAAGACTCATAAAGCCCTGTTAACACTACAACTTTAAACCTGGGCTAACGCTAACCTGGGTTGAACCCAGGTTGAACCCACTTTCGTCTACATTAACAACAAAGTATAGTGTAAACGCAAAGTTGGGTTGAGCCCAGGTTAGATTTGTCACGCATGCGCTTCGTTGTGAAGGACGCTTTCTGGGGGTTTCTGGTACACGAATCTAGCTGTTGCTGGATGTCTTCGTTCGCCCATATTTCGATTAACGACATGACTTTATCGTCGCCCCATAGTTTACCTCTTTCAGCCCTCGTTTCATTCATTTTCAATATATGCTGCTTTAAATTGAAGGACCTTTTTGCACGAGCGTTCCAAGACGAATTTTGTTTTTACTTTGTGTTTGGCGCCTTTCATGGCTCAAAAGGCGCATGCGCGACTTAGATCGTTAACCTGGGTTCAACCCAGGTTTGCGTTTACACTGCATTTCGAAGTTCTTAACCTGGGGTCAACCTAGGTTCAACCCACCTCCAGAGTAGGGTTGGCTTAACCCAGGTTCAACCCAGGTTAGCTGCGTTTACACTATAAAATTTCTAACCCAGGTTAACGTTAACCCAGGTTCAACCCGGGTTTAAAGTTGTAGTGTAAACGGGGAAATTTTTAGGGAACCAAAAGCAAATGCAGGTCACCTCCTGTAAAGCAGACTAAGTTCTTTTTTGTAGTTGTTGCTAATCTTTCCTTGATCAACTATGTCTCATCGGGTTCGGGGTGAAGACCCTTCTGGTGTTAAGGGTCCTTTTTAATATTAGTACTTGAGGGTCCTAGGTCTTAGGGTCTGGTTTTTACGGTATGCCTTATTTGACTGCATGATTCAGCATGGATACCTGATACCCCCTTTTTTTCTCACATGCAAAAAAATGCCATAAGGTAAACACGGTTGTTACATAATGCAGCTAGTTTAAATATTTGGCCTGGTTCTTATTACTTCGAGGAGCAAAAATCAGGCACGTGAATAATCGGAGGCGTGGGTGGCGTAACGCCCCTAAAGTTTGGAAAATCCGGTTACAGTTGGAAAACTTAACGGTTGACTTGGATTTTTTTCTTAAGACCAAACCTCTGAATTTTATATTTTAAAGACTCATTGCTAACAATGGGCCTTTGTGAGCTTGGCGAGGATCCAAACAATGGCTTCTACAGATTACCCAAAATTGATTTCAGACTGCCTGAAAATGCATTATGGGATGCTTGCGTAGCGCAATGGCTCATTGTTAGCAATGAGTCTTTAAGAATTGTAGGATTTTAAATGAAAAAAGTTTAAATCTTGTTAAAATTCATAGGCTGGAGCGGACCCATCCACTAATCGTTTTCTATTGTGAAGCCCCGTCTCCACTTGCGCCGTTTGCTTTCTTTCTGACGGGAGTTAAGTTGAATTTAATTATGAACAGGCCAAATAGATTTCCGGATAAAAAACTTGAAATTTTACAGTTTGGAATAATAATACCTATGTTGATCAGAAAATATTCAAGTGGGATTTTTTAAGAAACTAAGAGTAGTTAATTCAATAAAAAATTAAGAACCTTTTAGTGCTAAAAATCCTCAACGCTTCTTATAAAAGACGAGTGTTTGGTAAGCTCCCCCTGTTGTTTGTAAATGTCCTTAATTCATTAACATAAATTGCTACGATAAAGCTGCTGAGAATCAAGAAAACATTACAAAAGCTGCGCTGCAGCACAAGTATTTGATCAAAGAAGGGCGTTTCATCTTACGAATCGAGCATCTGCACGTGCCCTCAAATCATCATTTTAATTGTAAAGAACGAGAAGGCATTTGGCCTTCTGAAAATTGCTAATAGTTTCCTTCGATCAAAACGAAAAAGATAAAGGGCTCAATTCCTTGATGCTTCTATATCGTGCTTCTATATAAAATATATTTTAGATAAAATCGATCTGCATCAAATAGCTTTAGAATGGGCAAATCAGAATAAATACTTCTTACAGTAAGTTTAAATGGTTGTTTCATGTTAATCCAAATTTAGAAATTCAAGTTTTTATGCCTTAGGTTAATTATTTTGAGTAAAATTTTGGTGATTATAAAGAAACTAGAAATACGGAGTAAAGGCTATTTCCAAATATCTATTTGGTAGGTACAGTAGATTTGCAGGTGGAATGAAAAATTTCTTAAATAAAGTTGGAATTTTCATCCTTCCACGCCCCTTCAAAATTAGCCATTTGTTTTTGTCCGTGGCAAAAAAGGATATAATGATAATCATTTTTAAGCAAGAAGCCATTGCTAAGCGATGGTGTATAATTTGCATAGCAAAATAGGCCGAACAAAGATGATTGACTTCTCTAGCTATGGGAATTTTCGCAGATTGAAAAATCCTTCTCAGTTTTCACATCATTGAAACATTGTGAAATTTTAAACCCATAGGACAAATTTAATGCTTCAGCTGGGTGAGAACAACACTCATTCTTGTCAAGGCATCGGCGATTATTTAGTAATTGTCAGGGGCGTGGTGGCTCACCGGGACTCGGGACAATGTCCCGAATATGTGAGACCAATTCATTCGAAATGTGTCGTTAGTAAGTGAAGTAAACTGACCGATCCAATTTTGTTGCGAGCGAATATTCGTGGGTAGGACGATTCGTTTTTTCATAATGGAATCCGATTAACGTAATTTGAGAAAAGAGCGTGGCTGGCATTCGATGACAAGCAAGAATGCCTATCTTGCAGTGTCTGTCTTGCCTATGGAAATTCTGCAAGTGCTTTTACGAGTACTGTTTAAAGTCATTAAGTCACATATACCAAAGAATGAAAGAGCACCACACAATGACTGTCTCAGCGCCCACTTAAGTGGAGAAAACAAAGGGAATCTTGCAACGTAGCTACCCCACCAAAAGAAATAGTGAAGAAGTGCAAAGGAGAAAAGCTGTTTTAGAAAGAGTAATCGATATTATAAAAACCATTAGAAAGCATGGTCTTGCATCTGAGCTAATTGACGATAATGTTAATAAAGGAAATTTTCTTGAAATAGTCAAGCTAGTTGCGCGGTATGATTCTGTTTTGATGTCTCATGTCACACAAGTTTCTGAGCAAAGCCAAAAACAGAAAGATAAAAGGCTTCAAATAGCACAGACATTCAAATCAACTGGTAGAAGCTCATTGGTAAGGTTTTGAGTAATGACACAATAACAACAACAACCACTCAAGTTATTAAACCTCTTATACAAGATTCGGTGGTCAAAGAGGGCGGGATGTTCTCCACTGAGCTTGACTCAACACAAGAAGTATTTGCACAAGAGCAATGTTATTTTGTCCTTCGGTTTGTGAAAGAAGGCGAAGTCAAAGAATGTCTTTTGACAATGGTAATAGCTGAATCAACTTTAGGAAAAGCCTTGTTCGAGCTTTTGAGCAATGCATTTGAGAAACATGGGTTGCAAATAAAGGAATGTGTTGGAGATTAATTTGATGGTGCAGCAAACATGAATAGCATACACAAAGGATTGTCATCTTGAATTTCCAGCATCAATAAAGGTCATGTTCACGCTTGATGCTATGTCCATACCTATTATATTCTCATTCTGTAGAAATGCTTAAAGAAACGGCATGTTCTCGAGTCGATAATCTCATTTCAACTAACTATATTTACAGAACTAAGCAGTCATAGGGTGTCCATATCACAATACAACATCTCTCCCTTTCTTCGGAATGTCTCTTCTTGGAATAAAATATAAGTAAAAACAAAACAAAGATTATATGATTATGTTGTAGTACTTAATGAGATACAACTGTCCCGTAAAGCTTTGTTATCATCCTGTCTCGTACTGGATATCTAAATTGAGGTTGTTCTTCTTCCTGGTTATGTTCATTGTTCTTTTCATTGAATTCATCTTCAAAATGGCTTTGAAAAAAGCAAACATTTAGTAAACTAAAGCTTTTCGTCTGACACACTTCAGAGTTTAAAACGTCAGAACATAGATCGAAAACTCTACGCTAGGAAATATATAAACCCAGTTGTGGATCGAAATAGGCCAATCAGAAACACGAGCACATGACTGTATAGGTTGACCAATCAGTGCCGCTTGCCTATTGAGGAGATGAGTCCTGTCACACTCGACATAAGCCCCAAAAATTTAGGAGGGTATTTCATGTCACTAGTTAACTGCTCCCAGTGAGAAATGTATGTGGCATCCCTGTCTGATTTAAAATTTGTCCATTCGCAAAAAAGGTAAAATTAACAAATAATAATTAAGATTAGATTAACCACATCCCTTTGTAAGAGCTCACAGAAAACCAAACTGCCAGTTGCGCATGCGCTTGTATCCCATGGGATACCGTAGTGACGAAGTTGATTGTAGAAAATTGCCTAAATGTAGAAGATATTTCAACAGCAGGAGCAAAGACAATATTCGAACTGTAAACGCTACATACCTGCTTGTGGATTTTCTGAAAGAATGATGGCTTGCACACACACCCTGAAATGCTTGACTTATTGTCAAAGCCCTTCTTTTAAAACGTTACAGACTCTTTTGCTAAATCATCTTCCTTCTTCTTTTTATTTAAATCTTATACTTCATATAAGAAAATATAAGAAATGCTTTGTTTCTCTCTTATAGTACCTAAACTTGGCATCCCTGATTCAAAATGTTATTGTTTTAAACATTCGAAATGATATCGTTTCAGGCGACCCTGGCTGCATCTGGTCCGAAGGCAAAACGCCAAGTCGAGTCGTTGACATCACACATCCAGGGATCTGTGAACCAGTAGACAGTCCGAGGTGCAGTTTTCAAACTTGGGTATCTTGCACTGGGAAGAAGGAAAACTGCACTGGAAGGTACGAGGCTGGAGTGAGGACGACGGATGTTAGGTTTCCCCGTACAAAAGTAAGATGATTCTTTGTTTTACAATAATTCATTTTGTTGAAGACGGAATGTTTTTACAAGAAATACAGAAAAGCGCAAGAAAACTTATTAATAGTTATCGCAAGAAAACAAAATTTCAGATTCTTCCTAAACGAGCTAAGGTACCGTTCTGCAAGCATATTAAATAATACCCAACGATATGAGACCAAAAAGATATGGCAGATAATTCCGAAGAAAAACAACAAAACCATTTTCAAGTGTGTATTCGACAAGACAGAAAAAAGAACATTATTTATATTATTATTTCTGCCAACGATGAAAAAGGCAAAAAAGATTATGTTGATGGTGATTGATAATGATGGCAATTAATGATGATGACGATTAATGATCATGGTTGATAATGATGACGATTAATGATGATGATTGATAATGATGACGATTAATGATGATGATTTATAATGATGATGACGATTAATGATGATGATTGATAATGATGACGATTAATGATGATGACGATTAATGATGACGATTAATGATGATGATTAATGATGATGGTTGATAATGATGACGATTAATGATGACGATTAATGATGATGGTTGATAATGATGACGATTAATGATGACGATTAATGATGATGATTGATAATGATGACGATTAATGATGATTATTAATGATGATAGTTGATAATGATGACGATTAATGATGACGATTAATGATGATGATTGATAATGATGACGATTAATGATGATGATTGATAATGATGACGATTAATGATGATGACGATTAATGATGACGATTAATGATGATAGTTGATAATGATGACGATTAATGATGACGATTAATGATGATGATTAATGATGACGATTAATGATGATGGTTGATAATGATGACGATTAATGATGACGATTAATGATGATGATTGATAATGATGACGATTAATGATGATTATTAATGATGATAGTTGATAATGATGACGATTAATGATGACGATTAATGATGATGATTGATAATGATGACGATTAATGATGATGATTGATAATGATGACGATTAATGATGATGACGATTAATGATGACGATTAATGATGATAGTTGATAATGATGACGATTAATGATGACGATTAATGATGATGATTAATGATGACGATTAATGATGATGGTTGATAATGATGACGATTAATGATGACGATTAATGATGATGATTGATAATGATGACGATTAATGATGATTATTAATGATGATAGTTGATAATGATGACGATTAATGATGACGATTAATGATGATGATTGATAATGATGACGATTAATGATGATGATTGATAATGATGACGATTAATGATGATGACGATTAATGATGACGATTAATGATGATAGTTGATAATGATGACGATTAATGATGACGATTAATGATGATGATTAATGATGACGATTAATGATGATGGTTGATAATGATGACGATTAATGATGACGATTAATGATGATGATTGATAATGATGACGATTAATGATGATGATTAATGATGATAGTTGATAATGATGACGATTAATGATGATGATTGATAATTATGATGATTGATAATGATGACGATTAATGATGATGACGATTAATGATGACGATTAATGATGATGATTGATAATGATGACGCTTAATGATGATGGTTGATGTCCATGAGAACAATTATGTGTCTTACAGGTTCCAGCCCAGCTGACTACATACTACTGTAAGACGATGACACTGCCCCACGATCAAGATTACCACATTACTGCAACTGAACCTGTTCTTGACAATACAAAAGTAATCCATCATATGTTGCTGTATGGTTGTGATGGAGACATGGAAATAGAAGAGAAGCCATTCAATTGCGTCATGGGAAGTGATCGATGCAAGGACCTGTTGGCAGGATGGACTGTTGGCAGCGAAGGTAAAAATCTTTACACTAAGCACATTAGCTAATTACGAAAAATACGACAAATTTGTAATAAAACACTTCAACCAAGCCTTCAAGCTACCAAGAAGTAAAACAAAAACGCGTCTAAATTGAATCTTTTTTTCTTCAAACAGTTTCTCATAATCTGAACTTTTGAAAATAATTTCTGAAAATGATTTTTGATGACCTTTACACTAATGTCATTATCCATCCATATGCAACAACAGGTTCATGCAGCCCAGTTAATGCTGGCTTTCGGTTCGGTAAGTCAGTGTACAAGTATATACAGCTGCAAGTGCATTGGACGAACGACGCCAAAACTGCTGGCATGTATGACTCATCTGGAATCAGATTGTACTATACACCGAATCTTAGAAAATACGACCTCGGCAAAATGATGACTGGACAGATGCACCTGGAGCTTCCACCCGGAAAAAAAGAGGTATTGCAGCAATATAATATAATATAATATAATATAATATAATATAATATAATATAATATAATATAATATAATATAATATAAATAAATAATTATAATATAAGTATTAATATAATAATATAATATAATATAATATAATATAATATAATATAATATAATTATAATATATATAATATAATATAATAATATAATATAATATTAATATATATTATATATATAATATAATAATATATAATATAATTATATATAATATAATATAATATAATATAATATAATATAATATAATATAATATAATATAATATTTTATAAAATCGAATGATATCATATCATATAAGTTCATTTATCATATCACATTTTATAGTAACGATCTGTTTCTAGAAGTTTAGATTTTTGACCTCATTATTTGATTAAGCATCATGAAATATCTCTTACTAAATATACAATATTAGTTTTTGTGTGAGTCGTTTTTGATTTCGTATGGTTCAGTTTTGAATTTAGGGTTATGATTTTAGTATAGCATACAAAATAGTGGGTGACAGTTATGGGCCAACATAACCATCATACTGAATTCTATGGAACTTTCTCGTTGATAGAGTATCGAATCACGTCATACTCCACTATCATATTATATCATAATACTAATATTAGACGACATTTTGGTTCTGTTAGATAATCACTTCTGGAACATGCAGTCCATCCTGCACAAAGTCGATGCTCGATGGATATGGCTCAATCAACATCACTGGCGCCAGTTTACATGCTCATTTTCTGGGTAGATCCTTGTCCTTAGTTCATATACGCAATGGAAAGCAGTTACGATACCTGGCCAAAGATGACGTATTTAGCTACAACAACCCAACAAGTACCTCTTTCCAGCCTCCTGTGCAATTTCTACCAGGTGATGAGCTTCGAACCACGTGTACTTACGACACAACGAAACGACAGAAAACGACCTATTACGGGGATGGAACTTACGATGAAATGTGTTTCGGCTTTTTTGATTATTACCCAAAGATACCTAGGACACGACAGCGCCTTTGCATTGCCTACGAGAGGTAAGCGCTAGAATTTTAAGTCTCTTATAAACATCTATGTATCTTAGAAAGCTATGAACGGTAATCAAGACCATATGGATAGGCAGCAGAGTGATGTGTGTACAGTGTGGGCGAGAAGTGAAACACTTGTATGCTTTTATTTTGTTTTTCACACCGTACGTTTTAGACCCGGTTTACACGGGAAAATGGGACCGATCCAGTTTGGGATCGATCTCATTTGTGATTTCTAGACCCTTTTGAAAGGAATGCTCATGCGTATTTTTTCCTCTTTCTTTATCTTAAGTTGGTATAGTTTCTAGCTATATATATTCAAGCTAAATAAAACCAACTAATTTAAATTGCCAACGCTAAATATAATGTAAATGAAATGTAACCGATGTTGCATACGAATTCCTTGCGAAGATATTGCTCATGCCATCGACAACACAAAGAAAATACCGCCAAATTTATAGGAAGGCTGAGAAGAAAATGGCTTCCAATTTGAAAGGTAGTTGCAAAATGTGTATTTGGAGCGATGAAAAGGGCCCTTCTCCTGAATATCACGATGAAGTAAAAACATTATAGGTTGGAGACTGCTCGCTAAATTAATCAATAAACTTGTAATAAAAAAATTCCCCGTCTTGTTTTTTATTATCCATCTTGTGGGCGAAGAGGGCGCGCAAAATCTGACCAAATTTCAAAGCACAGTGCTCAAAGCACCTCAAACTGGATAATTCATTAACCCCGTTGCCTATCCGTGCCAATTTGGGATCCATCCCACCAATTTCGATTGTTTACACGAGACAGGATCGATTCCAAACTGGAACGCTCTCCAAAGCGAACCCGAGTTAGTACGGATAGCGGATCGATCCCGAGCGTTCCCGTGTAAACGGAAGGCTGATCCGTACCAGTTTTGGATCGATCCCGGCCTGGACCGATCCCGTGTACCACACTAAGGAATTCGATCCTGATTTAAATGACGTGTTGCCAAACGTGATCGGGATATTGTAGTTTTGCGGGGCCTACCCTGGGTGCCAGATGCGAGTTAATTTCACGAGGGATGTTGATTTCGCTAGGGGTTCTTATTTTATTTAGCTTATTTGTATAATTCTCATTTGGGTGTCAATTGTCATGCTTCACTTTCGTATTTAAGTCCTTATGCGCTTTTTTGATGCCATTGGGAATAATAGAGAAGAAGGAGTTCTGTAGTTTGGGCATCGGCACAAAAGTGTTAGTCCCTTGACTCAGATGGTTGTATTTGGTTGCTTTGGGTCGGGCAGATCGTGCTTACTTCGTTTGCTGTTTCCACGCTGTTCTCTTCTCCCGTCCCTCCCTCCCTTTTTGATATCTAGCGTAGCGTGTTTCTTCAAATCCTTGTTTATTCTATTGCATTAGGCTAGGGCCTGCTTACATCAAGGGATTCATTTCAAAGTTCTGTTACTTTTTCTTTAGGAAAGACTAGGCTCTTAATTTAGCCATGTTTTCCCTTCCCCTCTCATATCTTAGGTATCTATTGTAAATGGTTTTGCATGTTAAAAGACATTTCAAAGTGTTGATGCGTTCAAAATTAAAAATTTAGAAAACAACCTCTATGAAGTCATCATCATGCCTCTCGTCTTGGCCAAAATTAAAATAAACAATGTTTTGAAACTATTGAATTTCGAGCACATTGCACATTTTGTGAATATTTATTCTGTAGGTAGTACAAAGTACGTCCTTTTGCTGTGAAACTATCATTTTGAGCATAAAAAATTCCTAATAGAGAGTGCGGGAAAATAACCGACCCGAGCGAGGCTCGAACTCACGACCCCTGACTTTGTACGTACGTACAAAAATTAATTATCTTAGAAATCCTGTTGTCTATAAAAAATTCCCTTTGTTTAGCACGGGGCCCTAAAAACCGCGGGGCCCTAAAAACCGCGGGGCTCTAAAAACCGCGGGGCCCTAAAAGCCGCGGGGCCCTAAAAGCCGCGGGGCCCTAAAAGCCGCGGGGCCCTAGGCTATGGCCTAGAAGGCTTTTGCGTTAATCCAGTCCTGATTGTTGATATGATGGAAACATTTCTGTTAGCAGAGCTATGTGTTGACGAAGAAAATTGAAGCGAAATGAAATATATTCAAAAGAAAAAACCTCCGAGAGGTATTTTGTTACCCTTATGAAAAATGTAAGCCACACATGGTAAAAATGGGAAGTCGTGCCCTCATGACAAGAGACCAAGACTGGACCGTTATCTGCCCGACTTTTAAGGAACATGCTACATAATTTAATGATTAAATTCAATTTTAGATACACATTTTGCGACATGAAAGTTGGAAATGTGTCTCTACACAACCACAAGTTTGGAACTTGCGACTTCAAAGAATTTGAAGAGCAAAACTACCCTGCCAACATCCTTACTTCATGTGGGCCTAAACCAACGTCCTGCTCAAAAGATTGCAAATACTACGTTGACAAAATGACGTCACATCGTTGCATGAAAGGAGGGGAAAGAAATATTTACAACCGAGAGATGAAATCCAAAGCGAACCACACGGCACAAGCGGTATGGAAGGCGATCAATGTATGTGGAAAGTATGTTGGAAGCGCTGCACCGAGGCTCGCTGACATCAATGCGAGGATGATTGCAAGTTTGGTTGCCTTTTTGTGCATTATGTTGCACCTTAACGCTTTTCTACCTTAACTGAACAATGAGGTGCGTTGGCAACACTCCTCTCTAGCTATTGTGTAATCCCTGCTTGAACATTTTCTATCGCTGTTTATTTTCCATTTATATCATACATGAATAGAAAAAGTTGATATTTTTCTGCTTAACACTTGAAATCATTTTACTGGCATCACATTTCTCTTTGGAAGAATTGGATATAGCAAAACAAAGTCATGTCAACATTTTTTCAAATACAAAAATGATTAACTTTTACTCAAATACTTGATAATATTTTCTCAAACCAAATACAAAATCCTAAATTGTTAGTTGTCTAACTATATTAAAACTAATACGCTCTCACAGAGTTGTCACAAAGTTTTCTGCGATATTAATCTGATACTGCACCAGTATTCTTTCAAATGTTTTGCTTCACTTTTTTCTGAGTGCAATCGGGTAGCAAGTTCCGATCTTTCCCGCAGTTTTGTGGCACTTGACTAGAACGTCGTCTCCACCGAGGGTTATGCTCGCAGCTTCATATCCCATCAGAAAAATAACAGTGTACAGAGTAATTTCAAACTCAGGCGAAACACCGATTAGAATAGAACCTTTTGGTTTGACTTCCTCTTTCCAAGCAAACTGCACTGTCACCATGTGGGGATTCTGAAATTGACCAAGGTTGGTTAGAGTCATTAAAATTTAAGATGATTGTTGGATTCAAAGTAAAGAAAAGTATATTAACATATAGACATAAAGTTGCATCACATTTAGAGGAGGAGACGTGGTTACATGGTTATACAAGAAACAGCCTTTACGCGCAAAATATATTTTGTTGGCATCTGACTACGATTAGTTTATGCATACCAAATCTTAAATGTGAACTATAGTTTCTGCCATGTTGAAAACAAGATTCTTAATTTGGCCAATGCGATATAGGTGTTAATGACACTATATTAAAAAAGACCCAGATCTGAATTCGAATGATTGGAACTTACTCTTCCTCCTGACATAAACCCTTTGTAATCAATGCTTCCTCTCTTCTCTTGCAAATAAAACTGAATCCAGTTGTGAAGTCCAATGACCTCTTTATCACCCCTGGTCTCTCCTACGAAAACGTGCTCAAACCCTGAAGAGTCTTGAGTTCTGCGAAGGAAAGACAAGAAATTGAGAAGAATTTTTTTTTCACTATCTGAATAATTGATATTGATACAACTAACCATGCTCGTAGCAAAAGCACAAAAGCATTCTTAAACTATGACTCATCCCTTTTGTTTCAAAATGGTGAATCTAGAAAAACGCTGAACGTTTTTTCAAACAAACCATTTCTGATTGATTGAGATGTATCCAACTAGAACGTCCGTTTTAGGAGATAGAATAGCAAATAATTTAGAAATATTATCTTGTCGCTGGCAATCAAGTGACTTGATTAAGTGCCTAACCATAACTACAATATTCTTTCTCGTATTCCCACCCTATCCAATATTCCCGCCTCTCTAGCAATCCCGCCTCTCTAATAATCCCACCTATCTAATAATCCCACTTTTCTGATAATCCCGCCTATCTAATAATCCCACCTATCTTATAATCCCACCTATTTAATAATCCCACCTATCTAATAATCCCACTTTTCTGATAATGCCGCATGCAGGTTTGATGAGAGAAAATGAAGATGTTTATGTTGATGTTGACGATGCAGTTATCGTAGAAAAAGTAGAAAACGGCATTAGAACTAGAAACTAAAACACAGTAATATGTGTACATGTTCAATTGATCGGTTTCTTTATTGTTCAGTTAATATTTTAGGTGTTTTATTTTCAACAGCCCACTTTTCAAAAGCACATTAAATTAACCCTGCCTCTCCGCCTCTTCAATAATCCCGTATTAAATCAGGAGGTTTAATCAATAAACCATCAGTGAGAATACAAGAGAGAATACAGCGAAAGAATCTTTGCAGGGCCTGCATGATCTCAAACCACACAGAGTAGAACACTCTGCTGGCTCGACAATATAAGACTCTACTGAGATGGAATACTGCTCACAGCTTAGAATAGCACATCAGCACACCCAGCATAAAAAATTTACTAATATTTCAAAAAATGAATGATACATGTTCCATTTTAGGCTTAAGCCAAACAAAGATTTACACACATCAGAGGGTCGGCTGACAGCTAAGAATAAGGTAACAATATTCTTACAAACAACTTCTTAAAACAAAAGCTGTCGTGGTTTTTGTAGCATGTTTCATTATTTCGTTTTTAAAAGCTTCTGCTGTTTGTTATTGTAAAAGTAATAAATTCTTCAAAAAAGGCCTATAACAATTTACAAGTGAGAAACTAGTGACGTTACAAACCTTTCTCCCCTTGTCCTTCTATACAAACGAAACCACATGTTGTAGAACTCCTTACGAAAATTGTCAAAGTCAGCATCTGCTTTGCGTTGTTCCTTAAGAAACTTGTATGCTTCTTTCATAACATTGCTTTTCATCACCAGATTAACAAAGGTCCAATTCTCAGCTTCTTCTTGCTTTGTCACAACCTCAGGTACACCTGTCTCTTTCTCATAGTTGTCCAACAAGGCTATGAAGGCTGGAGCAATAAAATTACGCAAATCACAAATCTGTATAAAAAATTCTTCATCTACCAGAAAATCTTAGTAACATGAAATTTACCATTTTTCAGAAATTTATATGTATTTTCAGAAAACCATACTCCACTAGACTTGAAAATGTGCAAAAATACCTGGGATACCAGAGCTGTTTCAACATACACTGACAGAAACTGTTTCAACATACACAAGTGTGATAAGGGCCACCGAGAGGGGGGAAGAAGGGGAAAGAGGGGGCAGACTTCCCCAGGGCCTTGAGCTCTAGAGTAGCTCATAAAGTGATGAGTTTCATTTTAAGGATGGAATAAACAAATATAAGAAAAGTATGCCTAAAAATGTATGTCTGTAATGTAAGGTAATCTAAAGGGGGTGGTTGCATAAAATTCTGCTCTCATTTCCCATGGGTGATCATTTAAAATCTGGCCAAGACAAGGGTGTAATAAGGCAGTGCAAATACTTTCTGACCAATGGAGGTCTGCTCAGCTGATAGGACTAGTTGCTAATGAAACTATCATGACATGATGTCTGACTTTTTTGACTATTCTTCCTCAGAATTGAAAATTCATTTAAATCTAAAATACTTTGTTTACAATCTGAGAACAGTGACATATTTTGATACCAAAAATCAATAGATCATAGACAGGCCCCTCCATCAAAGGCTTCATTTAAACTTCTTCCTTTATATTTGAAAGAGATTAATCTGCTTTGGCTCTCATATGTTGCTTTCAACACTATGTTTACATAGCTGGGAGGAGGCCACCATCACAAGCTAACAAACAGGGCAGCCTGCCATCCCTTGTGAAAATTTTCAATTTGAAAATGAGTGAGTTTTTTGAAAAGGTAGAGAAAATGTTTCATATACCAGGGGCTGATCTTAACTGGTCCAGAACGAATCCTGACTACCACACAGTCAAAAACAGGGGTGTCTTTTCTTTTGCCATGCCCTTTGGTTCATCTGAAAGCCTTCTTTGAGCAAGGACAGCAGAAGTGGTGGGGGAGGCATGAAGTTATCGAGGGGGCTTTATTTTTCTCTATCTTATTCAGTTTTTATTGAAAAAGAATTTATAACAGCACATAATCATGAAATGGTGTACTTGCGAAAATGATTGTAAAAGCCCACAGCCCTGTGGACCAGAAATACAGAGGAAAGAATGTAGGCTTAGGAGCAAGCGAAGCATCATAGTGTAATTGCTACCCCAATATCACTCTCGAGAAAAAGTTACTCTGCTCTGCTTAGCTCTGAATGCATTTCGCTATAGTGAAACTCTAACTTAAGGTAGTTTATGATCCTTGTGTACATTTCCAATCAATTTACAATGTGTCATAGTTGCAACAGAGCTAACCTGCTATTCGTTTAGGCTTGCAAATAAGTGTAACTACACTTAACCTGTGCAGATTTGCTGTTATCTAGTGATCTAATTATCTAGTCACTGTTATCATGTTTTCATGTCTTGTTAGGAAAAGAATTTGGCAAGGATTCGAATAAAAATTGAATAATTAAAATAACCAAATAGTTTGTTGCAAAATGTCTGAGAATTCTGCTTTGCTGTGTGTGAGCGTCAGAATGGACTGAAATGTGTGTATCTCACTTAAAATGCATAACCTGATAGGTCTGCCAAAAAGCCTGAATGATTACATTAATTAATTCCAGGGTTTTAACGAGCATATGAGTTCCAAATAAGTATTGTATCAACTAAAAGATATATGAATGATATGCTGATGCAGCAAAAAACCTCAAGCACTACAAGGAGTAATTTAAATCATAATTTAAATCTAGAAGGGTCAACTAACAGCTATGTCACATTTCTCCATTACTCAAGAGAATCTTTGTTTGTTTGGAATCTGTGACACTATGGCATTCCACTTGGTAGATTTCTCATTTTGGTGGACTGCCTAAACGAAGAAATCACTGAGCAATAAACACCCCGCTCCCCAAGAAACACTACTATACTAGGAGATTCCTTATTTGAAATTATTATTCCTCGCCTCTTTTCTATTTCATATTGACAACTTTTCTTCTCAAAGGTTTACCCAGAGGCAAATACATCAGCACCAAAATGAAATATTAATTCTTACACTGCAAGTTAAATCTGTTTTTATTCATTTTGTAAAATATCTGTTTGGCAACATACAATGGGAACAATAAGAACCTGTAAGTGGTATTATACTATCTTTTCATTTCAGTAAAAATACTGAGAAAAACATTCATTTATCTATTAGATAAAGTCTCAAACCTTTGTATGTATCTCTTTTGAAAACATTTTCATCCACAAACTCAAATAAAGGGTCTTTTGCTCTGTCTGGGCCATCATAAGAATACTTTGCACGTCCTTGCAAGTCTAGTTTGTAGTCTTTGTCCGGTTCAAGCCTGTTCTTGTCCAAGTCCCACAGCTTTTCACACAGGTCTATCAATTTTGGATCTTCTACAGCAGGGTTGCTACAAAATAAAGTGAAACATAAAACTTTTAAAGAGAGCGTTATTTTGTGCAAGAAAAGCTATTTTCTTGAATTCAACGTCAAGAATTACCAATGAACTCTATCAAAACACTGTTTGTGAACCCCTGAAAGAACGCAAATTTTTGTTTCTTCTAACTGAAAGTTTTTTTCCAATCACAACAGGTTTGACACACTTTTGTCATGACAAAGTTACTGGCAAAGACCAAAGGTTTAAATGTTCCATATGGCAAAATTTTACCTTACTCGGCTATTCTTAAATTTGTTATTCTTACATTAAAAAAAGCTGTCAGACCACCCCTAAAGAAACTGCTCGCTTTTACATCCAGTCGGGTGCTATCTTCTGTTCTAGAAGGTGATAGAATGAAGTTTTCACCCATGGTAAGAATCAATCTTGGCTCATCAGCCACATCTGCAAACTCCTGAGAGTAGTTTTTCCTTCAAGGTTCATCACATCTCATTATGCATAATAAACTCCCTTCTTGCAATTCAAAGTATGTGGGTGATATTTAAGGTATTGTTATAGAGACATTCACTTGGCAAGCCTTTCGGAGTCAAACTCTATCTTAAGCAGACTGCATGGCAAAAATCCTCTTTATTTAAAACATAGCCTTTTTCTACAAGAGGACTAACAGTTAACAAATTAACCAAATATAAGGTTCTGTATGCAGCTTGCATTTCAGATATATTCTCTAACCTTTCAACCAGTCGACTGCTTCTCCATTAACATAATGCCTCCTTAAAAGTTGGTGATCCAACAAAGGCTCCCAAATGGCTTTGAATCTAAGTGGTTATTTGAATAGAAAGGCCTTTGCGTCTTCTAGCTTTTGTTTTCCTTAAACATTAACTATATTTTTTTCATTCACAATTCAACCAAAAATTTCACATTTCCTCTTAGAAGTTTTGAAAAATCATCCAAAGAGATCCATGACCTTGCCGCAAGAAAGTCTTGGTTCGCAAAAGGTCGAATGCTGTACTCACAGTTTAAATGTATGTGAAAGGAAAGTTTGGTTTTTAACTCTATGCCCTTGGCTCCAGATATTTAAACTCTAAATTCCTTTCAGACACAAACATTTGTGAGATTGGCAGAAGGCACTGTACAGTAAACTCTATTGTTATGGTACTTTGCCTATAAACAGACAAAATTTATCAGTGGAAATAGCTGTCTGCTTGTGAATACAATGGTAAATTGTATATTACGATAATAATGTTTATGTTTGAAATTAGTCATTGGTCATTGTATATGAAACTGAATTTCTGATAGGCCTTTTTTTGATCAGTATTCAAACATATCTACGCATCATGCAACCTTTGGAATAATTTGAATAAATGGTGCTAAGAAGCCATAGGCCAGTCTGCAGAGTATGGCATGTGCACACCGGAGATATATTTGTGCAAAACCTGTTGCACACCCGTATTTTTGGGTGTGGCAACTAAGATGGGTGTGGCTTGGTGTGGTCCCATAGAAAATGTCAGCTGATAAAAACAAGCACAGTTGTGTATGAACAATTTGAGATATCATGAATCTTACTTGACAAATATACAAATAAAAACTTGCGCTATCTTCAACAGTATACTTCACACGCATTTTTACGGTGAAATGCAAATTCACAAATTTTAACCACAACAGGGAAAAATAGTCGGTGCACACCAGCACACCAGACATTTTTGGTGGTGCACACCGTCACACCAGGCTTTTTGCTCGTGCACACCGGAGATCTCGTCGAAAAGTGCCATACTCTGCAGACTGGCCCATAGGGCAAGTGAAAACAGAATAAGGGTGTGAACAATAAAAATATAGAAAAGAAAACAAACGAGCAAAAACGCACATCTTCCCGTTATGAAATATTGAAAAATATTATACAAAGACCTTACTTTCTCGACATATTTGTACTGAATTGTTTGGATTCCTTGAAATTTCTGTAAGCCAGAAATGCTGCAACTGTAACGATGAGAAGCACGACCACACCCCTTTCTCTTTCGACTTCCTGCCACCTCAGCATTACAACAGCAACAACATGCAGCAACAACAACGAGGACTGATCAGAAAGACTCAAAACGCGCGGGAAATCAATGGACGTTGACAAGGGCTTGCTAGTGAATGGCGAGTACAGAAAAAACATGGAAAATTGTGATATTGTGAGCAGTAAAGACTATTCCAGGCAAGTATTTTCATCAGTTTATAATCAAAACACTGCATACTAGGGCTTTCCGTTGTACGTTTCCATTTAGGCCCAAAGCAAATCAACTATTATCAGTTCATTCCATACATAGGGTCGCGTCGCCCTGATTGAGTATGTACCTGGAAACGTGACATTTACATCGCTTCAACTATTGCGAAAAAATTGGGAGATTGGGGCTAAGCTGCGACCAAAAAAGCGCGAAATCATGTGTATACGCCATTTATCAAAGTTAAGAAAACATTTTGGGTTCAATTAATAAATCGATGAACGAATAATTGGACAAGAAAATGACTCACCTGAAACGAAGAAGTATGTGTCTGCCATTTTGCGTAGGATATTTTCGGTACTCTTTTTCTCATAATTATTTTTTAAAGGGACGAGCATATTTTAGCTGCTAACCTAGCAATTATAGGCACATATCATGCATGAGGAATAAGGATCTTTGCACAAATCGCTCAGTTTTCAATTTGTTTTGCCACAGAGAGGAGTGAAATAAAGCTGACTGACTTGGCCTAAGTTCGCCCTGATTGGGTAATTAAAACGGCTGTTTCAGTTCGGTAGTTTTTTCGCATTAATTCTCAAAACCAAACCTGTAAGTTTCAAATTGTCAAATATTTTTAAACAAAAATACTCTAGAGCAAATTTGATACATTTTAAATACAATTTTCAGCCAAAATATTGCACTTCGTCAAAGCCGTCAATTTTCCCCTTGTTTTGACTCTTGCGAAAGCGACAATTTTGCATGCGCCAGATCGGCGGATAAAAAAAATTCAATGAAACATTGGCATGCAAGGATGTTTTAAAGGTGTTTGCAAGTGTTTAATCACTTATTTTCTTTTCGATTTTTATTCGTGCGAGCTAATATTTACATACGGAAAACATACCCAATCAGGGCGACGCCAGAAATTTAGGCCGTCAAGACAACTAAGAAGTATCGCAGCTTTTTCAAAAAACTTTGTAGAACCAATTACCTGATCTTTCGAAATATATATCAGAAGAGCCTAAAGGATTTTGTCAGTGCTAAGTTTTATGTCTAAGTCTACGCAAAATAGAAAATTTTTAATTTGTATCTAGGTATACTCAATCAGGGCAACGTGACCCTACACATCTTTAAAGTAAATAACAACATACAGGTTATATAAGATGAAAAAGTTACATAAAACGATAACGAAGTACAGATAATTGTAAAAACCAAGGAAATTTGCATGCAGGAATTTCGTAAGGCCGGTTAACACGATCATATTCAGGTAAAATGCCCATCATATTTACTTCACACTTTTATGTGATCATAGAATGTGATCGTGTAAACGACTTAACAAGTTGCTCCAAGTTGCACAAAACAGCAAGAATTAATTCCTTTTAATTTTTTATAAATTGGCCATCACAAATTTTTCGTTTGACCACTGTCCTTCGTTCAGGAAGCATAGCCAAGAAGTAGAGTATTAGAACTAAGAGATGCTAGTTCAGAAAGAGTAAAGTACCTTGAATTGATAGATTGAGTTAGCTGCTCATCAATATTCATTTAGATAAGGCAATCCCCTGACATCCAAATTCCATTGAAAATTTGATAAATCGTCGATATATGTGGGCATTTCAAGACCTTCTGCTTCTAACATATAATTGTGATTTTTAAGTATGAAATGATTCAATTCTACAAACAAAGATTAACATTTAACACAATTTTATTTTATGAAACAACGAGGGACAATAACATCCTAAGAAAACTTTCACCCAAGCAGCATTACAGAAGAACATTATTATTCCGGCTTGTTAGAGATTATTTACTATGTTCCAGTGGCCCTAAGTTACAGTCAATGGTGGAAAATTTACCTGAATATGATCATGTAAACCTGCCTTTAAAGGAAGAGTTCTCCTAAAGAAGGAGTATAAACCTGTCAATTTAGTGATTAAACAGCAGACTTCCCAGCATGAAACCATATGACCAACGAGAAGAACTGCCACACAACCTCCACTCCCTCTGAAAAGAAAAGAGCAAAGTCCGCACGACAGCCATCCCTATCCATCTAATACCCCCACACAAAGCAGCCAATGATGACATAGACATATTCATGGTTCTAAAGTGGCATTGCAAAAAGTCTATTGTTGGTATCCGGTGGAGAACAATGCAATTTCAGTTTCTGGCTTACTTGACAAAAATACCTTTGATTGGGGGCTTATTTAAAGGTGCCAGCTTATTTGATGTTTGACAGTAGCTGTACATTTGTCAGAAAACAAGTTGCTGTAATAATCATCTCCAAGTTGTTGAGTCTCTAACCTTCTTTTGCAACTTTGGAGTATCTTATAGATAAGGTTTCAGAGTATCCAAATTGGCATAGCCTGTGGTTTTAGTGCATGTGGATGGATGTTACGTTGTGTTGTTATGTTTCACTGCCTTATATTATGTTATGTCATGCTACACTATGTTATGTTATGTTATGTTATGTTATGTTATGTTATGTTATGTTATGTTATGTTATGTTATGCTATGTTATGTTATGTTATGTTATGTTATGTTATGTTATGTTATGTTATGTTAGGTTGTGTTTTGTTTTGTTATATCGTGTTTTGTCATACCCCAGATAAATTAGATATTCACTAAGCCAGACCTTTTTCTTACACCCCTGGATGATCCTTGAAACTCTATATATTACATAATTATATAAAAAGAATTTATTTTACAATGTTGTTTTGTTGCAGGATGGAGAAGGTCAATAAAATAGCTGACATTGCCGGACTAAGTAGGAGAAAGGGCGTGGTACAGTCTTTAACATTCACATCAGATCTCTCTGCAGCTGAGTTCAAACTATTTGAACTTCCAAAAGAATTAGTTGATGTTGTGAAAGAAGGTGAATGGTGGGTGGTTTTCTTTGTTTTAGAAGTTGTAAAAGTAAGATTTGTTCAAAACTTTTACAAATACTATTTACTGACTGTGAATTCTTTTTTACAGAATTATCATACATTACTACTTAACAGATTGTTAAGAATTCAAAAACAAGCTAATTTTCTTTGATCCTTGCAGTCAGTGATTTGAATGAAAATATATTTTTTTATGTTCTTTTTCTAACAATGAAATCACATTCTTGTTATTATTATCTTACAGCCTGCTGTAACTTTTTTGCACAATTCTTGTTTTATTCTTGATTGCCTATGCATGCCAATTTGTAATGTAGTTATCATCATCATCCTAGTGTGACTCTGCGTGGAGATCCAAATGAAGAAGCAGTTTTGTGTACAAAGAATGCATCATATGAAGTAAGAGCTGCAGATACATCAAATGCCTTGCTTCTGTTGCCCGCCATGATAACCTCAAAATCTCCAGGTAATCAATCCATTTGTTGCTTGGCAAACAGATGACTGCTAAGGTTTTACATCATAGTCAAATGTCCAAGGAATATCAATATTTTTTTTTTTCTTGTTTCTAAAAACCTTTTCCTTCAGTCCTATGGCATGTAATAAATCACTTTCTTTAATTTTCTATCAACAGTAATATTGACTATCACCGTCCAGCTATAGAAATTTGACAGAAACACTCTTTTCCTTACCGTGAAATTTTGGAAAACTCTCAAATGATGGTAACCATAAAGCCATTCCGTGAAATGTGTACATATAAATAAGTTTCTTTGTCATTTGTAATGTTTCCTTTTTGGCTTTTAATAATAGCATGTTTTTGAATTTTTCAAACTTGTCTGAAAAGCATGCTGAATAACTTATCGCTCTCTAGCATGATCTTAATGTTTGCCAGCCCATATCCTATTCTCCCTTTGAGAAACAGCCCCAATCATCCCAGTCATCATGTCTCCACTGCTGTACCCTTACAATAATCAGATACAGTCGTCTAAACAGGGATTCATTATCTTAGATTTGGCTGGTTTTCTGACATTTTCAATTATGATGCTACTTTTTCGTGCTGTAATGAAGCCAAATTTCTTCTAGAATTTTCAAATGAGCCAGAATTAAAAGATGTAGAGGTATGTTTGTGAATGTGATACAAATTGGAATCATTTTGGCTTTAAAATTTTATGCATGACTGTATGTTAGAGGTGAGAAAGTGCATAAAGCCGTGAAGCAGCTTAGCAGGTAGGAGAATAAGAAGGAAAGAGAGGGAGAGAGAGAGAGAGAGAGAGAGAGAGGGGGGGGGGTAGAAAAGGTAGAAAAGGATGCCTAGGATAAAGTTTGGTTGTACCAGCAGTGTACCACGTGCGCAGTGACAGTAAATCGCTAATTTCAGTTTTACTGAAGGAATTTTAAAAGCTAATTTATTCAAAAACATATGGAAGTAACCATAGCTGGGAAAGATGCGACAAGAAAATTATCCTGCTTTAAAATCGGCTTGATTTTTAATAGTTGTTTTGTATCAGGAAAGCACGAGAAAGGGGCTGGGAATTTGCTCTTTTGCTTCCAGTCTTCGGCATCGACATTCTACTGTTTAATTATCTCTTGAATCGTCATTTTTTCAGGTTGTTAGCTCTATTTCGTCGTATTATGAACTTAAGAGGATAAAACCAAAATTAAGCAAGCTGAGAAAGCTTCTGGAAGAATCCAAATTCGAAGGTCTGGAAAAAGAAGAATCAAAAATTGACAATAAGGTAATGCTGTCAGTCTTTATTGTGTTTTACCGATTGAACCGTGGATCTACTTCCCAATTTAACTTGGAAGCTTTTATACCACGGTATTATGTGAAGGTGCAAGACGTTTTAGTGTCTTTTTTATGTTTTCTTATCAGAAGTAACAACAGTTTGTGGATAGAAAATTGATTTAAAGCTTTCGAGGGATAGTTGCCAATTGGTTAAAGCAATTTTTCGGTATTTTTATTTGTATTTTTTTCTATCAAGCATCCGAAATTAGTTTTAGGGCACTAAGAAGCAACGCATTTCAAGCCATTGCTGCGGTGTTTAAGGGTGCATTTTCATACCCAGGTTTGACCCTTGATTTGCAGGCTTTCTCAAAACAATTTGTAAAGGAGACCAGTGCCCAATAGCCCCCACTGTGGGAAACATTTTGCTTACACTGTTTTACTTGTGGACTTTGGTTCAATATATTTTTTGTATTCTACAGGCCTATCTATATTAATTATTTGAGCTTATTTGAATCTTTTATTTATTTAAAAGTGGCCCTGGAGACGAATTAGAGGCTTGCCTCTGGTCCAGCCGGCAGCGATCGGGTACCGAGTGGCAACACTGATAAGGCTAAAGCTGGTCATGACAAAGAACAAGTGCCTCCTTCTAGAAGCCTTATCCCTTTGTGTATACTATATACGGCTTGCCTGTGCCTTTTATATTCTTGTTACCATCTACAGTCAAATGCAAGCTGCATCTTACCTCTAGGGACTTTCTGTGAGTTCATGACTTAAGTTCTCTACCTAAACCCTTAGCCCCATATCCCAAGTTAAAATACAAAGTTCGAGCCAACACAATGTCCACCTTTTCTGCTTTAAGTTGTAAACATTTGTCTGAAGTTATTCTTGGTGACAGTCTGTAATCGAGGCATGGATCAGCCTCTTTCTTGTTCAGTTTTACAAATGTAAGAAATGAAAAGCTTTTGGGACACGGTCCTTGATAACGCAAGGGATGCTGGTAACGAAATTAGAAATACAAGCAGAGGTACTTTTTTCCATATTTTTTTAAATTGTCATGTCATGCGTTAACTTTTTTCTCGAGATTTAAATAACTTTTTTAGCTCAACCTCCACGATCTGCTTACCTGTATCCAAGCGAGTGAAGAAGAGATCCACCAAGGATTAGCAGACATTGGTGCCTTTTCATTTAATGGTATTTTTTATAGATTAAATTATTAATTGTAGATATTGTGAAGTGTGCTTTGTTTTTAAAAGTGTTGCCTTAAGATCAATAAAGGGTACATATCATACGACCATGTGAGAAACCAGCAGAGGAAAATGAACAGAGGCAGAATAAGGAAGGAGACCTGAGATAGTGAAATAGCATGGTCCGGAACAGAGACATGGAAAAGAGGGGTGACAGTGACAGTGATAGGTTCCAACAGATTGCGTAAAAAGAACAGGGCAAAATCATAGAAAAAGCGATGTTTACCGAAGTAACTATTGGAACATAGAACAAATAGGAACATAAGTTGGAACATTGCAGATAACTTGAAGTCAATAATGTGTTTAAAAGAGAATAAGAGCCACGTCGCTAAAATTGAAAGTGTCAGAAAAAAATTACTATAATGAATCAGTAATTAAACTCTGAATTGTACTTGTAATATTGTGAAGTTTGGAACACTGTTTTAGAACGTTAGCGAAAGGTTTTATTCGAAAAATAATTTTTTGGAGACAATAAAAATCATACTGGATAAAGATAAAGATAATGATACTGGGCGATTTACATTTTAGTTTTGCAATACATTATCATGTCTCTGTAACACTTCACCAGATATTTCATTTCCGTTGAACCATCAAGATTATATAATATTTATTCATTACAGGCTATTGGCGACTGCTAGATGTATCGTACAAAGAAAAAGCATTTTCGCAGATTTTAAAGCTACTTGATGAAGAAGGTTGGGAGTTTGAAGAAATTCCTCTTGTAAGAACATGTGAGATTCTAGAAGAGCTCTATCCACGGTAACTTTGCGATTTTTGTTTGTACACTTGATAAAGCCGAGTATATAGTTCATGTGTGAATAAAGAAAAGGTCACGATAGCAGGCTGCTCGACGGACTCCAAAGAGTTCTTGCGGCGAAAAAATCGATGAAAATGTAGCAAATAAGGAACACCGCAATGCGACGAGAATGAACAACAGCAAATACACGTAAATCAGCGAAGGCTAATATTTCACCCCGGCATACGGGGCTTCATCAAAAGTTCTTTTGCTCTGATGAAGCCCCGTATTCCGGGGCGAAATGTTAGCCTTCGCTGATTTACGTGTATTTGTTGTTGTTCATTCTCGTCGCATTGCGGTGTTTCTTATTTGCTACATTTTTATACAGTTCATGCTTTCCATTTATCTATCAGTAAATTCGAGAAATTACATTCCCCTATCTGCCGGCAATATTAACCATTCGCCTTTAGCGTATAATCAAAAGGTAGTGAGGCCAAGTTTGTACTAGCTCATTCTTGAGAGTTCTCTTGTATCCGGTGTTCTCTTATCGTTGTCTTGGGATGCTTTGCTCTTTTCTTCCTTCTCCTCAAAGTCAATCTGCCTCCTTCCCCTCTCCTTTTATTGTGCATTGCTGCACTTTGTTGATCTTCTAGATTTCTCTCTTCCCTAGAGCAAGTTATTCTCCTCTTCAGGGACAAATTTACCCCCCTTCCTAAAATTGTTGTCTTATTTGGTAAATTTTCCTTCTATTCGGTAAAAATCATTTTTTGGTAGTCAGTAGTAACAAAATGATGCAGAAAAGTTGCTTTATCCACCTTCTTACTTCCTTTATCTTAAAGTTAAAAATGGGTGTTCCCATCAGTTTCCAGTCACCTGAAGGGTGTGGCATCAAAATCCAATCATTATGTAACCCCCCCCCCCCCCCACCCATCTCTCCCGCTTAAATTCCCCCGTCCCTATTCTTCTGTATTGCAGGCGAGGCTGTGTCTGTTCAGTCTTCCTCATTCTCAACATTCTTCCTCACCACTCGTTAAAGCACTCGGCCTGAAGAAGTGCAACTTTTCTTTGTTTCTAATGAACAATCAATTTGTTCCTATTGTTCTCAGTCAATGGTGTCCCCTCCCCCACTAATTTTTCACTTCCTTTGGCACTGGCACTCCATCGTTGCATATTCCTTTGTTTTGTATTTCTCAGTTAAGTCCTGGATTCTATTTCTGCTATCCTACTTGTTTATTCTTCTATAAGCTCACCTTTTTTCAGCTGGAAGTTAAGGAAATGAAAGTATCAAAAATCTGGAGGAGGAGGTATTTTCTTTCAAGTGTTTTGTTTCGTTTCAGTGAGATTCTCAAACACTGCCTTGATCTTTATGGCGAAAAAATTGAATATAGAGGTAAATTATTTTATTTTTGTTTACTATAAATTATATTTGTTTCAGTTTATTGGAATTGATTAATGATTATGGAAGCATTTCTTTTCCCTGTTGATATATCTGTAGTAGAAACCGAACAGGGAACCAAAACTTTCTAGCCACAGCTTTACTTCAACGGAAACACAGCCATTTGATTCAAACGCTCTGAAATCAAAGTTGTCTATGATTGGTTCAGTTCGTTTAGTTATCGATCAAGCTCGACGGTGCGTTAATTTCACTCCTGTGAAAATAAAATTGAGCACAATAGGAGACAGACTGCCTTTAACTGAGTAAGTTTTCCTATTCACGCAGATAACCCACAAGTGTATTATCGTTTGATCGAAGATAAAGTTTGCCAGTTCTTTGCAGAATGCATTCTAAGAGGCGCTGAAAGAGTGAGTTTTTTCATTATCGTTTTCATCCTAAAATATGTTATTACTTTCTTTCCAAGATTTCTTTGCATATTTTCTCCTGGATTTTTAAAAACAAATGTGAAATTAATCGTGGCTGTTCTACCACTTGTGTTGCAGTTTAATCACCATGAGTTTTTCGAGGCATGGCAGCAAAGTGTCCCGGACGGCATGCAAACCAACAAGGAGCAGCTCAAGGTGCCTTTCTTAGTAATCTTTGTTATAAATCACCACGAGAACCCAGCCAAAGTTGTTCCAAAGATGACTTTTAGGGAAACCATTCTTGATACCTTCAGTCATTCTTTGTTCTTCAAATTGAAAGTCTTGTAGTGTAAAATAGAAAATAAGCGATTTTCCATGTCCTGTATGTGACGCTTCTGATGAGAAAATTATTCATGAAAAGCGAATCTCACCTTCACCATCACAGGCCTACATGTTTCAAAGGACATATGTTTTCAACATTGATTTTGTTAGCGAAATTATTTGCCAATCGACCAAAAAATTTCCTTTTTTGATTTGAAACTGCTTAAAGTATCAATGTATCTGTCCCAAAATGCTAATTGTTTCTCTGTAAGGAACCTCTGCTATTGCCCTTCAGAAGAAACTTTTAATGTGAGACTTAACTCATCCCCGGGTCAATTTTGTATTCCTTCAATTCTGCAAAATAACAAACAAATCTTTTCGCATTTCAAAGGGCCTTGCACTTGAAGATATGACTTCACAGCCTCCTGTCATTTGGTATTTTCCAGTCTCTGATTTACCCGACGAGCCCCTAGCAAGGTATGCTTCATTCGTCATTAAAATGATTTCAAAGTAGCTGTGGATCAATGAGAACATGAAAAGACTGGCCCTGTAGTTTTACTACATAATCCCTTTCTTTATATGAGCAGCGCTCTATGAAAAACTGCTGTCCTGGCACTTTTTTATGGTTTTTTCATATCTTTTTCTCTTTAAGACTCTTTTATCCGATAAGGCCGATAATTTTCAAGAAACCTAAATCTTTCGACTAATCGTTAGTTAAATTTTTTTAACTGACGATTAATTGTTAAATTTAACGATTGAACTGTTAAAAAGTCGAATGCGTAACAGTTCTTCTTCTTCAAATCCTGTCCTTCTGAGCAAAATGTCCTTCAAACTCAGCCAATGGTCCTTCTTGGACATAAATGAGACTGTAATATATTCTTGTTATTTCCCAGTGCAATTGGTTTATTGTTTATAATCTTTGTATATCAATGTGTTTAATGGCGTGCTATCTTTTTATTCAATTTTGAAATGCACAGAAAATTATTACCACAGTCAATTTCTTGCTCTAATGTTTTTTCTGCTATGCCAATTAATTAAAAAACTTTTAAGAAATTTCGAGTACTCAGTTTAATAAGATTTTGAGAAAATTTCATTATTAAACGATGCAACGTCTAGATTGCTTCTTAAAACACCTGTTTAATCAGAACATATTTTTTTGTTAAAACAATACAGTATGGCTAGTCAAAAAGAACAAATAAAGATTATGTCGAGGTGCTATAAAATAGTTGTTGAACTGGGTATATATATTTCCTAGCGTAGAATTTTCGATCTATGTTCTGATTTTTTAAACTCTGAAGAGTGTCAGACGAGAAGCTTTAGTTTACTCAAGTATGTGCTTTTTTCAAAGCCATTTTCAAGTTTTGTACCACCAAAAGATTGTTAGTTGTTGAACTGTTTAAATACGTTGTTCACTTTTTGTGACCTTAGCGTTAATAGTAAGAGCACTATTATTTAAAATACTTAGATATTACTTAGAACATTTATCTGCAAAAACTTTTTTATTAAAAATATAAAATATTTTTTCAACAGCCAATGTTGTTCTGCAGTAAACGTTCGTTTCTATCTATATTCCTTTAAGCTAAACCCTATTAATTAATGGAAGAATTATTAACGATCCAGCCGTAATATTTGAGAAAATTAAGAACAGGCAGTGCTATAGAAAGAAAATAAAGTCCCCAAATTAATTAAGAGACATAATTTAAATTTTATGATTGATAATTTTAAAATGCTTTTTATGTTAGATTCAACAAATTGTTCAAAGTGCGATCGAAATGGACAAGAGAGGATATCGAACCGTACATAAGGTATGGATTTCTTCTTCACATTTTTTCTCTCGATGCATCCTGCATAATCAATTCCTGCAATACATGTTTTCCAACTTTCAGATCATTATTTGAGCTCAGTTATTCAAGATGTTTTGTGGCTTAAAGCTCTTCACAAACTTTAAGAGCACTTTACAATAATAGGAGAACCTGGAATTTAGATGAGTATGTTAGGATATAATGATAAGATACATGTTTATTCCTTAGATTCTCGCGAATTGTAGTTGGAGATATGGACGTAGACGAAAATGCAAAACCAAGAGTTTTTTCTAAAGTTTTCCGAACATCGTCGTGCTAGGGGATTTCGTGGGCAAGATGTGTTACAATGATCGTCATAGAAAGTTGAATTTATTTGAATCAAGCATTTTTGAAGCCGAATTCTATTTGAAATTAACTCAGTGCCTCTAGTATTTTTCAGTCATCATTTAGTTTGTTTCCCAGCGCCTTTATCTACTTCACCCCTCAATCCCCATTGCCCCCTTGACTCTACCCTGGGTACCAGACTCACTCTATATTAAATACCTTGACTCCCCTTACCCCATATCCCTTTACCCCCTCGAACTTCCTACTACTCCCCGACAATTTCAAACCTTTCAACTCTTCAGCAACTCAAAGTCACTTTTGTCTCATACTCGCAGTGGCGGATTAAAGCGGGAGGCAACTAGGGGCAGTCGCCCCTCCCTCAACGAGTTGATGCAAGTCTGGCGCCTCTTTTTGGAAATTGTGCGCCCCTTTTGAAGAATGAGAATCAGATGAAAAAGGTTCTTGGAGCGATAGGTTAATTTGCTTCAAGGATTACCTCAAAGTTAAGTTGTTTATTCTGAAAAGGTATCTGAAATTGTTGTATAGAGCGTACTCTCGTAACCAATTTTTGAAAATTTTTCAGCGCCCCAACTACCAACTGCCCCTCCTTCAAATTTGCTCTGGATTCGCCCCTGCATACTCGCTGACCCTCCTCTAAAACTCCGTCTTCTTTTCTTACTCCCTCAGCCCCTTCATCTCCCCTCACACCCTCTAAACCTTCAACCTTTCGAATGAAACTTTACAGGAAACCGTCAACCAGGTACTCTCGCTCATCCATATTGCGAATTCTAAACCGCTTGACTTCTTACTTCTAGCGATTTATGCACACCAACCCAATCTATGAACGCCCTGCTACTCAAGTTCACCCGCTGCTCGACGGACTCGCTCGGTAGCAAGATTTACAACTCAAAGAGACCCATATCGTAGCATATACTGTTCGGTTTGGTGATGACGACACATCCAAGGTTACTTGCTGCAAGTGTCAAGAGTCAAGGACCCTGATTGGAAAAATGTCCCAGAAACATGCTGATTTCTCGCCGTTTACTCGGTTCTACAACGTTCACAGGCAATATTTGTCATTTCTGTCTATCTTCAAGTTTAAATGCCAAAATGCCTTTCATATTGATTATTTTATTAAAATGCTGTTTCCCGAAATCCAGCAGCTAGCCGTAGAAAGCAAAGAAAGATTGTGGAAATTTTCCTTTGCAAACTTTATTCACAGAGAAAAGACCAGGGAATTTCGATGTCCTTGAAATTCTTTGCTTTACTCTTATATATATTCAATTGTTAACGTCTCATCCAAACCTGAAAGCTTCAAGCAAAAAGGCCATAGCGAATTGTTTTTAAACTGTGAAGCTTTCAGGACTTAAGTAAGGCTACCATCCTTTCAAAGGGTCGCCCTCATCTTTAACTTGGGCCTTAGTAGCCCAGTAGTTATCAGGAAGTTATTGGCCTGATGAAAAGTTATGCTCGAGTTGTATCAATGTAGTAAATTGTATTCTCTAATAATGCGACATACAACACCCTGACTTACATTGATTATCTAGCCCAGCCCGAGCCCAGGCTTCCCGTGTCCACCGTAACCTGGGCGATTTTCGTTTGATCTGTGCTGTAAGCTGTGTCCAGGCAGGAGCATTCATCTTTCCTCGTTAGCAGTGAAACCTGTCTAGGAAAAACAGAGAGAATAAGACAGAGTTTTGGCGTGGCACGCTGGTATCTTATGTTTACAGTACCAACCCTCTTGGTCAGTGATAGCGCGACCGCCATGTTGCTTGGATTCTGTTAAATGGAGTGCATTCCTACCGACATGCTGTATTGATAGTTTTATTCCTAACTGGTCCAGTCGAGATCTGGCCTCGGCAGATGTTGCAAAACTGAACTTTAAATGAGGTACACGTGATTCACGCAAGATAAGATACCGTGTGTGTATACAATGATAATTCATCAATGGCAGTTACCCTCAGGCTTGTAGGCATTTATTCATTTGTAAAAAGCTCAAACGTGATTTAATTATCATTAGAATCTTTTGATGAGCTTGATGACCTAACGGACGAAGAAAGATGAAATTTTCTCGACTACCATACTTAACAGAATTGCAATTCGATACTAACTATTTATGTTTTTTCTGCTTTGTTGAAACTCTGTTTTAGTTTATTTTGCTAATTTTTTGTATTCTGTGCTATTTGAAAGGACTTCCAACGCAGAATTGATCAATGTTTGTTCCATAGCAATAGTCTTTTAAACTGTAGTACCGGCCTGTGAAAAATAGAGTTCTAAAGTGTGACGTCATCAAAAACCTATTTTTAGAATTTTTGAATTTTAACCACATAGCGTAAAAGATCACCATGAAATACTTCCAAATATGCAAAATTGGCCAAATATGTCTAAAATCGGTTGAGATATGACTAATGAAAGATTTGAAGTTTGCTAACGAATCACTGTTCGTAAAGTTATGAACCGAGACCAAAATACAGAGGTTTGATAGGGAGAGAACCAATAAACATGTGGCCATATCTCTGCCATTTCGTAATACACTTGCCTGATTTTGCACATTTAGAGGTATTTCATGATGATCTTTCAGGTTATAGAGTCAAAATTCAAAAATTCTAAAAATAGATTTTTGTGACGTCATCACTTTAGAACTCTATTTCAATGTTTTTTAATCGTTTTTAAGTGACTAGCCAAGACCAGTGCCCTCTCCCCCCAAAGGACTCCATTTTTTTACAGATAAACCCATAGATTATGATATATGCATTGATGCATTTAACGAATCCCCAGGTAAAACGGCCTTGAAAAATTTTGCCACTATGGGGCTAGACTGGGTAAATGAAGTACTTACTTACATCGCTGGCCCCTTTTCTTTAGAATCGATGTCGCTGGCACTGCAAGCTACTTTTGCACTTTACTCGTGTTGTGTTGCTTGTCAAAAATGGTTACTTACAGAATGCCAATCAAGGTGAAACTGGGCTAGTCATAAAAATATTACATTCCATGTGATTGTTTCAAACCATTTTTTTAAACTAAGATTGATTTTTTTAAAAAAAAATGCATTTTGAGTGTTTATCAGATAAAATGTTTCCGTTTATAAAAGGAGCACCATTAATATAGGTTTTGAAAGCGATAACTACTTCATTTTATGGTGTTTTGAAATTTGTCGAGGAAAGGTTTAGGGAACATATATCGTAACGGAATTTGTATCTCCCGTCACCTTTGTTGTGGGAGTAGTAATTGTATTTCTGCATCTCTTTTTGCAGAGAAGATATTTTGTCAACGAAAAATTCAAACGTAAAGAATTGAATTTGCAAAACGAATTTATTCAGCTGACGAGTCAAAAAGATGTAAACTTAACCAGCTCCTTGCCAAAAAAATTTTTCTTGCGTTCCGTAAACATAAGAAATTTACATATAGACACAGGGATATTTTTAGAATACGTGACAAATTTTGGACAAAGATTTGTACGAAGATTTAGTTGTACAAAATTAAGAGTTCCCGAAAATTTGTGACGCAAAAACTTTGTTCAAACTGCGCTTGCGCAAGGTAAAATTGACTGAAGCAAAGGAAATCATATGATGTGTACTCTTAAATTTAATTTATTTTGAAAATTTATTTCGTGACATTGGATTCTCGTCGTCGTATTGCTTTGTTCCTGTATACCAAATCATATGATCTCTGAATCTGTTTTCCCGATGCAAAATGAAACGAAAAGAAAGGCTACAATCTTTAAACATGAGTAGGTTTGCAAAAATTTTGAAAACATTTACTCTTCCAATCCAAGCTAAGGGAAATATCAGTCCAAACAAAAATAACATCATCGTTCTATGTCCGATATCGGATAGCATCGCTCATTGTTCTATAATTTTATTTTCACAATATATGATAAACTTGTGACTACCCGTGGGTGGGTATCTGATTCTTCTCAAACTTGTCATAATCAACATCGATGTTGGTCACATGACATGTGACTGCCTATCACATGACAATGCTTCATGTGATATACCAAGTGACCACAATTGTTTTCATTTGCCCTGATAAAACCTTGGGTAAAGTAGGAAGTTTGGTTGATCTTCTACGAGAGCAAAGATGGAAAAATTCGTATTTCTCTTGGCCTTTGCGTTTTTTGCAAATGGAGCTTTGATAAAGAAGGGATACATTCCAACAGAGTTCCAGCCCCTCTCGCAAGAAATAATCGATTTTGTAAACACATTGCCACACTCCACTTGGAAGGCTGGACACAATTTCGAGGGGATCTCTGTACAATATCTTAAAGGATTAATGGGAGTTATTGAAGACCCTAATGGACCAAGACTCAAGGGTAAGAGAAATTTTCGTTGCAGGCCTTTTTAAATCTTTTTGGTAGCTAAATGATGAAATTTTAAAAGTCCTTCCGCCTATAAACGCTAGTCAACATTGCACATCTAGATCGATTAAACTGCTTTTCTAACAAAACAGTTGTGGAATGTTCAGATAATTTTATTATTTTTCCTTACAGTGAAGAAGCCATCGTTGGAAGGTGTTAGCATCCCGACAAGTTTTGACTCCAGGACAAATTGGCCTAACTGTCCTTCAATCAAGGAAGTTAGAGACCAGGGTTCTTGTGGAAGTTGTTGGGTAATTATTTCTTGTGAAACATACTTTTCAGGATATGAGAAACGGCGGGTTTTCGTTTCATACGAAAAAGAAGAGATCCTGTTGTATTATTTCGGATAAAGATATTTTAATACTTATTATTTTAACTACATAAACATTGCAAAAAGTTTTGATGGTTCCTCTTTCGATTATGGGCATTAACTACAGTCAACTCTTGACACTTCTGTTTTACCTGGCAAAACCCCCAGACGTGCCAGTCAGGATGTTGTTAGGATGAGATATTGTCAGGATGTGATTATTTTCGCATGCAGAAGATTTTCTAGCCACATATTAAGGTAATCAAAGCAATTACTGCTGGATCATTTCCTGTCCTATCATCCTTGGTTCCACTTTCATCATTCTCATCTTCATTGCTGTTAATCTCTTTGTGTAAACGAGGTTGTTGCAGCTCAGTCACAATATCAACTTTCTTTACTATATATATCTGTTATTTGGAGAGAAACTTCAAAGTTTTTCTTTTAGAATACCTAAAATGACTCCTTGCATAGTGTTGCATAATATTGCCCATTCCAACTTGAATACATATAGAAAAAAGGGTCGTTGAAGTGTTTAGATAATGAACAGGAGACACAAATTAAAACGGGAGTGTATGGTTAAGGGTTGGTTAATTCTATAACTTAGATCCAGAATCCCTGTGCATGAAAAGGACAATATCAAAACAAAAGACCCTCAAGTTTTTTAAGTTTGTAGTTCTCCTTTAGAAATCCAAAAAGAATTCAAAATTGCTGCCACAAGCCAATTTTGATAAATTTTGATCAGTTCCAAACCCTTATAGCTTTTGATGATTTTGAAATTTAAAAAAAAGTAAATATGTGCTTGTGACATCTTGTGACATCATGGTCATGCAAAAGATTACCCAATTCTAAGATGCTGTTGTCATACCCTAGTTGAGTTTACATTAAATGTTTCATCTGTTCTTATTTGCTAAAAGGCATTCGGTGCAGTAGAAGCAATGTCAGATCGTATTTGTATTGCATCTGGAGGCAGCAACAAGTTTCACATTTCTGCAGAAGATTTGCTTTCCTGCTGCTGGACTTGCGGTATGGGTTGCAATGGTGGATTCCCTGAGGCAGCATGGCAGTATTTTGAAAACCATGGTCTTGTCACGGGTGGACAGTATGGAACAAAAGAGGGATGTAGACCATACTCAATTCCACACTGTGAGCACCATGTTGATACTGGAAAATATCCAAAATGCCAAGGAATTCTGCCCACCCCACATTGCACCAAGAAGTGTGAAGCAGGTGATGGTTATATTTGAGTTGTATTTATTATAGTTGCTAGGCATTAATATCATAAACATTGTTTTTTAGTATCTAGAATTTGGAAGAGCAACATTAAATATACATCCAAATAAAAAAAATGTATGTTGTGTTACAAATTGGCTAAGTTGTGGCTAGTTTTTAGTCTGATTCATCATAAGCTTCATCATGTTTCGACTGTAGTCAAGGTGATGGCTTTAACAACCCTTTTTCGGACTCCACAATCCTCCGTAGCTGCCTTAAGGTCAGGACTTCAAACCAGTATCAGAAAATGATAGTTTGCAATGACGCCTGCCATCAGTGTTTATTGGCTTCCAGAGAACTAAGGATGAAATTTGAGGTAGCCCTGTGGCCATGAGCTGCAAACAGTCATTTACATTCCCTGAAAAGCGAGGATGCTAGGCTAAGGCCTCAATGAATTTAGTTGCTTTTCCTGGGTGGCTTTTCCTGGATAAGTTTTTAACTGATGATGAGTCTGATTCAAGGCCCTTCATGCTAGGGGGCAAGGGTGGCAATCCCCTTCCTCCCACTTTTTTGTAAAGCAAAAGCTTTTTTGCAAAATCTTTTGTTATGAATTCTATGTTGCCCCCACGCCCTTCCCCCACTTTCCAACTTGCACCAGAGCCTGTTTGATAAACACTAGTAAGAATAACCCTTAATAACTGGAAATTTAAATTCATAGAATCTTAAGTGTTGAAACTGTTTGAATTTTAGCATGCATATGGGTGGGCATATAAGTTCCAACCACATGCAGACAATTAAGCAAACTTGCAGGAGGGAGGAGGCAGCACCTAGCAATTGAGTTAAATAGTACCAGTGTATATTCTTAAGGATACCCTGCTTTACTTGAAGGCAATTTTGATAATTGTTTTAGTGTCACATCTATATCTATGTCACAACTAAATATTTCAATGAAGTACATCCCAAAACTCCATCGTGTCTCTTAAGTTAGTAACTCAGCAAGACTGCCTTTGTTCATTTGAAAGTCTTCCTTATTAGATATTATCTCTAGTCTCCCTTGTCAAATCACTTCTAGATCAATCTGCTGTTTGAACTTTGCAATAAACTGACTTTGCTTGATTATTTTCCAAGGATACAATGCTTCATATGCTGATGACAAGCACCATGGAGTGTCTGCATATGCTGTCCACAGCTCAGTAGAAGCTATTCAGACTGAGATCATGACCTATGGACCAGTTGAGGCAGCATTCACCGTCTATGCTGATTTCCCATCCTACAAATCAGGCAAGTTTAAGTTTATGTAAAAAAAACCTAACTGCTGTCCCCCGCCTCTTTATAGGAGGGGGAAAAGGGGTACCAAAGTGCCCTTTCATAGAAGTGTCCAGTCAATGACATTAGCCTTTTGGTATTATTTGAAAGATTCATATGAAATCCTGACCGTAGTGCCAAAATGACAGGGCGTATACACAAAAATGACATTCATGACAAAATTTCTCAATGCTTATGAAGAATTTCTCAATGACAACATTTAGCCAATTTACAAATGCCTATAGAACATTTAAATGAAATGACAGTTACGAAAGAAGTAGTCAAAGCTATGAATATTTTTTCAAATGCCCTTTACCAAAACCTGCCCCATTGCGCTGCAGATGTTCTTAGTTCCTGATGTGATATTTCAAATATATATTTTTTTATTTTTGTTAAAACGAAGAATACCTTTTTTTCTAAAAGAAGCTTGTGATTTTCAGGAGTTTACCAACACACATCTGGATCTGCTCTTGGTGGTCACGCTATTAAGATTCTTGGTTGGGGAGTGGAAAACAGCACTCCATACTGGTATGTCATCATGATATACTATTTATATAGGAAAGTCTGAAATATAACCTGATTTGTTCATGGCAGGCCTTTTTGTTTATGAAGGCAGGGTGATTCCTTACTATTATTGTAACTTTTTTGCCAAATGATCCTTTTTCCTATTTGCATTAAGACAATATTGAAGAATTCAAAGAAACACACTATTCTTATTCCAAATGGTAGAAAACAATGCAAGAAGAGAAAAACACGGGAAAACATCCAAAATAGACATGATTAGCTCTACCTTAATCATTAAAATACACACATCTGAGTCAAGGGACATACTTTCATTCAAAAACCCTAACTACAGAACTCCTACTTCTCAATTCTTCCCAAAGGCATTGAAATCAGGACAAAAAAGCATTGACAGAGTGGGCCTTAACATCCAAATGTGAACAGAACAATTAAAATAATATAAGAACCCCCAGAGAGATTAAATTCTGCAGCATCCCTGGTTAAATTTATGTCTTCATTTGATTGACATGTTATTGCAGAAAATTAATTGAAAACCCTCTCTTGCAGGTTGGTTGCAAACTCATGGAACGAAGATTGGGGAGATAAAGGTACGTTGTTCCAAATTACGTTTTCAATGTCTTTGCTAATTTATGTGGAATCAAATAAAATTTGGTTAACCAGTTAAAATTTTGGCAGCTATATACATTTTTAAAGCAAGTCTCAAAGGAAAAGAATTAAGATAATGCATATGGTATTAGACTCGTAATGAAAGGTTAGACATTGGATAATTCTTTGGACTTATTGCATTTTATCTCTTTGCCAAATATTTATTTCTTAATAGAAACAATTGCAGCTCCTCTTTTAGCAGATTAACAGTGGACTATTTGCTAACTTGACAGTTTTAAGGCAACAATCTCAATTGACAATCAACAATCTTACCAAAAATGCACTATTTTTGAAGAGGAATACCCATCTATTTGCACAATTGAGTACAAAGTTGTTTATTTTTTCTGTTTCTTATCAAAGTCATTTTTATTTTAGGTTTTTTCAAAATTCTACGTGGAGAAGACCATTGTGGAATTGAATCTGGAGTGGTTGGAGGACATATCAAATGATAAAACCACAGGGCCATGGCAGCATAGCAGTGGACATAAATATTTGCAATCAGAGCTAACAGACAAAATTTAGATTATTTTCTTTCTTTATAAGCTTCAAAATAAAAAATGTCAATATAAGGTTTTTGCTACATTGTTGATAATGATTTGTATAAAGGGATTTTGTGAATTTTCCATGTTTCAAGAAATACTTTGCTACAGAACAATTCTTATTCTACAGAAATTGTAGACCTCACAAATAGTTTGTCTTATTGTCCTGAATTCTTTGTATCTTTGAACAATTCTTGTTACCCTGGTGCAAGGATTTCATGGTGAGAAATTTTCATGGAAATAAACTTTAAATAAGGGATGTCTTTAAAAAATCAACGAAGAAAAAATGCATTTTCCACAAACCAGATTAAATTTTGACCTGTGGAAAGAACTCCCAATTTCCAAAGTATGCAAGCAATTGAAACCTGAACATTCAACGAGAACACAGGCTAACTGATTAAACTGGAGAATTGGAAATGTGACACCAGTGGCAACCTTTTTGAGCAAAACACGCAAAAAGAAAATAATTGTACTTTCTTCAATTGGTATGTTTCGTTATCAAAGCTGCTCTCGTTAACTGCTCTCGACAGACATTCTAATACATAATGGACGTCTCTGTGAACTCTCCTATACCTCTTTGAATCCGGCAATCACACAAGCATTATTTTCTGAATTCTGCTTTATTTTGGCAGCTTCGAAGACGAATTTTTCACAAAAATCCACATTTTGTCCTAAGGCAATTCCGTTTGCATTGTAGACTCTATTCCTGACACTGATATGGAAGTTATCAAGCTCCTTCATTAGCAGATTGGCATCGGTATTTTTTGCTTGAAAATAAGCATTTACTTTTTCAACTCTGCAACAACCAGCTACATGAAAAAAAATATCTATTAGGGTTAGATACAAGACGTGCTGTATAGGAAACGTTGGCTTCACCTTCTTGCTCAACCATTGCAAAATATGTCTTCAACTCATCCCAGGTAATTACAATCAGTGGTGTACCCAGGGCTGCAGCAGTGGGGGGTTCTGGGGCTTAGCCCCCAGAAATTTTTTTGGGACCATGCCCTTCAAATCGCCTTTTTTGCAAAATTTCCCCCAATTATTTGATTCATGTTAGATACGGTAAATAGCAAAGTAATTTACAATTGTTATCGACACAAGCATTCAGTATACTGCACCCCCTCCCCCAATGCGTTTTACATCGTTTTTGGACATATCTCGAGGATCATATTTTAGAAAAGTGGGGGGGGGGGTCCGGACCCCCTATTCCCCCCTTGGGTACGCCACTGATTACAATGCTGTAAATTATTTTGCCTCTGTCCAACCAATGTGTCTGGGAGGACTTTGAAATTGGCATGGCAAAGTTGAACTGTCTGAGCCAGCATTGATAATATCAAAGACCTTCTATATAAGCATCTCTTCTGATGATGCTCTTTGAAAACCAATTTGGTATGTGCTTCAGCAAGGAATCAAGATGTGATGGCAACATGTCAAAGACATGTTTAAGGTTACGGTAAACGTTTTGAACACGAAAATTTTCCTTCCTAAAGGCCAAACGGCTCAAGGAATCTGGATAAACTATATATCATTCGATGCACAAGATTATGGCGTATCTAGCCAGATAAAAATTATTGGCAAATAATGTTAAATGTTATTTTCCATGCGAATTTACTGGTCAAAAAGTGTACCACCTTCAAAAGCTATTATGTACCCTTGCGTTTGAGGTAACAAAATCTGACTTAGACCAGCAGGAAGTGCAGGTCCTAAGCTACCAAAGTGTGTCTCAGATTTTTTAAATTCCTCCTCTTCTTGAAACTATGCCCTGTCAAAAATTGGCAAATAATTGTTCCACCCTCCCGCAGCTGTATTTGGGTATAAAAGACGGACCAGAGAAAATAAAAAAATTTTGAGACACACTTTGTTTGCCCAACGTCTGCCCTGGCCGTGTGCAAATTTTCGAGCCATTCGATTGGTTCCTTGGGTACATAATAGCTTTTTCGTACCTTCATGTACAGGAATTTCGAGTCCGGAGAAAACGGGATTTTACTGATCGCACTTGCAAGATACACTCGTAAGCCACAGTGTAATCCGGTGTACTATGCGTTTCTGCATGGGCATGCGTTTCTGCATGGGCCGAGACGCATATGCGTTTCAAGTGTTACAGTGTAATGGCGGACATGCAGGGCCTAGCTGTGAATGGCGTGAAGCGCATATGCGTTAGACAGGACACAAATGTGTTTCAACGGATGTGCGTTTCCTAACAACTTTCAATAAAGGTTTGTGAAATGATCCATCGCCACAAAACCATCGCCACAAAACCTTAATAACAAGATTAGACTTGTTAGTTAGAAAACAGCAACTAGCTAACATAAAGCGAAGAATATGTGATAATATCATGCGTTACACGGATAAAATTATGCAGATTTACACAAAGAGCTTCCCCCAAATGATTCCCATAATTCAAAGCCGACGATATAAAATTAGTTGCTGATATACGACTATTCTTTTGGCTAAAGAACCAGATAAACTTGTTACACAGGTCAAGGAATCAAATTCTGGGCAATTTTTGAATATTCGTATATTCGTATTTGAATTATTTGAGTATTCGATATTTTGTTAATTTTTAGAACTTTGATTTCGTTTTGTATTGTTTATATAGGATATGCGCGTTGTGTACCCCACAGCTAGGCCCTCCATGTCCGCCATTACACATTAACATTTGAAACGCATATGTGTCTCAGCCCATGCAGAAACGCATGCCCATGCAGAAACGCATATGACACCGGGTCAAGTCACTTGAAGATTTAAGATCAATAAGCCTGTTTAAATAAAGACGGGCGTACATTGGATATATGGATGTGCCATGTGATATTGTAAATGAGACATGCGCCCACAACCGCAAAGCAACGATAATCGGCTTAACAGGTCAAGAAATTTTCAGGCCTCAACTAAAAGTTATGATAAAGAAATTATGGAAACCTTCGTTTACATGGGATTTTTTCCACTTTCAAAATTTCTGTTTGTTTCAAATTTGGTATCATTGTGTGCCTTGAAAGTTCGGCTACTTGAATGTGAAAAAATCGAAAAAATGATGTTTTCATCCAGAAAACGTTTACCGTAACCTGCACAGTGCTAAAGAGTGACAAATGCATTTCATTCGAACACAATTTCGTGCCTTCTGTCCGATACTTGACCAAACGCAGTTGTGCTCTCCAAACATCTTTGAGGCGCCACCACTTGCAGAGCCAACACAGTCTTCCAGCTTCACTTTTAATATCTCCAGACAATCTTTCATTGCAGCAAAAAGATCATTTCCATTGGCACTAACTACATCTATCAGAAGCTTATTACAGTAAATTTCTGTCGATTCATCAAGAATGATGCAAAATTTTTGACCAGCCTTATCCTGATAAAGCTCTTCATGTAATGCTGGATAAATTACAAGGTATAGCTCTTCATGTAATGCATATTTGCTACCAGTGCCATAATCAGGGGCGGACTGGCCGGTCGGGCTACCGGGTGATCGCCCGGTGGGCCCTCCCAAAATTTTTGCAATTTTCTCTTAATTTTGCTATTAAATGAAAACTCGTTTTGTTTGGTAGGGGCCCTATTTTGTCTCGTCTTCTGTTGCCATAACACCGAGACTCTCTCAAGATTATTGGATACAGAATGAATAAAAAGATCATTTTGCAGTAATTAAGTGCTGAAAAAGCACTTTCTATAATTTTGGGCCCATGGAAACAGGGAGAATCCTGGGTCCAGGGCTCACTGTCCGTAATGCAATAATACGATGCTTAACTGGAAGTTCCAAAATCTGATTAATGTTCTCTTCGGACCCTCAGTTTAAATTTTTTCTTTAAATCATAGGTTAAGGTGGTAAGGACATGACAATTTTTGTGACTCAATTTATAGGAAGGCACATTATTTTAATGCAAACCAGATAGATTTGAGAGTATAGATCAAAACAGCAGAAGGGCTCAACCCCCGCAGCTCTGACGAAATTTTTGCTCCAGTATAAAACATGAATGATTCGCCAAAGATCTTAGGCATAAAACATCGTGGTCTGACTGTGCTAGTTTTTTATTCGAAAATTTGCTGACGTGGCGAAAACCTTGCAAGATTTGCCCTGACGAACTTTGCAAAATAACAGGCCTGTAGGCCCTGGGGGCATGGGGGCAATGCCCCCCCCCCAATAATTTGCGAAAATTGTGTTTGAAGAACTAATAAGCGCAGTATTTCGTAAGGTAGGTAGAGAAAAAGCTAAATTTCTATCCATGCCCCCCAGTCCAGTTTAGCAGTCTACGGGCCTGCATAAAAATGAAGTTTTAAATGTTTCCCATTGTAAACTAAACAAGAAAAAGAAACGAGATACAACTGGAAGACTTAGATGCATTACAAACTTTATGCTCATAGAAATGTAGACATGAATTGATATCTAAACATAGAAAGGAATGACTCGTTATTCTTGAAAGTTTCTTACTGATAACTTTTATTTACTGTCTTCAATAGGCAAGAAAGCGTTTTTTATAATTGTATTTAAAAATTTGTTCAAAGTAATATGTGTCGTAAATGCTGGGTTTGTCGCTAAAAGTTGAGAGTAAGATCATGACTTTTGGTAATTGGAAACTATTAGGGGATGGGGAATTATTGTAAGTGAAAGCTTACATGTATTGCCTAGGATCTTCCTTTCGACAAACATGATGTGGCAAGTATTCTAGATGAATTCCTAGCCATCCCTATAGAGTCATGTTTCGAAAAATTTTCTTGAATTCGGCCAGAATTCCAAATCATGGTGGTGGCCTTTATTTAACCCCTGAACAATCTAAACATATCGCCCCTTCCCCCACTTCCATTAAAGATTCGTCAGCCCTGTTTATGCTACTGATGTTACCATATTGGTAGCTGCACAACAATGGCGGGGTGGCTATGTTTTCCCTTTGGGCGGCCAAGTCGATTTTTGCGCCCTATCTATATATCGTGGTTATATCAAAGTATGTGTTTCTAGAAGGGAAATCGATTTTTGCAACTTGAATCCAAAATTTCATAAATAGGTTTTTACTCAAAATGAATGGAAAAGTTATATAATCCTAGCATTTGACATTCTCGATCGTAGTTCGGTAAAATATCAAGCTATTTTGAATCGGCTTATTTTCGAGAGTCGGCCTATTTTCAAGGAAATACGAAAAGGCAAAACATAAAGTACTAATCAAAACACATTCTATTCAATTACACTGATGTTTCATACAGGCTGGCGGCCCCTTGAACTCGTTTATCCAGAATACCAACTTCAGAGGAAAATAACGCAGGGCAAATTGTTCTTTCGGGCACTTTGCTTTAACTTAGTCCATTTTGCCACTGCTTATGGGCGATTTTATCAGCCTAGTGTCATCGTATATATGATGTATGATATACAAACATGGTTCAAGTTTGTTATTCTTTAGTAGTTTTTAAATAGTAGTTTTTCAACAACTTGAAAGTTTCAAGCATTGAATCGCACAATTGGATCGGACAGAGACAGCAGCGCACGAAGTTGAATCTAGGGGGGGGGGGGGGTTGGGGGGGGGGGGTGGTGTGCTAAGGATCACGTTCAGTGACAAAGGAGGACCCACCATGGTTGGGTCCGACGCGCAAGAAATTTTTGAAATCAAGCTTTCTAGAATGGCTAAAAATGCATCTCCCAGGCTAAAATTTAACAAATTACTACCCCGCTCAGAATAGACAGTTCGACGATGCTCAGAAAAACATTGATTTTTTATTTTTAAAAAAAATTTGGGAGCGAAGGATTTATGTGTTGGATAAAGAAAGAAAGGATGACCTTTGGTTCACATCGATGTTAATAACAAAAAGCTGCTGTATTCATTGCCAGGGTGCATTCAGTGTACTTAGGACTTAAGCCCGAAGATCTTTGGCGTACACTCAGGTTTTCGGCGTTTCGAGTGCAAACTAATAGAAGACATTTTTGGCATACATAAAATCTTGAAAACATGAAAAATATGACACACTTGTTGATTGGGTCATGGCAATGCAACGTGCTTCGATTGTAGAATCACACATTTTGTTATATTGTTCACAGCAAGTTACAGCGAAGTGTTCGATAAATTTTGATGTTCCTAGCAAAATATTACAAGCAAACAATTTTGGCGCCCCCTTACCTCCATGGCCCCCTGGCCCCCCTGCCACCACGCTACTGCTGAGCAAACAATCAATTGACCTGGCTGCTCAACCAATGATCGGAAAAACATCAACCCATATTATGTTTTGAATGGAAAATTGCATATCAAGATTTTTTTTAATAATTTGGAGATTTATTGAATAACTTAGATTTTTCACCAAGTTCTACCCTGGGTACCAGAGCCTCAGTGATCGAAGAAGGTGACCCCTCTAAATACCATTCGCCGTTTTTGATCACTGAGGTCCCCCTTTAAAAGCCCTTCAGATAGAAAACAATAATTGTTTCCCTTGCAATGTCATGATTTTCTCTAATCTCTTATCCTACGTCAGAATTGAATTTCCAGTGAAAATGATGCTGACCTGGAGTACAATTGCAAATCCCCCTTGTAAATCTTTTACGCTTACGCCTACATCCCTGGTGGCTATTAATTAGAATTAATAGCAATATTCCAATCACGTTTTAAGCCAGTTTAAAAAGGGATGCAACAAACAACTTCGGAGCCCTTTCTCGACGACTTGGTCCGGGCCCTAAATTAAGAGCCAGTCCGCCCCTGACCTTCTTACCCTTATTTGCCAACGGTTTTTGTTTGGTAAGCTGGAACAAATATGTATACTAGAAATAGCTCTTGCTAGTACTGCCCGCAAACAATTAGTTCCTTGATAATGATTGTTTTGAAAATTTAGGTCAGGATATTCGAAGAAGATTCCATCTTGGGTTTTCACAATTTTATAAAAACAGCTGCTCTAGTTGATGCTAAACTATTCTTTTTATCAAGAATTTTTGGTGTTCAGTTTGCCTTTGATTTAAGTCCAACGCCCTTTTGAAAATCATGAAGTTTTTCTAGGGTTTGACATTTATTTTTCGTTTTCGTGAAGCAAAGACGTATGAAAATGGACACGTGATAGAACGGGTACAGCTAAAATAGATTGCGATAAAGGATTCGTACAGCGATGTACAGGCGATAATCACGACAATCATAACTTTTGCTCGTACGGTGTCGAGTTTTTGGGAGAAAGGTGTGGCATTCGACTGGTTTTGATTCCCAAAACTTCGAATCAAAACTTCCATCCATTGCGGAGAACCGAGCTGTGATGCAGCACCGTTTTTGTGCAAAAAAAACCGAAGGCCTTTAACAGAGTCTTGGCAGAGCAACGCTCCAAAGATAATTCCCTTCCGCACAAAGAGGTGGCGGTTAACGACCTCCTCGACAAAGCCGATTGATTGACAATGAAATTGATTGACAGTTGTCATGGCAGCAGAAAAGTGACAAAATCTGCTGACAAAGTGCTGACATTATGAACTGAAGCTTCCATATGCTACTTATACGCGGGGCAGACTATAAGCCCTTCACTCGCGCGCTATCGCGCGCGAGTTGCGGGCAATAACAAAGAAATACTATTCATAAATTGGAAGCCTTTCTTTTCAAGTCTTTATGCGAAATATTCACATTATCATAATCCATACCAATGTTGAGACGGATACAAAAATAATGTCTGAGAATACACTCATTTCTTTTCATATATATCTCCACTAAATCTGACAATAAACAATTTCTGTTAGGGCACAAACTAATATGGTTTTTCTCCATATTTCTGAAGACAAATTAGCTTGCTTTGGGGCTTTATCATAATGGAAAGATGGAACAAGACCAAGAGCTTAATTGGCCAACTGTGAATGTTTGTAGTTCTTTTGCTTTGATCGTTTGTTGCGTCAAGGGAGTGTGGACACTAAAAAACACTGGCATCTTTTGCAATGGAAATCCGTATTAACTTGGGTTAGCATAAAGTCTTTCACGGATCGAAATTCTAAGGGGAATGTATTCTCGATCTTCTATTCAAATTTGGTTTAGAAAAGAACATTGGCCAGGGGATCGAGAAACTCAATCAACATTGAAATATTGGGAAATAATGACAAGATTACGGCCTATTGTGTTCACAAAAATAGAAGCTCAACTATCTGGTGATTGTAAAAGATACTAAAATGGTAATTAAAGAAATATTGCAAATTGAACAAAACATCTAAATTGAACTTCAAATCTATAAAACATCGAACAAAACTGATTTTATAAAATTAAATGTAATTACGGGCAATGAAAAATTAGAGACGTTGCAGCCTCGTTTCCATAAAGAGCAACAATCTGCAACCTCATTTCCGCTATTCACATGACCTGAAGAAAACGAAACATTATTGAAACTGGAAACGCCGACATTTATTAAACCACAACTTAAAGAAAATTCATCACACAAGATCTGATATATTAAATGATGCCAGCTACTGTAAACAAATATTTTTGAGAGGGGCAAGTAGGACAAATAACCGGCTTCCGGTTTGGCAAGCTGAGAAGTTGTCAAACGTCGCATATAAGATGGCATTGCAGAGCAATTGGAACTTCAATAATTCAGATTTGCAGTGGTTGTTGACATGCGAAAGTAAGATAACTTTTTAATACTTAGAAAGCTTGTTGACTTGCAAAACAGTGTTTCCACCCGAAATTTGCTTATTTATGACTTTATCATTTAATAAATGATTTATACAACTTATTATTTTATCTAAATTAATGCTTCAATTCAAACAAAAATTTTCTCTAGTGGTTTTTGGGATGATGAAACTTGTTGCTTTGTAATTTTTAGTTCCTGCTTTTGTTTACAGTATATTTACACCCAATGATACATCAATCTAGTTTCAATGAGATTTTACTGTAAGCATATGATCCTTTCCTCATTTCTTATAAAAATGAGAAAAATCCTTTCTGCAAATATTTTATTTTGCGACTTTTTTTTCTTTCTCTATTTATTTAAAGTTGGTACAATTTCTAGCTATGCATATAAGCTAATTAAAACCAACTAATTTAAATTACCAACGCTAAATATGATATAAATCAAATATAACTGATGTTGCTAACATATTCCTTGCAAAGATTACAAGTACAATTAAACGATGTAAATTCTGAGATTTTTTTCTTGAATATTGATAAAGTAGGAGAGTACTTTATCTCATTTGGAATTGAGTTCCATATTTGGCTACATCTGTATGATACGGTATTAAATCCATATATTTTGTAATGTGGCTCCGCTGTTTTGAATTAGGAGTTTCTTAAGTAATATGGGCATTCATTTATGGAAAATGTTTCATCCATAAAAGGTGGATTCAATCCGTTAAATGTTCTGTAAATTTCTATCACGATATTGTAAATTTTTCTTATGAGAAGTTATTGTTTTATTCTTTATTAAAAGTTGTTCAAAAGTTGATTCATAATCATCATTAGCTATTCTCATTGCTCTTTCATGAATCGGGTTTATTCGATTATTACTTTTCCTACTGCAAAACATCCAAATAAGAGGACAATAATTAAAATATGATAATATGAACGTTTTCATTAAAAGAATTCGCTTAGATTTGTCCATATTGGAGGCAATCCGGGCTAGAGCGTTTACCTTTTTCCCAGCTTCTTTACAAAAACTCTGATATATTCTTCTAATTTAAGTTGTTGGTCCAGTGTTACTCTCAATAGCTTAACATTCTTACTTACTATTATAGGAGAACCATTTATTTGAATTTTAGATTCCTCTAAATTGGATCGATTGGCTTTTAATGTTATAAGCTTGCTTTTATCGCCATTGAGCACCAAATAATTTTCATAAAACCATTTATTAAGAATAGCGGCTTCTGATTCTAAGTCGTCAGTTAGTTCATTCATATCAGAACTGTATTATCATCTGCATAGTTGCATAAGTTGCTTTTGTTCAAATGCAGAAAAATATCATTTATGTAAATATTGAAAAGCAAAGGGCCTAAGATTGATCCTTGAGGAACTCCTTGCTTTGTTTCCATCCAATCACTAAAATCTGAGTTTATTTTTACTCGTTGTACTCTTCTATCTAGATAACTATACATAAATTCCATTGCGTTGTCGCTGAAGCCATAAGATTTCAATTTGGCTAGTAGAAGTATATGGGATAACAATCAAATGCTCTTGATAAATCCATAAGCACTGCACCAGCCATATCTTTTTTATCCAGGCACTTTTTCAGACCTTCAATAAGTCGTAATAAAGTGTGTTGTGTGCTATAACATTTTCTGAATCAACAAAGCAAAGGAAACAGTTTAACAATGATGTAATTGTTGATTTGATTGAACATTATTCTCTCAAATACCTTTGAAGCTGAGGGGAGCACACTTATGGGTCTATATTTACTAGATGAATCTCCTTTTTTGAAAATAGGGCACACATTAGCCATTTTCACAAGAAAGGGAAACGTTTTATCAGAAATAGATTGATTGAATATTTCAGCTAGTGGTCCAGAGACAACGTCAATTGCAATTCTAAGAACCTTTGGGGGGATGTTATCGGCTCCTGTTGATTTGTCTTCCTTTATGTTGTAAATTATCTCTCTTACCTCCTTGGAAGTTACATTTTCAAAGTTAAACTTAGGAAATTGATTAAACGTTTCCTTGATTTTTAAAATACTACGGTGGTTTTCAAAGCATTTCAATTGATCTAATAGTGACGAGGCTGTCCTTTCGTCAGACGTCTGTTGCACATTATCAGATAAAGGTTGGGCTATATTTAGGCTTTCAGTAATATTTACGAAGTGACTGTTCAACGTCTGTGCAACTATTTTGCTGTCAGACAGGATTTTGTTGTTCTCTATCAGTGTGATTTTATTTGCTTTTGCATTTTTATCATTTAATAAAGGCTGGATAGTTTTCCAGAATCTTTTATTATCGTTGAAAAATTTAACATCTAAATTTCTCGAAATATCTTCTTTTAGTGCATCTAATTAATTTAACACATCTATTTCTGACTTTTTGTACCTCTCCCTATTAGAAACTGTTTTATTTTTGTTGAGCTCTCTTTTTGCCTTAGATCTCAGCATTATCAATTTTCTTATATCTTTATTCATGAAAGGCGCATTGTTTGCTCTTACTAATTTTTTCTTCGGAGGGGCATGTTTATCGAGAATTGAGATCAGAGTTTGATTGAAAACATTGTACGATACATTTTCTTTAGGTATTTTAGCTAAATTAAATTGAAGATCCTCGTTAAATTGATCGGTAGAAAAAGTTTTACAGCATCTGTATGAAATAGAAGTGGGTTCAGATTTTACGAATTTAGTTTTTAGTACAGTATAGGTTAGCTTATGGTGGTCAGACAAATCTGTCTCATATGTACCTGTATTTATATAGCTGTATTTCTTGTTTGTTAAAATCAAGTCATAGCATTTTGGCCGATCACTTTTGTAGCTATGTTAGAAGAACCAGGTTCCATTTTAAAGTCCACAAGTATTATAATTCTTTCATAGCTTTGTGAATAGAAATCCAATAACTTACCTAATTCATCAAGAAAGTAGATGCCATTTTGGTTTGGAGGGTGATAGATTCCAATAATTATCCTTTTTGTTTTTTAAAATTAACTTCAACAGAAATAGTTTCTATATCATTTGCTGGGCTGAGATTTCTTAATTCTTTAGCTGGAATATTTTCATTCACATAAAGTAGTAATCCTCCAGCTCCAATTTTTCTGTCACGTCTAAAGGGCTTCCTAAGCCCCTCAACAGAAAACTGAGATGTTGGGAAGGATTCGTCTATTTTTGTTTCTGAGATAAGAAAAATATCTAATTTTCCTTTTATGATTTCCGTAATACTAGAAAGTTTATTAGGAACAGAATTTATGTTAAGGTGTCCTATAATTATTTTTTTAGGATTTTTTATTCTTATTGAACTGAAATTAGTTACTTCATTTAAAGCGCTATCTATTATTTCGATAGAGGTCTGTTTATTTTGAATTTTTTCGTTTAAATCATCATGTTCTCTGTGGGTTATAAATGAATGATTAGCTTTTCGACTATAAGGGCATGAAGGCTTAATCATGGTTAAACTGTGCATTATCTTACCCACTTGTCATGTTTGCTGCAGATGATAAATAATGTTTCTCGCAAGAAGTATGTTCCCTTGTCTGATTTGATCTTGACATGGTTTGATCCTGTGCAAAGCATAGCCACAAGAAGAGCATTCTTTTTGCATAAAATTTTTTGTGATATCTGCCCCTCAGAGATTCAAAATTTGCAGCTCAGTTTTATAAAATCTTAATCTCATCCATATTTTTCAGGTATTTTAGAAGATTCTGCATCATTCACTTATTTATTGGAAATTTATTTACTTTATTGATTGTAATGGATGTTTCAGTTGATTATTAATTCCCATGATCACAAAATCACATTATAGAATCAAAGGAACACAGCATTACATCTTGGGTTTATGCTGCTCAAGCTATCATTGCTTGCTCAAGTGGTTTAATTATATTTGCCAAGTACAACAGGTGATTAATTCTAATCATGTTACCCTTTTTAAAGCAGTTCATGTTTACTGTATGTGTTGTCACAATTTAATTTCTACCTGAAGGTGAAAACTTTTGATAAATGGTATCTGTTCATAAAATTATGGTTATACTGGATCTCCCCTAGAGACCAGGCCACAGAATTCCATTCAAAATTGTAACCCAGACTGCAGAGTATGGCAGTTCTTAATGATATCATGTGCATGCACAGTTATTTCAGCCATATTTTCCACATGCAAACTTTTTTTTATTATTCATAAGAAGGTTTCATGATTAAGTATTTTGATAAATTCTGTGTGTACAGTTTCAAATTTCTATGTGAAGCAATACACATGCCTTGTGTGTGCATCTATTATTAGATTTCCACGGAGAGTATCTTGAAAAATAAACTACGGTTGAACGAACATAACAAAACCACTTATACAATCAGGATATAATACTAGGCCACATTACGTATTCAGTGTAAGAGTAATAAAAAACTTGTTCACAGCATGACTAAGCAAAGCTTAACTTAAAGTGTCAATCAATGATACTATGAGTCAAAACATGATAATAGTAAATGTTTTGTCATCTATCATATTCTACAGGCAGAAAATGAAAAGGGAAAAGCTTGCTCCCTCATCATAATGCCCCTGATATTCTCTTTGAAATAATTTTTCCCTGGAAACATTATTTTTGGTAATTTGTATGCCCTTTTTGCCTTTTCTAGCATCAGTGTTCTAAACCTAAATGTTCATATTGATGCGATATCAAATACATGGTGGATAATCTACTGCATAATTGGGACTTTGAGGTAATTGACTGTTTTTGTTAAGAACTCATTATTAGTTTTTGTTATGATGATCACTCTATAGACATTAACCGCTGCGTAGTAGCCTTACGTAATCATCTTATATCATACGATTGTAGCGTGGTAGCTAACTGTTGTTGTTGTTAACCCATTCTTCTTATGTTCTGTTCTACTAAAGCGGCCTAGCTCTTTTTCGTTTGTGCTTGTACTCAACATTTCCAACATTTTTGTAGTTTATAGATGAAGTAATGTCGTAGTTTTGAAAAAAATTGGCTCCTTTATTTAATGAAATGCCTTGCAACTTAGATTCAAACAACTTTAAAGGACAAGTGATACGCTTTTGCACAAAATTTTTTTTTTCTTTTAACTTAAAGTAAAATGCTGTATGAGAGTGTTGTTGAAATATTTTTCCTTTCTGATTTCATTTTCCTACTTAAAAACCCTTTTCAAATTATGGCGGGAAATGAATCAAGTGACACTGTGATGTAGATTGTGATAATTTGTTATTGCTGCTACTGGTATACAGTGTAATATTAACGTTTACAACACGCTTCTAAACGAATTCAGTTCGTCTGGACCTGTCGCGTCGTGTTTCGTAAACTCTCTATCAATGACAGGAAAATTCCGAGTTATCACAATGTATGTCATAGGGTTACGTGATAAAAAGCAAAATCGCGTCCTCTGCGCCCCCTGATTAGAATTTTTTGTTCTAAACCAGGAAAAACTTACTTCTAAATGATGATCTATAAGTTAATGAAAAGAAATGATAGGGTGAAAAGTGTGTCACTTGTCCTTTAAGCTATGAGAAAATCATTTATTTAGCTACAGCTGAGCCTTACACAAATTTGCAAGCATTGATAATGGCAAAGTAATTTGGCTATGATAGCTTTGTTTTGTTATGGATAATCTTAGATGTGTAGATTGCAGATGTGTTTTAGAATTTTTATGCATGAAAAATTAACCTGCAGCAAACTGGCTTTGTTAGGAACCTTTTAAGTCAACAGGAATTTACCTTCTTTGAATGTATTTTGCAGGCCTAGCTTCTTGTTGTATATTGGAATCATTATATTTTAGAGCTATCCTGAATTCGATAAATTTCTGGCTCTATGACAATGAAAATCGGACAGAGACAGAGAAAACTATAGAGCACTTGATAACTGCAGGTTTGGTTTTCTTGTGTTTCAAGTATTCTCTAGACTTATTAGGAGTGTCAGATGACAAGTACTTTGGTATGCCATATTTCTGATTTTCCTAACTTCAAATTGCATTGGATGGAAAGCATGAGAGGGTATTAAGTACAATCTATGTTTTGATTGTCTATGCTGTTCGGTTGGTTTCAATTCTTGAATCTGGTTTGTGTTTTGTTACCTATAATTGTAGTAATGCTATGGGAAGCACCTTGGGGGCTATTGGTTGTAATAATTTTCACAGGTCAGTGGTGGCACCAGGGGAGGGCTAGGGGTGCTACAGCCCCTCCCTAGGAAGCTTCTAGCCCCCATCAGAGGAAATTCTAGGTTATTTTGGAAGCAAATTTGACAAAATAACATACCAAAACTGTATATTTTAGTCATTTTAGCCCCCCTGTCGGAAGCTTAAACCCGTTCTGTCGGAAGATTTCTGGTGCCACCTCTTTCACAGGTTATCCAATATATCCTTTGAAGTTTTATAAGATTTCAATTTGTCTTTCCACAGATTGGAGCTCTAAAGCTTTAGAGGTAATGTATAATTGGGTAAATTTTGTCTAAAACTCTTTTTAAAAAAGGGCCAAGCACTAAATTGATAAGCACTTAACCTGATGATCACATTTAAATAAATTGTCAATATTTCTCCCCTAGAAATTGATTTTGGATTTGCGCAAAAAGCCTGGGGGCCTCCTAAACAATGATTTCATGATTTTTTAGGTCTTGATGATATTTGCAGATATAATGGATAAGTCTTGTTGATTTAGTTTCAGAATGCTGCCAAAAATATTTGAGGGAGTCACTGTGTGTATGAGTATCTTTTTGCTGAGCCATCCCCCAAAAAATCTGGCTTTCCACTTTTCTTAAACCAATCTCTCCCTTGTCGGTTTAGATTCTTTTAGGACTCCGTATTTGTTGGAAATTTCAGAAATGTTATTTTTCATCTTTCTGATTTGGATTCATCTTTCATGTTCAACTGGTTTTTGAATAGAGTGCTGTTTGCAGCTGAGGTTTGCCTTTAAATATATTTTGCACAAGCTTACAGAATTTGCACAAATAAACCTATTAAGACTTTCATTTCCTTCTACATCATTCCAATTGCAGACCCTCATTCTGTGTTTCGCATTGAATTATCAAAGGAAGTATCGGTCCAGTGGTAGGTATCTGAAATAATCACTCACTTATAAAATATCGAATTCCTTCAGAAGCTGTTGTATGGACTAAGGACCGTGCACCAGTCTAAATATGGGAGAGCTGAAAAAGCGTGACCAGAAATTTTTTGAGGCCACGCCCTCTAGAACGCCGAAAAACGCCCTTTTTAGAAAATACTTATTTCTACGGAAGTTTTATAAACATTCTGGTTCAGAGTATATATCAAAAGCTATAGAAATAGATAAAATTAGCTTGGAGATAATAAAACATCAAGAAAAACACATAGAAAATGAACAAAAAGGGTTCCCAGTGAAGAATAACTGCTGCTACTTAGGAGTATACTATCCATAATTGCGCTAAAGCATAGTTAGAGTAAACTTTCCAAAAACATTTCTTATCTATTATTGCAAAAAAGTGGAGGGGCTATAGCCCCTGCTAGCCCAATGGCTGCGCGGTGCCTGGTATGGACCTAATTTTGGAATTACAGACTAATTTTTTGATCTACAATCCAAAGAAACATGCCTAGGAGATTTAAGATGTTGAAAGATATTGAGTGCAGGAACACCTTGTTATCCTTGGAGCCAAATGATTGCTATCAGTTGTGCGAGAAGATGTATCATTCCTCTTCCACCAATAGCTGGCTTATATTGTAATGAACATTGTTCTTATGTAGTCCCAGAGGCGTCCAGAAGGTGGTTAGGAGGGGTAAAAGGTCCAGGGCCTGTGCTCCGATGGGGCCCGTATTAATGTATCAAGATCTATTTACAATGCAAAAAGTTACTATTTCAGCTACTTATATGGAATCAACGCCGGTAAATTTATCGCAGAGAAAACATGTCCTTGATTCATGTTTTCAGATTTTCAAAAATCTTTAAAATTATTTTTCAACAATTGTAACTAAAAAGTTGTTTCACTAGTGCCCCGGTGATGGAAGGGCGTGGACTTTTTATTAAGGGGTCCAGCTTTGTGAATCACCCCTGGGCCCGAGCTGGCTTTCCACGGCCCTGTGTAGTCCCAATATATTAGATGCACAAATTTCATTTAAAATGGTTTTGCATCATCATTTAATTGTTATGGGCTGAGATAAGAATTTACCCAACTTGCTAGTGGGTTCACTTCATTAGGTAGAGCCTCCCAATCCCACCAACCCCTCAAATTCCCCCCATTCAACTTACCCAGTCAAGGTCAGTACAGAGACTTTGTGAATTGCTGGTAAATTATTGCTGATAACACAGGCACAATATGCTGTTTGATCGCTTGAAACCTTTGCAGTTTGTTCAATACAGCTGTGAATAATTTCTTTGGATATTTAGGTTATAATGGAAGTTAAATGTCTGATGGCTTTGTAAAATAAAATTGCAACTGATAAATTAGTGTTGCAGATTTTTGAAACGAGTTCCAACATTTTACTTTATTGGAGAAAGTCAAATTGAATTTTCATTGTTTAGGAATGTAATGAATTCACTAGATATCTTAAAGGAAATGAACATTTTATTTGACGTTCTTTAAAAAAATAAGAATTCATTTCATTTTTTTGGATGCAAAAAATTTGATTGATGAACACTTTTTTAACAATAAAGGAAGGCACGGATGAAGGCAAAAATTGTTAGATTTAACATGAATATAAAACTGTTTTAGTCTATTAAAAAATAATTATTCACCTTTCTATTTAGTTTGTGTTTCAGAATACTTCTTTAGACTAAACATAATGGCTTATGATAAGGCGTTTATGTCTCTCAACACACTACGATGCATGTGTTCCAAATTTCAGCACAAATAAATGAAGAGGTTGACAGTTATAGCAAATCTGGGAAGGCTAGAAGCCAATTCTCATTTCGGCGATATTTAATGAAGGTCAGTTTCTATCTTTTAGTTTCAACTATATTTTTACTGTATATAATTTGGTATAATATTATGCTGTATATACTGTATATGATTTGGTATAATACTGTATAATATTAACTATATAATACTGTATAATATTAACTATATATAATTTGCCAATAAGATATTTTCTATACCGAGTATAAAACAAAATCTTAATGTGTACAATACACTGATATTAAAAGTTGTGAAATCGAGTAAAATTTTGATTAAAAGAACGCGTCTGTTATGCTGTGTCTGAGGGTTAACTTGAAGGGACACTTGTCAACGTTGTTTTATTTTTTCGCTCCTATTTTCATATCTGACTTACCGTGCAGAATACACGGGCCAGTAAAGACTTGTGTGTGACCGTTGTCACGCACCGCGCAGCAATTTAAAAGGAGGGGGGCTGAAAAGGGCGTGGTCGAGGTTTTTTAAGCGACTGGAAAATGTCACTTTTCAAAATACTTTGCTCTCTCCACTTATTGTTCATACGCAGTCCGATTCAGAGAAGATATCAATAACTATAAAAATAGACATTGATTAATTGAGCAAAACAAGGTTCCCAGACAAGAAGAACTGCTACTACTTAGTATCCGTAGGAGTAAACCTCCAAAGTTGCGTTAGAGTGGACTTTCCAAAAATTTCGCTGTAGCCCAGTGCCAGCTCAATGGTTGCGCAGTGTCTGACTGTTGCGTCTTGCTTTGTACTGACTAGTACAAAACAGGGGACAGAAAACGAGTGTTCCGTTATTGTGGATACGAAGACCATGCTTGTAAATGACAGTGAAACAATGGTGGCCATTATTACGCACAGACATAAGTCCCTACAATTTCTCATCTTTAACTTTATTTTTTAGTTCTTGGCTTTGTAGAATATTCTAGTCCTAGTGAATGGAAAATTCTTGCATTTGAGTCAAAAATGGAGATCTATTGCTAAACTCCTCCGAAAAGTCTTTCACAAATCGCCACTACTTGAAGCTTAAATTATGCATTAACTTTGATATAAAAACTTTAGCAAATATCTACACACAAAAAGCATATAGTATTTTGAAAGTATACACTCAAGTGCTAGATGTCAAAAAATAAGAAACGATTGAATTTTGAGAAAGACCAAAACTCAGAGATTCTTTCAAAATCCACAAATGTTATTGGCTGGTTGGCATAGAAATGTAGACACAAAAGATGAAAATATGTTCCCTCCATCTACGTCCAACATTAGAACAGTAGTGAATCTCTTGACAGAAATGTCACGAACACTTGAAAGCAATAGAAACATCAAAACTGTCTTTGTTTGCAGCTGCGAAACTCTCCCAAACGCTCCCAAAAAAATCTTTTTGAAAGATTTTCTATTACGGAAAATATGATAAGATTTATGACATCATAAATTAGTTAGAATTTCCTTTAGTGTTAAGAAACTAGAGTCTGAACATCGACCTTTGTTTCTTTTAAGCAATGAGTTTTCACCGTAGAGATCTTCTTGCTGGAGTTTTTGCTTTATTACGACCAATTGGTTATACAAATCTTAAAAATAATGTGCCAATGCAGATTTCATTGTATGGTGATAAAAGCTTTCCCGATGAACCAAATAAAAATATACTCCTGCTAACTCTAGAGTTCGTCCAAAAATCTGGTCGATTTGATTAGAAAATTTAAACTCTCCGTAATAAACCACACTGCTGTAAAGACCTTATAAATCTTTCTGGATTCTCAGGGTCGAGATGATGAAGACACCATGATGATGTTATATATTTATATGCGATATTTACTAAGGCCTAATTATGACTAACCGGTTGATGATTACTCCACTGGCCTACGCCAGGGAATTGGCGTCTCTAATATATATCCTTTCTATTGGAGCTCCTTCTCGTAACTAACTACAATTCTTGCTGCAGTACCTACTACGCCCATATGTGCGTGTTTCCGTTATAACCTTATATGGCATAATGACCTTTGCACTTACCACGTGCTACTATTCTCTTAATTGCACGCGTATAATACCAAAACTTAACTTCACAACACACACAGATGCAACCGACCACCCTGTCCCATTTCGTAAAAATTTTCTTCTTTCCTTGTTTTTTTCTACTTTGTTTTTCTTTTAGGTCGTGTATTTAACAACTAAGTGTTGATTTTAATATTTGTGTCCAAATGGTCCCGGGGTAGTCAGTCATGGCCTTCTGCTCCCCCGGGTATCGTCAAAGTAGTATTGCATAGTTGTATAGTAATTTTGCAAAGTAGCGTAGCTTGTAAATCTTTTAGTAATCTAATTTAGTAATTTAGTAATGTAAATGTTATGTAATCGTTTAGTGGATATATAAAAAAAGGTTTACACCGTAATTTATAGATATTTGGGAGGCCTAGTCCCAATATCTGCTTAACCCTGTTTGGTACCGAAATTGTTTTTGTTCGTAATCCTTTTTTGACCGTATAGCCTAGTTTGCGTTGCCTAAAATCTTCATGGCTTCAACCGTTAAGAAGATTGCTTTTTTCTCGTAGGCAATGGCATCTAGTGGAGCTGTCTTACTGGCATTAGCCTTAGTGACATGGATCGGCATTATCCTTCTATTTGTGAATTATAGGTTTTTATGAATTGTTTTATTTTGCGGGCTTATTTCTCATTGATCATAATCACTATTTAGCTTTAAAGACCAAAATGATTGAATACTTCTAGTTTTTCTTCATGAAATACCGGTTTTTATATGCTCTTCCGTTTTGCCATTGCCTTTTACTCCTTTTATATTTTAAACAACTCACTTCACATTTACTTCCTACTTCTTTTTATGTTTGTGTATCTCGTCTTTTATCAACAACCAACGATCTTGTCTTCCTCCTTGCAGTAAACCCAACCCCACACCTTATTTCTGGATTTACGTTGGATGTTGTGGATTATTGCATTTGGCTGCACTTTGGCTTACGATACTTATTATTGTAAAGTCGCTAGCCGAAGGGCCTAGCATCTTTACCAAGGCAGGTGTCAGTATTTTCTCTATACTCTATTTATCCTATTTTTTGCTAATTTTAGACCTTATCGCTTATTGTTTGTCATATTTTTTTCGTCCACAAAAGATCTTTTTCCTGCTGTCATGAATTTTTTTTTATTATATAAAATTTTTTTACAAAGCATGCTTACGTCTACATCCTACTATACTTCCTAATTACTTTACAAAGTGTACAGCACTACAGGGACGGGACCACAGGGAACAAAAGACAATGACTACCCTGTAGCCATTATCATAAAAACATATAACAAGTAACAGCTAAATGAAACAATTACAGACACCTACAAATACTATTAATTACTGATAACTATTAGAACCCGTTTCACATTGGATGTTCGGTCAGCATATGGGAAAGATGTTTGAGAACAGGAACCAAAGGCGACAGACATCAGTTACTGCAGTCGCTGATTCCCCTCCAGAGTCAGAACCAGTAAACATGTGGCCATATCTCTGCCATTTCGTAATACATTTGCCTGATTTTGCACATTTAGAGGTATTTCATGATGATCTTTCAGGTTATGGAGTCAGGTTATAAAAATTCTAAAAATAGATTTTTGTGACGTCATCACTTTAGAACACTATTACCCAGCAAACTGTACATACGCTGACTGTACATTATTAAATGTCCACCTTTAATAGAACGGCAACAAGAACTTCCTTGCATTGAGACTTTAGATTCAAGACGATCTTTCTCGAATGCTAGAGAATAGAAGTTTCTGTATTTTCATACATTATTAAACCCTTATTTTCTGTCTATTTTGCCTTTTAGTGGCTTCTCCGCCATTTGCGGCCATTTAAACATCAACAGTTTATCATTCGCTTTTTTGAGTTTTTTTCTTGTCACTAAACTAAAAGTTTGTTTATTCATTTTGATAGTCTATAGTCTAATGTACAGTCTAAGCAGTCCGATAGTCTAAGCATATCGTGGAAATTTAGCTTTTCAGATACATATGTTCCTGTCTGTACTCGAAACTTCCACCGTCAATCTGTTTAGTTTTTACATTTAACCATATGCATCAATACCTCGAAACTAATGTACAGTTGATCGCCAACAGATACTGCTTCTCCTGGCTGTGCTTTTAGCCATGCCTATCGATATACCTGGATTCATATGGCAAAATGTTTTCACGAGTAGCAAATGTAAGTATTCAGTAAGAATTACAAATCAGTATGGCCATTTTTTGAATAATCGGCCGTGCTTTTGGTCAGTAATTGCATTTTGGAAATGAGTCTAACCAAGGTGAAGCAAAGTTCTGTTCTTTCTTAACTTACATTCATTTAAAGGCATTGAGTCATGGTAAATAGGCCTTCTCATAGGGGGTCATTTGGTTTCGGCGTGATCGTTGCTGTTTCACGTGATATTGGCATCCGTTGTTGACAACTTGCTATTTATGTGAACTGTTTTGTTAATCAGTACGAGGTGAGTTCATGTGACCAGTTTAAGGTCAACCAATAGCATCGCAGTTATGAAAATCGTGACTCAGCGGATTTTGGCACTTTAGGTATACCCATTCCATTGTATCATGACTCTATGCCTTTAAGTTAAAGCACATTATTATTTTAATCTTTGCAATTTTCGTGACAATCAGGCTGACATTTCGAGGGTATTTACACGTGATATCTAAAGGCAGCTGATCTTGTGATTTTTCGTCGCCATTTTGATACCAAAAATTTCCTTCGTGATTTTCAGGTGATCTTGTCACGTGTTTCTAGCCTTGGATTGTTATTTAATTGTGTTTAATCTTTGTGTTTCATTGTGTTTAACAAACCTCTGGAATGAGCAGTTTGGAATCTATCTACATAAGCACGAAAAAACCGCTATGGATTGTACACAAAAGGATTTCGTTTTCACCTTAGGACTCCATTTGTAACATTCTCAATAGGCAAGCAGCACTGATTGGTCAACATCTACAGTCATGTGCTCGCGTTTTTGATTGAGCTATTTCTGTCTTAAATGATTACGACATAATGACGTCTTCATATTAACAAATCAAATTCTAACTGCAACATTGTTGATTAAATTTGTCGTGCATCAAGCTTTGTGTATATGCAACTTCTCGTATGCTCATTTGTGTCACCGTGCATCCTCCGTTGATCACCAGCAATCATTACTAATGTGATCCAGATGTTCTCTATTAGCCAGAAGAAGACACTGTCGAGCCTCCATTTGATATTACCTCGTTTCAGGCTACATACATTACTTCTCCATCCTTGACATATTCGGTGTGCTCAAGTGCGTCTCGTATTTCTTCTTCGTTTTGGCGGTGAGAGCGGAGTATTTGAGATTAAAGCAGGTGGGTTTATTTGCTTTCCGTTTTGCATGATTTCACTGTCTGTCATGTCAGTGCAAAATGATTGCCGCGTAGATAGAGTGCTTTCACACATAAGTCAAGTGTCCATTCTACACTACACTAGCATAGTTAATAGTCACGTGGCTAGCTTCTCCATAGCCACTCATCTAAAGCCATGAAAAGCCATGTCATATTTCTTCTCCCGCTACTTTTTTACATGACGTCATACATGACATAACACAACAGGTCTTTGCCGTTTTATCTGTTATATCTGTCAAGGGGCAATTTAGAAGTCGACAATTTATTTAGATTTGAAGAGCATGTCACATGGCAAAATGTAGGTAAAATGTTTGTATTGTCGAATGTAAACGGCCCCTGAAAGTGTCGAAAAAGTACATACATTAGTCATTGTATAACGTCTTTGAACTCAATGTTTTAAAACGGTCTTAATAAATTTACAGGAATGTCAGTGGGCAATGCTGAGTGAGGTGCAGAGATTCAGCTTCTGAACAAAGATTTATCAACAATAATGCTTTTAATCGATCAAAGATTTTAATCAGTGTTAGTGATCAATCATATCTGATATGATTTGTTGTATGTAAGTGTATTTAGCTTGTAAACTAATGCGTTGTTAAAGGAAATCTGTCACGACGTTGATTGGTTACAAGAACAAAGGGATTTTTATTGTTTCCAGTCCCCCTTTGATTTATCGCATTGTAAAAAATATGGCGGAGCGCTGAAATCGTGTTTAGGCTATTGTTCCAGCTATTGTTCTTGTTAACCAATCCACAACAAGTCAGATTGCCTTTAAATGGTTGTTGAATATGCTTTGTCATTGATTTTACGTAGTAGATTTAGTGCACGTAGAAACTTGCTCTGTAAGTTTTATGTTTTATATTTTGATTCTTAATATTTATGAAGTGACCATTATGAAATCGTAAGTAGCTGCCTGGTGTCTTGTGGAACTGTTAATTACCAGCAAGAGAAAATTTCATGGAGGTTACTGTCCTTCATTTGTTGGGTTGGGTAGTTTCTTGGTAAGAGGGAAATGTTTTGCAATTTGTCAAACTTTAATATCTTGACAGAGCTGAGCTGCGGTAACGCAACAGCTAAAATGAGCGACCACCAAATTGGCAATGCGGAAACCAAGGACAACTTTTGTTCCAGCAGTGGCCCAAAGTAGAAAGAGCGAAAACGTTCTATTTTGTAATTGTTTCAACAGAAAAGGTAACCCAGGCAAGACCTTACAAAGAAGACAGCTTTTTGGCAAAGGCAATGCAAACTATTGTATTGATTTATGAAATGATCTCGGTTTCCCTTGCTATTTTTTCGATCACATCAGGTACCAATAAATATTACCTTATACTGGGGGGACGGGCACTTACAAAGGGTCTTGAATGTGACTTTAATCTACTTTTTGGTCTCAGTATTTTCTGCGACCTTGCTTATATTGAATAGTAAAACATTGAACAACGTTTTCTTTTATGTAAGAATTTAACACGGAAAGTTTTACCAATATTGTAATTTTACTTTTGTGAATTTTGAAATTTGTATCTCTAACCCTTACACGATTTAAATTTAAGTTAGATAATAATGTAAATTATATTTTATTAAAATGCCGCAAAATTCGGAATACTTCGGCTTGACACCCAGGACTTTGGCGGTCTCCCTGGTTTCGAATGAAGCTTTTATTGGTGTTAATCGTCAGACGTTCGTTTTATAGTTCGCTTCGTAGTTTTAGGTTGAGTTAATAATCGGTGAATTCTTGCTTTGTTTTGCTCCTAGGTCGTTTGTTTTTGCAATTTATTGATGAATACTTACAAGAATAGAATTTTTCTATGAAAATCTTTCTTTTAAGGATGAAACTCTGTGGTGTAAGAAGACATATAAAAATTTGATCAAGAAGATCGAGTTTTAAAAGTCAATTGTTGCACTGAAGTTTATCGATCGATAGTTACCAAATGTTAACCGAAAACAAAAATCACAGCTTGCTGTTACACAAACGGACTTTAGATTAAGTGATAAGGTGCTGGTTACGGGTTTCCTGGCATTGCAATCCGAAATGGAACAGCGGAGGAGCAGATTACATCATCAATACATGGTGGAATTTCATTGGTTGACTTTCCTTTAAAATGAAAAAAGAATTAGGCTTTTGGAGACCAAAAAAACCGTTCTTTTTAGCAAGACTTATTCTCTAGCTCTCTTTTTATCACATTTATTTTTTCACGTTTTGCTTACAGCGTTGAAACAAAAGTGATTCATGTTTACTTCAACGCTTTAGGGAAGTAGCATATTGAAATTTGCCTTAAAAAGCATTTATAGTTTTTGCGGGAAGCTGTCCCCTGACTCCAGTTTCACAGTTAAATGACAGAATAAGGTGCTTTTGGGCCTTTCTTGTATTTCAATTCATCGAATTCTCCAAACGTCGCCAAATCTTTCGCTCAATTCATTAGCATTTGCTTGCTAACATTTGACCTTATTTCTCAAAATAATTTAGTCGAGGTTTCCAGACCCGTCATCAAAATCCTTTGTTTTCTTTTCCTGACTACAATTCGCCTTGTAAACACATTCCTGTTGCACTACTGAGTGTTGCTGTTGAATCCATAGTCTGGTTGAAGGGCAATTCACGCTTGTAAATAGCGTGAGAATATCAAAACAAAGGAATTTATCAATATGATTTCCACCAATTGTGACAAGATTTCCGTCGAGTAAATTGCCTGTCACTCAGAACAAGTTGAATTGTGACTACCCTGGGTACTGCCAGACCCCCAGTAAAAGAGTGGGTACTAAGACGAGAAGAGAGGAATGAGGCTCTGGAACCTAGGGTAAATTGTTACAAACTTTGAGGAAACCTACGCGTACAGGATTGATTTCAGCTTTCCCCTTCTATGCTACAACCCGCTTTATAATGGTCGTCTGGGGGCAGTTATGTCTTTCTTAATTTGTTTAGCAGCGGAACTTGTAGTTTTTTGATTGCAACTTTAGATAACCTTGAGGGACAGAAGGTGTCAAATTTTTCTTCGTTATCTACATCACGAAACCAGGCTAGACCCATTCATTCGTTTTTTTGAGTTTTCTAACACCGAAACGAGTCATGATTCATAAAGAATGATTGGTTTCAACATACTATGCCAGAAGTCTGTTCTACTGAGAATGTAAGTAGCGGAGAAGCAAGTAACTCACATATATTTATAAGTTTGTTCTTAGTTAATATGGTTTGCTGACGCAAAAATACGAGGTAATATCTTTTTGTGCGTGATTGTGAAGGAGGAAATGGGTGGTTTTATACAGCCTCGTTGAAATGCAACCTCGTGTGCAAGTTTCGATATTAGTGAGGAAGGAGGTGCAAATCAGAGCTAAGAGATCCTCACAAACAACTGCACGGAAACGTAGATCAGTTGGCCTCACGCTTGTTTAATTGACATTTGTAGTGCTGAAATTAATAGCCAAATATCAAGGAAGACCTTAAGGTTGTTTTCAATTGTTCTTCAGTAACCGATGGTAGGAAGCTGCAATTATGCCGAAACCGAGCTCTTCATCTGGAGCTATGTCCCCAAGTACAAAACAGCCAAATCAAGAGATTGGAGTTAGTGTGCCGGACTCAGAGACTGTCACTGAGGACAAAAAGAAACAATTTACAGTAAGAATACTATTTATACATATTATTAATAAGTTATGACCATTTTGTTCGTCAAATAGTGATTATACTGAATGTTCACCTGGATAACGACCGACCTCGTGTTATTACTACTTTGAATCTAAAAACGCTTATTTAATTCCCCGTTTACCCCATCCTTGTTGTCGCAGGATAAGTCAAGAGAAGCATAGCACAAGTGCCCATTAATATCTTTGAAAGAGTCGTGACGCGGCCAGAGTTTTCAAAGTACGCCTAGTTGTGTGTATCAACAGAGCTGTAATTTTCTTTGTTGTTTTTCCCGTTCAGTTCGGGAATTCGTTCAGTTCCAAGGCGTATCTTGTCATGACGGCCAACCTTCCGTTGATCTTGCAATGACAATAAACAGATCATAGATAATGAATAAGTTTAGTGTCTCTGTTTTCCTGATACGCCTGTTTCTGGGTGTATCCCGCACAAATAAGAAACTGGTCGCGTATCATAATTCTGTAAACAATATTTAATCCTATAGTCACGTCGAAGCACAAAATAACTTAAGTCTAAGCTTCAGAAATAACACGATTTTATCTTTATATTTTTACATTAATGAGATGTATGCTAGTGATTGAATTTTGATGCAAGCACTTTTCTTGTTTTGATGTCTACGGTTGTTTGAAGTTTACATGCACCTGTCACCTACAACGCATGTTGCTCATCTTTTTCTTACAAGGAAAAACAAACTTCAAAACGAAGCAGTTGCTAGTAGGGACAACAAATGACAAAGTTATATTTGCTCTGAGACTTCTCATCTTATGAATATCAACATTTAGTTAAATTATTAACATTCAGTTTCCTTAATTTTTGTTTCAAAAGCAAATTCCAATAGCATATACCAAAGATAAGTATGTTGCATGTCATTTTAGCATAAAAGGAGGCATCAACTTTTAAGGCAATTTCTGTAATTAGCCAGAAAAATGCATTTTTTTCATGTAGGTATAGCCAATTTAATCCTATATAAATTCGAATTTTATATATGTTTTCTTTTGACATCACAAAACAGTAATTTTAGTCAAAATCCTACTAACATTGCAAATAATAATTGTTTAGTCCTTATTGACATTAATAGGTTTGAAAAATCTATGGTGAATATGAAGTCTATGTTTTGGATTAGTTGTAGTTTGGATTAGTTAGAGTCCCTGGCATGACCAAACTTTCACCCAGATTGGGGAGAGTTGCCAGCTCTCTGTAATTCCAGGCGTAGGAATCACAAGGTGTGGTCACATCGAGAGGAAGGACCAGGACACTGCTCGATAAGTATAGCTTCTCAGTGTCCTTATTGACATTAATAGGTTTGAAAAATCTATGGTGAATATGAAGTCTATGTTTTGGATTAGTTGTAGTTTTCAGGTAAAGTTAACTGTTACAGCAATATTATATAGAACTTATACAAATCACAATAGCTTGTAACGTTTCACTAATTCTGTTGATAAACTTGCCCCACCCGTTGTTTTTTAATTGAAAAGCAACAGCCATTTTTTCAATTTTTTCAATTAAAAGCAAACAGCAGCCTTTAGTCTGTTTTTCTTCCACAAACATGTTCCTATCAATTTTTAATCAGCCATATGACTTAGAGATCTGAGTATGGGGCAGATGCTCACTCAGCCAGCCATCGTTGGCTGATATTATGTAATGACTTATCCATTACAATATGAAATCTCTGGCTTTTATTTCCTCTGTTACACACCACAAATCCATCATATTATTCTAACATTCTTCCCTACTAAAACCGTTTTTTAAGCTTAAAACCCATTCCTTTTCCTATGTTCATTCATTACCCATATTGGTTAAAGTCAATGATTTTCAAACTTGACTTAGACCTGGTTTCTTTTCTTTGAGTATGTTGACAGAAAGTGCAATGCAACTTGAAACCTGAGTTGATAAAAAAGTAAACAACATTGAAGGTTTAATCTAGCATTTAGCGGTCTAAGTGGGTCCAGTTACGCATCAAAAAAATTTTGTAAGGATAAACTTAACTGAAGACATCCTAGTCGAAATCACATATTGAAGCTGACCAGGTAGCCAACCGTCAGGGCAAATCTTAATGTCTTTCTTTACATTTATTTAGTTTTGTTGTTTTTGTGAATAGGAATGAAAATATTTTTCAATTAGCATTAACACATCTGTTTAATAAGCTTTCAGTTTATGTTTTATTTAAATTGGAATACTTAAGCAAATATTAGTCATTAGATTGAGACTCCATTTTGATAACTTCTCCACAAATAATGAGATAATTTGACTTATTAGACAATTACATGGTAACACACTTAAGTTGCAACCCAGAACCAACAACTTGTCTTGTGCACCAAACTTGCACAATGTTGTTTTTTAAAATAAAACACTAAACAAGAATATAGCAAAGTATGATCCCATTTATGAATTTATGACATTGTTCATCCTTCTGTTTAGGTTTACAAAGTATTGGTGCAAGTTCCTGGTAAATCCTGGTTCATTTTCAGACGCTATAATGAATTCAACACTCTTCAAGACAAAGTAAGTGATAATAGTCAGGTCCTTTAACACTATGAAGCTTTTATTCATTTTATGCAAAGTTAATGAATTAATAAAGCTCAAATCAGTTATTTTGGTGATACATTGTCATCTCTATCCTTTCAGTTGAAGAAAATTTATCCTGATCTTAACATCAAGCTTCCTGGCAAAAATATATTTGAAACAAGGTTTTTGAAGAAAAACCTCAACCCAGGTTGGTTTTGATTACATTTATACAGAGTTTTGTGTCATTATGGAATTGATTTGCTTTGTTTGGTGAAACAATTTTTGCTTCTCTTTGGCAAATTTTCAGTGACTTTGTTGACTTATCTTTCCAATTTTGATATTACAGAGCTCCACTTTCCGATATATTCTAACAAATCAAATCCTCTGTTTTTTTGTAACAATAAATGTTTTTTTATTGAGAGTGTCCATGTATGCCCATCGAAAAGTTATAATTCTCTACTTGTTTTCTTCAAAATAAGAATTATTCAAAATAATATTCTATTATGCTAATTTCAGTCAATTTACTCAATTCAGCTTCTTTCAATTTTAATGCTATTCACATCAGAATATCAGAATTAAAGAAATTTTCTTAAAGTTTGAATTGATTGCCTCAAGCTTTCACCAATGTCAAACCAGATATATTTTTTCCATGTTGTTTTGATTGAAATTGAGTCTACCTAATTGTTTGCACTGCAACAAAAACATCTCTGATCAAACATTTGTCATATTCATATTTCCTAACAAGCTATTCCAAGTGATACAAAGGTTCATGAAAAAATTAAATACAATTATACACCTTTACAGAAGTTTAAAGTCACTTGTCCCACAACAGAAACCTTTCTGATCAAACATTTTTGATACACATCTTCCCATATTGAATATTTCTTTTGACTTTATAACCTTAAAATTTGAAGAATAAAGCTCAAACTTTTAGGTTTAGAACCTGTTGTTTTCAATAAAGGATTTCTCATTGACGCCCAAAATACAACATAAGAAACAAAACTGTATGGGTTTATTTTCATGGTCAAGGCATGGGATAAGGTCTTGGCAAAAACATCATACTTTCATTTTATTCTTGTCTCTTTATTATATGTAACAATACAAACTAGACAACATAACCCCATGGAAAAGGTGCCATAAATTTATCAACCTAATATTCTCAGTATTGACAAATCTTTTTTATTTTTAAAAATAGCTGTTTTCATAATTAATTAACTTTATTATAAAAAGTTGTTGTTTAAAAATTTAATATCACAACCAGATCCAGGAGAGCTGCTAAAAAGAGTTATTTTATATCATGCCTGTGCTAATTTTTGTTAACTTTCAGATTTTATTAAAGCACGAAGAGAAGGACTACACGAGTTTATAACGCAACTGTTATCAGTTCCAGATATCACCAGGAAGTATGCTGCACGTTTCATGACTTAGTTTTGCCTAATTGTTGTGAAAATGAATAGTTGTTAGAATGGGCATTAAATAGTAAGGAGCTGGTGAAGGCTATTAATCATAGAAGATAAATTGTGAGACAGCTTGTGATTTAAGGTTGATTTGCCTATTTTTCTTTTAGAAGTTTGTGGTTGTATAGTTTTTAGATATGGTAGTTTTCTGACCTTGGAAAAGAAGGTTGAAGTATCACTTTGATAAAACAAGAAGCAGATTGATCTAAATACCTTGAAAATATCATCATTAGAAGTATTGGTCTCCAAAAATCTGTTTAACTTTCTTATTTTCTATTTCTCTGCACACAAAATACCATTGATAGGTATACTAAAAATTAAGTAGACTACCAAAACAGTAAGAATTATTACAGAAAATTGATACATCTGTGAATAAATTAATACAGTATATAATTGAATAACAAAACAGCAAACAAGTACAAAGAAAATTATATCTACTTTATCAGCAGTTCTATCAGTAGTTAACTTGGTCAAGAAGAGTGTACCCAATATTCAAAGTTAGATAAATTTGATTTCTTTGAGAAATGCCTAAGGGAGTAAGACTTATTATGGATGTGATAGTTATATATATGCAAACTTCTGTATGATGAATAACGGTAATTACCCTCACAAAGGATGTTTGAGTTGATGTCAATGGATGTCAACAAAAATCATAACAGTGGGTTATCTTTTAATATTCACAGGAGTGCTATTACAGCAAATATCTTCATTATTTTACTCCGACCTAAGACCATACTGCAGTGTTAAATATTTTTACACAGCCACTCAATTTTTTAATCCAACTTCAATGACAAACAACTTCAGATGTTTATTTATCATTCCTACAAGTTTTTTGAGTGATGCAAAAGTGCAAAGCAAAGTCAATATGACATTTTGACTGATTATATGATAAAACTATTAACATTTTTATTCAATTTTAACCCCATCAAACTAAGTCAAGTGCTTTTCATTTCAAGCACGTTATTTTAAGTTCATTATTTCTCAACTGTGATTTCTGCCCATTTCCTACACAAAGCTAGTTGTTTAATATGATGAATATCTAGTAGCAGTTTGGGTTGTAACTAGATTTGTATTTCTTCATCCAAATCAATTTTTGCTTATAGTCCTGATGTCAGAGAATTTCTCTCCCTTGACAATCCAAAAAATGCTCCAGTCCAAGATGACGACATGGATGACACAGACGAGAAGGTTGATGAAATGGTATGTTTTGGATAGGATTACCAAACTTGATACTTGACACAAATCTTATATCAACTGTTGTTCCTTTGTATTTTCATTGGCTACTTTGTATTTTTATAGCCATTTCATTGGCTACTGAAGTTTGGTGTGTTTGTTTCATTTCAATAGCATGACATACAATTGATTTTGGTCCATTTTTAACGAAGATTTTCTGGGATAGAATTTATAAGTGCATCAAGAATGAAAATAGCATGAGTACTTATTTGATCAAAAATGAGTTTCTTCTATGTTCAATTAGTATATTTTTCAAGTGTTTGGCTGGCTATGTTGTTATTAGGAAATCACAAAGCTATTCTTATCTCTTTGATATGGCATTCTTAAGCAGCCTCCCTGTTGTCGTACCTGAAACAAGCTTTACATAAATCTGCTTAACTAAGCTACGGAAAGCCATTTTGCTTTATTTTCTAAAGATTTACTGCTTAATTCAATTGAGCGAGGCTTTGTGTTTTCACGAATAATGCTAGCAAAACATTTCTGCTCTGTGGTTTCAAATGTTGGCCTAAGATTTCAGAACACCAACAATGAAGTGCTGCCCGCGTAGTTTTGTTCTTAGAAACTTGGTAAGCTTACTAGCTTTTATTGCAACTGTGTCTTAATGAAAAAGGAGTTTTATCTTGCCAATAAACTGGTTTTTTGCGATTTTTTTAAGGCAGTGTTTTGTGAAGCGGATTTGACTTTTTATTCGCGAGTTGATCTTGCTCTTAGGGACCTATGAGTTTTATTTAAAACTTTAATAATGAATTTGTTTTTATCTCCACTAATTCGAATTTGGGTTATTGTTCTGTACAAGTCTTTGTTTACTTTGCAGACGAAAGATATGGAGAAAGTAGACCTCGGTGAATCCCACAATCCCAAGTATGTAATTCAAAAAATATATTACAAGATCCGAGGGTTGTTATTAATAAAACTGTTTTTATTGATGTTCAATGAAATTGTTTAATACTTGCGTTCTTTTGAGAATTTTATGATATCCATTGTCCATCTAGACGTCGGGTCTCAAATTGATTTAATTACTGTTTGGAGTCCACAAATTGGTTGCGTCTGACTTGACGTAGAAATTTTCCTCTGCAATATTTTTGCCTTTCTCTCATTTCTGCCATACTGCCTTCCCGTTTTGATAAATTTTTCTCTCTTGTTTGTCAGGGCAAAACCAAGTGACTTTGAGTTCTTGAAGGTCATCGGAAAGGGCAGTTTTGGCAAGGTTTGTAGCCCCTCTCTTGACCTGTTATACTTTCATGTCCCGACCCTGTAGGTGGAGAGCCTAAACAGTAGTATGAGCTGAATCTGGTCCATGTCTTGGCCATTCAATTACAACCTGTTATCATTTGGGCTACAAGTGTTTGAAAACACGACCTGTAAATTCGACCAATGTTCTTGATTTGTGATACGTCCAAACTAGTTGATATAATGCATGCATTATGTCGAAAGAGTGAAGTTAAAGTATTGTTTCTCCTAGCAAATGTATCTTGCTGATATTGCACTGTCTATCGTTAAATTTGGAGTTGGAAGATTCAGTACTTATATTCAGTCAAAACAGCGTTTGTTTACGCTCTATTTGTCTTGGCAAACATAACGAAGTGGTGGATTCAGCGCCGTTATGGCCCCTGTAAAGTTGCCTCATTTTGTAGCCATTCTCTTCTCTAGGTTTTACTAGCGAAGCACAAGCAAGATGGCCGACACTACGCCATCAAAGTGCTCAGGAAGGCCGCAATTCGAAAGCGCAATGAGGTATGCTGCTTCTCACATTAGTGTTACTTTTGAAATACTTTGTAGCTTGCTCATGCATAACTGCCGAGGTTAGTATGATCTCGTAGCTCCTATTTTGGTACAGCTACTCAATTCTATGAAAAACGGTGCATAGACAACTAGTTAGGAAACCGACTAAATCGCTCTTATGTCATGAAACTTCGTGAAATTCGATCTATCAACTTGTAGTTGCTCTCTGTGTGTAGTAGTCTGCGTTTTTAGCATCCATGTTCTGTGTGTCCGTTTGTATTGTGCAAATAGTTACAATCAATCTTTGCTTCTTTGGACTGACCAGTGACCGTGACATGACATTAGTCAGATACGACTTAGTCTTTGACTGGCAGCAGTGAATAATGCCAATTCGGTGTTGCTGCTGACATGAAATAGTCCGATACAACACGCAGATGCTGTCCATGATCGTAACGATAAAGTTGTTTCATATTTTTTAGGCTCGGCATATAATGGCAGAGAGGAACGTTCTTCTTAAGAATGTGAAACATCCTTTCCTAGTGGTAAGCGTGTTGCATAGTCGCTTTTCAACATTCTGTTTATAAAGAGACTCCTTTCATAATTGCTTAGTTCCCTGTAAATATATCTGCTTTGATGACGTGAACTTAGACTCGGGTTGCCTGCTAATCGTACTTTACTTAGTATCCATCAAGAATAAAACTGCACATTTACTGATTTATTTTGTCATTTTTTTTAGATTTAAAAATTTGACTTGAATTTTTCAGGGTCTGCATTATTCATTCCAAACAAGCGACAAGCTTTACTTTGTTTTGGACTACGTCAATGGTGGAGAGGTATTCTTGCTTTTATTTACATCTCAAAATAGCCTGTTTCTCTGGCCTAGGCAATGATTCGAGCGTCCTTTTGAAGTCTTTTGCTTCCCTCAAAGACTTGATTACATCATAGAATCTCCATGACCTGATCCAGCTAGTTGGTGTTATAAACATGCATATGTCTTGTAACGTCGCACAGCTTTTGCGATTAGATGTAGCAGTGAATCGTAGAAAACCAGCAGTCTCTTCATAAGATTTCTTGAACGAATCGACTGTCTCAATCTAATAAGACATTAATTCCCGAGGAACGAGACCCTGATCAACTGAATCTTTATTTGCACCGTCTCAATGCTCCTCGTTCCCCTGTGCTGTATGCAGCCATGCTGTCCATTTTCTCTATTCTGACTCTGCTAAATCTTTCTTTCAGAACGGTATTTTCACTTGCTTATCTTTTTTCTACAGGTAACGAAGCAAGCATAGATTAAAGGCAATCTGTCACGACGTTGATTGGTTATAAGAAAAAAGGGATTTTTATTGTTTCCAGTCCCCCTTTAATTTATCGCATTGTAAAAAATTTGGCGGAGCGCTGGAATCGTGTTTAGGCCATTGTTCCAGCTATTGTTCTCGTTAACCAATCCACAACGAGACAGATTGCCTTTAAATAAGTATTTGGTAGTATTACTGCTAGATTCAAATCTAGACAATGAATTATAATAGTCTGTTTATCTGTCAGCCTTCTGCTAATTGGCTAAGTGTGCAATATCCACGGGATCTGTTTAATCCTGGCTCTACTTTTGCTTTTAATGCTGTTGTTTTCTTTCAGCTTTTCTTCCATTTACAAAGAGAAAGGTACTTTCCGGAGCACCGGTATGTATAATAATAATAATCTACCATATTTATACAGGATAGTCTTTTCAGTAAAGATAATACTGCTATCACTAAGGGTCCTGTTAAAATAAAAGTTTGTAAAGTAAAAGGTTCAAAATTATAAGAGATTGAAGTAAAAGCTTAAAAAAATTTAAAAGGTTAAAAAAGTTACACTACAGAAGTTAAAAAAGTTACACTAAAAATATAGGTTTCTATCTAGATAGTATCTCATAACTAAAGCTGAAATGAATTGTAAGAAGCAGGTAGCCGCAAGAATGCAATGGGGGGGGGGGGAGGTTGCATTGGGGAGGGGGGCTGAGGAGTAGGCAACAGGCATATCATATCAAATAGGTCTTATACCGCAAAGCCTAAGGTAGTACGAGAAAGGGGAGACTCGGAAGAAAAGGAGTGTCGGAAGAAAATTAATTCCGTAACCTATGTTTCCACATTTTCACGCTAATGTATTTTATTATGCTATGTTTCCACATTTTCTGTTATCTTAAGTCATACCAATACCCTTAAGTAATTAGACTTTGACTACATTCCTGCGAACACATGTTAGGAAGCGAGAGTATCTGTAACATATATAAATAGATGGGTTTTTTCATATTTGCCGCGTTCGCACGTGCCATTACCAGCAGGAATGCTCGCTTTCATTAATATCCAGTTCTAGCCAATTATTTCATGAAGGCAAATGGCCTGAAGTGCAATTTTCAGCTGGTGTTCATGAGAATGTGTAGCTTAGAAGCCCAACATAATTATCATTGCATAACTTGGCAAAAACATAGAGGGCGCCGACATTTTAGTTTAGCTTTCGGCATTTCATGTGCGCTGTCACCCACTTTATCAATTTCATTAGTATCATTTCATTTGTATCTAAAAGTTTCATTGAATGATCGTGTTTATCTTTGAAGAAAACAAATGATTGGCACCTGGCCCACATTTTTGTGTAGCTCAAGCTAATATCGCCTCCGCGTTTATTTTCTAGAGCACGATTTTACGCAGCCGAAATTGCATCAGCAATAGGATATTTGCACAGCCTCGGTATCATTTACAGGTACGGCTAGTTGCCACGTTACGATTCAGCCACCTGAAGCCCCTCTATTTAGCTATATGAAGTCCCCATGCCTTGCTATTTTGCTATGCAATAGTTAATGATGATATCAATTGAGTTGCCAGTATCAAATCAAAACACACTTTGAAGAAATGGACAAAGAACTAGAACGAACTTGGACAGAACAAATTAATTGTCTCACCATAAGTGCTCAATGAGTGCAAAATGAGTGAGAACATTGAGAAACTAAACAAGCCTCATTTCCTTTTTGCTAATATCACCTTTCAATTTTCGACACCATCAAAGCTTTTAATTAATCGTTTTCAATATTTACACATTGTTTTCCTGCTTTTGTTAGCTTTATCGTGAAATTATCACGAAGTTATTGATTGTGATCACAATATACATTATGTTGTTGACAAGACGCAAGGAACACGGAAGGAAATTGTAATGGCTTTGGTTCCTCCTTTGGGTTTTTCGGCTTGCGTCAGTGGGGTTTGATGGCTTGCTCACGTCCTGTTTCATATTCTTAGAAATTAATTTTATGCACTTAATGTTAAAAAAACTTTTAGACATCTGTTGAAGTTAATTGTGACCATCAGCAATCAAGGGATCACACACACAATGGCGAACAAGAAGCATATTGAAGAATGCGTTTTGCATTTCTGGGTGTCGTTGCTATGTTGCTCTCATTATACCAGCAGTCCATTCTGCCAATCCAACTTGTTAGACAACTTTGTGCGTACTAGACTGGTTACTTCATAATGAATGGACATGAATTGAATTGAATCACCGTTTAGATATTTGTGCCTAGTAATCTCATTGTTTTTAGGGAATTTCATTTGTTCATTAAAGCATCAGAAAAGAATTCCATAACAAGCTGAGTTATTGCTTTTTATCATAGGGACTTGAAACCGGAAAACATTTTGCTGAGTTCTGAGGTACCTTTTCAATCTTTTATCTTAACGAAACTTAACGAATTGAGATGTTATGTTTTCGTAGAATTATGTTGTTGTTCAGTCTGCTAGACCTTAACTGAATACACCGCTGTTGGAAACCGCAATCGCCGCTCACCTTTTTTTTTAACAGGAGATCAAAACAGTTATGTTTCCAGATTCTTTATATTTGATCAACAACATTCACGCAAACTTATTTTTACGCACGTTCTCTTCCTGTTTTGTGTGTAGTGTTTTTTCTTCATGGTCATACACAAACCATCCTTTCAGTATTCGTATCCACAATGTACCTAAATATGCAACAAAGTGGTGTCTTTTACGCAATGAAGTGGTGTCTTTTTATTGTGCCCTGGTTTTATTTTTGCAGTCAAAGCAAAAGTAAACATTTGTAGAACTGACCTATGAACTTAAATTGCCAGGAGAAAAAAGCAACTTAAGCTCCCATTGATTATACCTCACATTTTCACAATCACATTGTCATTTTTCTCATCAATAGTTTTTTAATCAAGATACTGTAAAAGTTTGACTTAAGTTGCATGCTACGTGGGTCACTTAAAATCCAAATAATCCGACCATAAGTTGAATAATGTTGTGATAAATTGTTAACACCCTTTGACCTGTACAAATCCTTTCTATAATTACAATCGAAGCTTAAAGCGTCGTTATTATGAAGCAGATTAGGGTCTCCTTCACCGGGCATTGTCTTTAGCTGCTACGAATGTTATCAAGATAAAATAATGTTGATGTTACGAAAGGTTTGGTGATGATGCAACAGCATATGAATGCAGAAAACTGTTTTGTAATTACGAAAAGCAGTGCACGACGGGATTCCACAACAGCTGGCTTTCGGGTTAACTTGCCCTAGTTGCTTAAGTTTTTATGGATTCTTATCTCGAACTCGATCTTGAGCTATATGTTTTTCGGCATAGTCTAGAAACCCTATCACAGACCATTGACTTTATAACATGATTCGGAATGCCAATGAGAAGATTCGTTATAATAAAGCGGTTTTGAGTATCCATAGGAGGTGGAGCCGAGGGGAAATTGAGAAAACTCTAGTAAATGTTCGTACCCCTTATAGAGTAGATGGTTTATTTTCGCACCCGAAATAAAAGTTTTCACAATTTCAATAATATGAATTCACAATAATTTCACATCCCTAAAATCATATTTGATGTTTACCGTGCTCAGGTTATGAATATTCCTTTGCGTACATAATTAATTTGTATTCAGATATTTTCAAGTTGGTAACCAATCTGTTAGATTGTATATAAAGTGTTAGTTATGAAACTTTATATTCCTCATACTGTGAAATGTCATATCCTTTTACCCTACGCCCCCATTTTCCCATAGCCTCTTCTCTAATATTCCCTTCGCCCCCATAATTAGATACACTATTTTTATTGTTCGATTTTGCTTAACTGTTGCTTATAGATGCAATTTCTTGATACATAGGGTCATATTATCCTCACTGATTTTGGTCTTTGTAAAGAAGGAATTGAAGCTCTTGGAACGACTTCAACATTTTGTGGAACTCCAGAGGTACGAGATTATTGATTTGGAAAATCTACACATTGTCTACTTCCAGCTTACTGTTTTTGCCATGAAAACAATAATGCCTAAAACTAATCCCTTTTTCTTACTCCAAATTAAATGGAAATCATTTATTGAACATTAATGCAATTTTTTTAGCTATCAATGTAGAGAAATTTAGTATGAATGTATTGAATTTTACCCTTTTTCTTTCTCTATACCCTGATCACGCCATTAATGGTGTTCTGACTCTATTGATCCATGCCATTCTGTTTCTTCTATGTTCCGCCCTTCATTCTATGTTCCGCCCTTTTCTTCTATGTTCCACCTTTTTTCTTCTATGTTCCGCCTTTTTTCTTCTATGTTCCGCCTTTTTTCTTCTATGTTCCGCCCTTTCCTTATATGTTCCGCCCGCTCTTTTCTTCTATGTTCCGCCCGCTCTTTTCTTCTATGTTCCGCCCTTTTCTTCTTTGTTCCGCCCTTTTCTTCTATGTTCCGCCTTTTTTCTTCTATGTTCCGCCCTTTCCTTCTATGTTCCGCCCGCTCTTTTCTTCTATGTTCCGCCCGCTCTTTTCTTCTATGTTCCGCCCTTTTTTTCTATATTCCGTCCGCTCTTTTCTTCTATGTTCCCCCCTTTTTTCTATGTTCCGCCCTTTTCTTCTATGTTCCGTCCGCTCTTTTCTTCTATGTTCCGCCTTTTCTTCTATGTTCCGCCTCTTTTCTTCTATGTTCCGCCTTTTTTCTTCTATGTTCCGATCTATTCTGTTTTGTCCCATTTCTAGGTCGTTCTGTTTTTTCTGCTCTGTTCCATTCCATTGTACCTGCTCCCTTCTGCCTCTTCTTCTACTATTCTTTTCTGTTCTATTTTTTCTGCTCTATTCTGTTCAGCTCAGCTCCACCTATGGATTGTTCTGTTTTATCCTGTTCTGTTCTCTTTTTCCGGATCTGAGCTGTACTTTAGAGTTCTGTTTTCTGTTATTTTTGTGTTCTTTTTTCCCCATTTTTCACTTTCTTTATTTTCTCTCCTGATTTTTTCTTCTCTTTTTCTTTCTGCTTTTTGCTGTTTCCTCTTGACTTTGGTGTTCATCCTTTCTCGTTCAATATTTCTTTCAATAAACATTTCGTTAATCTCTTTCTGTTTTGTACATCGGCCTGACACGCTAGAAGGCACACATTTAGTATTTGCGTTTAATGTTTCCGGGTTCTTTTTACGATGTTGATTATACGACCAATAAGCGTTCCGGTAGTGCAGGCCAATAGGCCTAGGCAGCGAGCATCTGAAACTAAGAAAATGGCGGCTGTGTGAAGTTACACATATTGTTCTAACATACGGAATGAACGACGACTTGATCAAAATATCTAACGATCGAAACAGTAGCTAACAAACAATATGATACCCCACACTTTTTTTTGATTCTCATGAAATTTTGTTCAGCCAGGACATAGCACGACATGTATTTTTAAACCCGCTACGAAACATCACTAAGCTGTAAAATACACAAGCCAACTCATTTCTAGCAGCAATTATTTACATTTTCGAATCCTTCTATTTCTATCGAGGTGATTTGTTTTGATTTTAGTACCTGGCTCCGGAGGTGCTGCGAAAGCAGGAGTACGACAAATCTGTGGACTGGTGGTGCCTGGGTGCTGTGACGTATGAAATGATGTATGGCTTGCCTCCATTTTACAGTCGAGACACAGCTGAGATGTATGACCAGATTTTGCATAAACCATTGAGATTAAGGACAAATATTTCTCATAGTGGCAGAGATCTACTTCAAGGGGTATGCTCTCAACTTGTCTATTCTAATTGTTTCTAGTTTTCTCTTTATAAAAGAACTTAATTGAAGCTATAGAAAACGATTTTTTGTGTTGCTTTATAAACTGTTGCTTTCGCAGTGGTCGCAGTTTAGTTGATTTTGAACTTTCCTTTTGCTTGAAAACAACTTTCATAACTGATCCTTATGTTTTTGCTAGCTACTGGCATGTGAAAAAGCTAGGAAGTAGGCGATTGGTGCTAAAGAATAGGCAATTAAACATTGCTAGACAACAGACAATTAAAGAATCCAAGAAATTGGACGAAATTGCTAGACATGCTGACTATGTAAGGCGATGTTATAAGTCGGTCTTTTGTTTTTTCTCCTCAGCTATTGCAGAAGGATCGAACAAAGCGCCTTGGCTCCTCAGAAAGAGATTTTGTAAGACGATCTTTCCTTAAACTTTTAATATTCACATAAATGTATCTCAAATTTTATCATGTTTCACGATCCAGTTACACATCTGTTTATTGTTGCTAGATGCATTATGGGTTTCATCGACTATTTGATATTCCGTTACTCAGAGTCTCATGATTGCGCACCCGCCAGACAAACTATAATCTTTATCTTTATATATTTAAATGTTCCAATACTATTTTTTTACATTTTGCGTGTCAACTTTCTTGTATCTCTAATAATTTTCTTTTTTTGGTTATCCTTTTACTGTATGTGTCAAAACTTCTTTTTCCATTTTAAATATATTACATTTTTGTTGATCTTAATATCATAGTCTAGGCAGGTTTCCGTATTTTACTAGTTCAAATTTTCTTAATTTAGCCAAAATAGCTTTCCGAAAGTTGTTGGCAACAAAAATCCTGTCTCTCTCATATGTTATGCAGTTCTCATATTTTATGGCCTAATACACCATCTCTAGTCTTTATTTCCTTCTAAAAAGCAAAATAATAAAATTATTCTTGAAAAAAACCCTTTGCGATAGGAAACTAACGTTTTAAGCCTCTCGACCTTACAACTGTTTAATGATAACTGCTGGAAAAAAAAGTTTTCTCATTTTTAACAGATTTTTTGCCACTGACATTCAGCATTTATCACCAAACTTCGTGCCAGCAGTCAGTGTTGTCCGGCTTTATCAGACTCCTATGTTTGTTTATCAGACTTTCAAGAGAACGTCATTCACGCCGTTTTTGTCTTAGCTAAGAACCTTTTTTAACATTCTTATTTTCTTATTCTTATTTAACCTCTCATATTTTATGGCCTAATACACCATCTCTAGTCTTTATTTCCTTCTAAAAAGCAAAATAATAAAATTATTCTTGAAAAAAACCCTTTGCGATAGGAAACTAACGTTTTAAGCCTCTCGACCTTACAACTGTTTAATGATAACTGCTGGAAAAAAAAGTTTTCTCATTTTTAACAGATTTTTTGCCACTGACATTCAGCATTTATCACCAAACTTCGTGCCAGCAGTCAGTGTTGTCCGGCTTTATCAGACTCCTATGTTTGTTTATCAGACTTTCAAGAGAACGTCATTCACGCCGTTTTTGTCTTAGCTAAGAACCTTTTTTAACATTCTTATTTTCTTATTCTTATTTAACCTCTCATATTTTATGGCCTAATACACCATCTCTAGTCTTTATTTCCTTCTAAAAAGCAAAATAATAAAATTATTCTTGAAAAAAACCCTTTGCGATAGGAAACTAACGTTTTAAGCCTCTCGACCTTACAACTGTTTAATGATAACTGCTGGAAAAAAAAGTTTTCTCATTTTTAACAGATTTTTTGCCACTGACATTCAGCATTTATCACCAAACTTCGTGCCAGCAGTCAGTGTTGTCCGGCTTTATCAGACTCCTATGTTTGTTTATCAGACTTTCAAGAGAACGTCATTCACGCCGTTTTTGTCTAAGCTAAGAACCTTTTTTAACATTCTTCAATGGAATTTAATTATGATGTTTTTTAAATGATATTTTGATGCAGACCTGTATGTAGTTTGGTTCTACATCCGCTGAACCCGACCGAATCGCAAACTATGTCTTTTTCTCCCTCGGTATACCTTTTGAAACTCTTGTGATGACGTCATCCTTGAAGCCGTAGTAGCTTCTGTTTATTTAATTCTGAAATTCAAAAAGCAACACCAGGTTGGAAATGACTTTTAAAGCATAGCTTGTAACGATGGCGAGTAGCGTATTTGGCACTTAAGTTCCTGTTGTGACATAGGCACATAGGGACATAGTCCCATCCAAAGAAACCTAGGCCCATGGAGTAGTGTTATAAGCATATTTAATTATAGGTTTTGTTTGTGATATTTGCTTTCTTTTTTTAGAATGATATTAAGGTGCACCCATTTTTCCGCACCATCAATTGGCAAGACCTTTACGACAAGAAGATCGAGCCACCATACAACCCCAATGTTGTGAGTCAATTGAATTCAATTCATTTATATTTCTTCACAGATGTTTGTTTATTTGTTTTTCTGCGGTAGATTTACCAATTATTGTATCTTCCTGCTAACCATGTTGCCAATGTGAAAGAGTGTTTTCTTTTGCTGTAAAGCGCCTACCAGAATGTTTCCACTCAATCTTTTGTTTTTCTTCGATTGCAGAAAGACCAGATGGACTTGAAGCACTTTGATCCTGAGTTTGTTAGAGAGTCTGTCCCAGGTAAACGACAAGTTATTTTATCTCTGTAAATGCCTTTAATTATAATGAGTTTTGTTAGGTTGGTGATGCATTGTTTATGAAATTTTTATTTTGACCAGCTATGCCTTGATTCCTTGATTGATACTCAGTTAACAGATAAATTAATGATCAAGTAATCAGGCGATTAAGTAGTCAGGTGATCAAGTAATCAGGTGATCAAGTAATCAGGCGATCAAGTAATCAGGCGATCAAGTTATCAGGCGATCAAGTAATCAGGTGATCAGGTAATCAGGCGATCAAGTTATCAGGCGATCGAGTAATCAGGTGATCAAGTAATCAGGTGATCAAGTAATCAGGTGATCAAGTAATCAGGTGATCAAGTAATCAGGTGATCAGGTAATCAGGCAATCAAGTTATCAGGCGATCAAGTAATCAGGTGATCAGGTAATCAGGCGATCAAGTTATCAGGCGATCAAGTAATCAGGTGATCAGGTAATCAGGCAATCAAGAAATCAGATGATCAAGTAATCGGTTGATCAAGCAATCAGTCGATCGAGTAATCAGGTTATCAAGTAATCAGGTTATCAAGTAATCAGGTTATCAAGTAATCAGGTGATCAAGTAATCAGGTGATCAAGTAATCGGTTGATCAGGCAATCAGTCGATCGAGTAATCAGGTGATCAAGTAATCAGGTTATCAAGTTATCAGGCGATCAAGTAATCAGGTGATCAAGTAATCGAGTGATCAAGTAATCGGTTGATCAAGTAATCGGTTGATCAAGCAATCAGGTGATCAAGTAATCAGGTGATCAAGTAATCAGGTGATCAGGTAATCAGGTGATCAAGTAATTGGTTGATCAAGTAATCAATTGATCAAGCAATCAGGTGATCAAGTAATCGAGTGATCAAATAATCAGGCGATTAAGTAGTGATATTATCAATGATTGTGTTCTTTGCTTCAGCAGCCGTTACGTATTGCTGTTTACCTTTCAGAATCATTAAAGAAATACGCTGATCATCAAATCAGTGCTAGTGTTGGTGATCCTGATGATGCATTTGTCGGTTTTACGTATGTCCCACCAACCGACGAATTGAATGAATGAAGAGTTTTGCAGAAAGTTGCACTGATTACCTCCTGGTATTGCGTTTACGCTACTAATGGTATTTAGAATTGATCTGAACAATGATTTAACGTATTGTTGATAAGAGGAATATTACTTGGAACTGTTTGGCAGGGCAACCCGCGCAATTACCGCGGCCCGCGCTTTTCCTTTGTCCTTTGTAAAGCGAACCCTTAGCTCTTTCGATTCCAGTGAACTAGGAACCTTGTTTTTTAACATGTGAATCGGCAAAAAAGGTATTTTTTGTCAATCTAAAATTAATCGACAGCTAAAACCCCTTTATGAATGCAACTGTTAGTCATTAAGTTTATAATGACAGATAGCCATTTTTACTTGCTTCCATATAAATGCACGATTTTACCTAGCTCGGATTCGTGTGATTTTGTTTTATGTTATAAATTGGAAGGCAATCGCTTATGCTAGCTGACTGATTTGAGTCGTCGGTCATTAAGTCTCTCATTTCGAAACATGCCTTTTTTTAAGTAGAATCCGTTGTCTAAAATGTTGTTATGAAAGTTTCGAGGCCATAATTCCTCATAACGAGTGGGTTGTTTAGATTAACACACAAAGTAGGACGCACAAGATGATTTTCTAAACACATACGTCATATGATCATTAGATAATGTAGTTATGAAATCTGGGGATAATCTTTTAACATCATTCTTTTCTTTTCTCATAAAAAGTCTTGCTTGATATCAAATAACTGTTTCATACTATTTCATTTTTTAAGAAATAATTATTGCTGTAAAATGAAGAAAATATTCCAGAAAGTGATTTGAAAATGGTTTACTTCTATGCTTCATTTTCTTTATAATTAAATGTTTGTGAAAGGGGAAATGTTTCTCCGTTTTCGTTTGCTAATTTTTTCATTTTATTTTTCATTTTTATTCTCACCTTTTATTCATTTTTAACAGCGTCAGTGTCGTTTTTATCATTTGCTCGTGAAAAATTATTAAACTAGTTTATTCGAAATTTGAATCTCAAAAGTACCCACAAATGTCTAGAGTACACTAAATCTGAAAAAAAGCAGAAAAGGAAACGAAAACATCGTCGTTCGAAATCCTTGTAACTTTTCAGTCTCGACTCGAAGCAATGAAACGAAGATGCAAATTTTTTCTAAATGTTGATCGTTCCAAACATTGGCACGGGGATAGGTGAAAAACTTTTTGTCCACGAAAACATTTGGGCAATTTCATATGAGTTTCAGAGTTGCAAAAAATACGAGTGTGCTAATCCGAAAACTCAGAAAAGCAATCAGTTGATTATGCCGTACCCCCGATAACTAAAATGGGGACCTACCAGTGGTATAGTGCTATCAAAATAACAAGGGGGGTTCTTGCACAATATTTTGCGAAAAAATAGCAAGTAGAAATTTTCCAATTTTCGGCATTAACAATAGGCGGGCTCAACCCCCTGAGCCCCCTAGCACTACACCCCTGGGTCCTACTATGCCCTTATACGTGCTTGTCAACCTGATCAATGGAGTTTATCCTTATGTATATTCCAACAGGTGGAGTGACTGTGAAACTTCTTCAATGAGCAGATAAAGATTTGGTTTAGAGTCAATTGTTTTAGCCTGAATTAAAACAGAAGAGGTCCGTAGAATGAACCTTGTGGGACTCTAATTTCTAAAGGCCCACTTCCCCAACCCGTTTGTTTTCAAAGTTGGGTGAATATTCGAATGCCTCCGCAGGCAAATATCTCCGTCGCAGGTCAGGGTCGCCTTCCCAAACTGAATAGTTAGTGCCGTAGGCTTGAGTTTAGGCCTTTCATAAGTATTTGGGAAAATCTCTCGCAAATAGGTTATATTTGCTAAAAGAATGGAAAATGTATCAGAATTGGTATTCTGCATGTGCAAAAAAGAATAGAATCCTGTTTCACTTTAATTGCTTTAGGCAGATAATTTGACTTTTTAAGCAAATGTTTAGGTTTCGCAGCGTTGTTGCTCCATATCAGTGGCGGAAATTGCGGAGTGTGAAGGGGGCAACCGCCCCCCCAGGTTTTGCCAAATTTTTGGTTTTGTCGGCAAAATGATGTCATTTGTCGGCAAATTTGCTTGCTTTTGTAGGCATTGCCCCCCCCCCCCCCACTTGGAAAATGAATTTCCGCCACTGCTTCATATAGCAGTTTATAAGACAACACAAGATTCTGTACATATTGAAATTGCTCTTTTAATGCCCCCCCCTTCCATTCAATGCCAAAGAATTGGGACACCACGTAGAATATGCATGTGTTGCTATACAAAAGATTTGAGACAACATAAATATTCTGGATTATTCTTTCCCATCATTCCATCTCCAATCGAAACATGCCTCATGGCTACACGATAACCAACCCATGGCGATGGCAGGCTTATTTTTGTTGTTTTTGTAAATTCATGGGTCCTTAATGAGTACACGGCGAAGAAAGGATTCCGTTCGATTACTATGGAACAGCAGCCGTGAGAACTATCAGTTGGCTTAGACGTAATCGCCAATGTGTCTGAGAAAAACTTCTGCCTCTGCAAGCAAAACACCGTATCCTTTCTTTTTGATTCGATTGCAAGAAGCCCAATTCCAAATAGGTCTCTAAATGAGTCTAATGCAGGCGATCGACTCTCGACGTATGTCGGCCGTTAAAGACTCGGCAGCTGGGGCTTATACGAAATTCGTTGCATTTTTTTAAAATTTGAAATTCTTGATATCACGTAAAAGTTTATTTTCTCAAAGAGTTTGATAGTTAAATGGATGGAAAATACAATATAACTCAGTTTTACCCAATAGTTCTCTTTTTATAGCAGACTTAAAAGCTAACAGGGATGGGCATACCAATGTATTACCTCGAGCTGCTTGCCTTTGCTGGATACCAAGGGTAACGCGAACTCCTTCTGTCTCACAATAGAGGTTTTTAATGTTTATGTAAATATATTCTAAAAATGCTAGATGGAACGACGACCGGGTTCTACCAATGATCCAAAACATGGCGCCATTATGCTTTTTAGGGACAATCTGGTTTTTCCAGTAAATGCTGCCTTATGGCAGAAACGCATGTTTTAGTTGCTGTTTTTAACTGCAACTTTCCTAATACTAAATTCCGAGTGAATATTACCTCAAGGGTCACAGTTGAACACGTTTGCTCGATTTGCTAATTTCCAATATCCAGGGTGACCTAATTTCTACCTAAAGTTTGGGGTTTAGAGAAGGGTCAAAGTTTATTGAAAAACTCTGAACGTTGATCCTGGAGGTACTGGAAGCCACTGTAAGCAGGGAAAGGGGGCAAAGTGCCTCAGGGCTTTGAGGTCGAGGGGGCCTTAAGTAGTAATGGACTCCATTTTAAGAATGAAATCAATGAAACTTAGGTATGCCTAAAAATAGTTAAAAGTTCTAAACGATTGCAAGAAATGACTGCAAGAAATATTCTGAAATGCATTTTAAGACAATCTAAGGGCATGGTCGCAAAAACTTCCTGCGAGCGGAGCGAGCAGGAGAACCTCGTCTTTCGGTTTTGTTTCAAGGCCTTCAAAACCTAAGCACCCACAGTCACTCGAAAGTTGAAGCGATGATGACTAACGAGAACATTCTCTTTGATAAACAAAATCAATTGCGTCTGTGGGGGATCAAGTGAATGACCCTGCGCTGTACAAACGCCTCGTCCCTTTAATAAAGACGAAACTCCAGAAAGGTTCCCGGTTCCTTGTTAATAATGTATAAAAAGACAAAAGCGAAAAGCACTGCGAATGTTCTATTTATTTACTTATGAAAAGACTCCTTGATACTGCGAACTTTACATTAAAACAACATATTCCATGAGTGAGATCATTTCTAGCGTAGCGTTCATCTTGCGAGTCGTGTCTCTTACTTGTCTGTCTGTTTTCGAATGAGTTGAATTGCATGTCATCAATCACATGACCAATCGATTTCCTTCAGCGTCAAAATGCCACACCCCCACATTGAAATATCTTAGGCCACACCCTATTTTGTCGGCAAATTGGTGACTGGCACCCCCCTATGTGAAAGAGCTTAGCGACGGCCCTTTCCACGAGTATCGGAAGCTACAGTTGCAGTCAGGGGCGTAACTTGGCCAGTAGGTTTGGGGGGGGGGGGGGTGAAAAGGGTTTCTGCCCTGCAAAACTGAGTGGTGCCCTGCAGACCTCGTAGCAAAGGTTTGTCTATATTCTATAGGTTACTAGTGAAAGCTTCACCAGTGTACACTGGTCTTTACCAAGGACAAACTTCTAAGCAATAAAAACAAACTTGAAACTTCATTGCCTATGAAATATCTATTTCTCTACATGAGCGTAAATTATATGTCAAATTTCCTTGATAATAAAGATTATATCTCGTAGCATATGATTTTTTGGTGCATTATATAGGCGGAGTAACGAAATTGAGCCCGGGGGGACTAAGAATCACCTTTAGTGATATAGGAGGACCCACCATGGTTGGGTCCGACGTGAAGAAAATTTTTGAAATTTTACCTTGTAATAGGGCTAAAAAGCATCTTTCAGACTAAAATTTAGCAAAATACTATTGTGCTAAAAGAACTGATTGTTGTTTATTGGGAAAAATAGGGAGGGGCATGTCATGCTAAAACTCTAGTGATAGACGTTGGGCAATGAAAGAAACGTCAACCTTTCGTTTCAGACTGCACATTGTTGTGAATGACAGAGGAAGATGTTGTTTTGATTGGGAAATATTTATTTCCTGAACAGAAATGTGCAGTTTCTTGTATCGAGAAGGCCATCCAAAATTAAAAGATTGCAATGATACAGAAAGTGATTTACTGAATTAATGCAAATAAAAGAAAAAAAGGAAAATATACGTGAAAAAGTTAGTAATTAGATCAAACAAAATCGGCATCTTAACAGTTTACTCTCTTTTTATTTCATGCACTGTTAAAAATTAATAGAAAAAATGATAAAAAAGTTCTTATCTTGACTAAAGTGAGGGCCTTCAGCCCCCTATTTCCCCCAGTGACGCCGTGCTTGTCATGAAAATAATTTACAACTTAAATTAATTTATATGGACCCAACCTTGCCCTCATAAACATATGCATCAATCATTGCATCCATTGGCTATGACTTTCGGTAAGAAATGCTTTCGCCTTGCAAATAACGGAGCTTTTCCTTACATACCTGTTCCGTTCTCTAAAATGCAATATCAGGAAGGTAGGTTCATAGCAAATATGATATTTCCATTTCAAAATTTCTAAACGGCCCTTTACGAACTTCAGAGGTGACATTTATGCGTGGCAACAAAGCTCTTCTTGGCGCCCTGCGAAATCTTCGATTGCCCTGCGAAATCGACTATTTTTTAGATTGGGGAGGGGTGTCACACCCACCCACCCCCCACCGGTATTTTCGCCCTTGGTTGCAGTTCCAGTAGAAAGGAAGTCTTTTTGTTCGTTTCTTCAAACCAGATCCATGCCCGCCTGGACCAGTGACCCGGACCAACCTTTTGGCCCGGACCAATGAAGATGAAATTGTCTCGGATTGGCATCGAGGCCAGTTCTTCTTGTTGCGGATTGCGCGCACGTTTGACAAGAAATAAAAATATCGTGCTTGTGACACTATATCTTAACCATTAGGGTTTCGGAAAAGAAGACGAAAAAGTATAAAATATTGTATGACATGTCTGAAGACTGGGATTTAGAGATTGAGACTGGTGTTTCACAACTGAATATAACCGAAAATGCCAATTTTTTGCGCCAGGAAGAGCCAGTGGCATTTGGGAAGAGTTTCAGTAATGGGGGTGCTGCAGATTATAACCAGTCGTTTAGAAGTAATCGTGGCTATGGAAGAGGGCGAAGGGGAGGCATGAGGAACGACCAAAGGACCTATGAAAGGTTGTTATACAAATTTGTTATTTTCCAATGCTGGGAGCCCATGTGTGCTTGCGAACATGAACATTTTTGTCAGTGGCCTAGATAAGAAATTTCATAGGAGGGGCGTAAAACTGAGATTTTCCAACAAAAATCTTACAAACATTTTTAATTTTTTCATACATTTGATCATAGTTCGGTTCAGTTTAGTTTTTCATATTTTAAAATTCCTCTACATACAATATCTTACTACAACTACATTACAAATAATTACATACAATGGTTACACATTACATAGAATACTTATAATAACTGGCAGTAAATAACAGATACGTAAGATGTTGTTTGCAAGGGAGTTGCTTTGGAAGGAGCTCTCTCAGTAGATGAACAAATCGAGGAGAGAGCACCCCTCCTTTCTAAAGTGGTTTTAAATGTAATTGATCATTTACATGAATGACAAACAATAAATTTCGCTTCAGAGCCAAATTTGATAGTTCTTGTTGAATGAAAGGGTTTTAGGCTTTTGACAAAAACTGACAATAGACAATTATCTTTTAATATTTACTGGAATATTGTTCCAAAAATTTAGCACCAAAAGAACACACATTCCTGATACACCAGATGACCAAGTACTTTTGTCCTGGTAGTGTATGTATGGGGACTCATTTAAGAGTGGAACTCTTTCAGTAGCAAAGCCAATCAAGAAAGGAGGTCCCTTTATACACAAAAATATTTCAGCACTTCACAGATATCAGAATAGATAATACCAAAAATGAAACTCCGATTTCTGTAAACGGGAAGTGAAAAACAGTGTGAGAAATATTGAGGATTAGTTACCAGATTTGAAACTTTGTTTCTTGCGTGGGCAAGTTTACATGCCTAACTTTGTGACTGTGCTCCTGAAATTAGGCACATTTAAAAATTTGTAGTGGTAAAATGTTATTAGATAGGGACTTTGGGCGGCCAATATGCGAAAGTCATCATTCAATTTTATAACATAAAAAGCCAGTCCGGAAGTATTGACAAATTGCAGGTCTAAGGAAATTTAAGTAAACTTTCTCGTTTTTAAGTAAACTTTGAAATTAATAAGGACAAGCATATAGTGACAGAGAGGCTTGAGGATTGAGTGCAACTGAGAAGTCCCCTGTACCAGAGATTTCCTTTCTGTAAGTTCATCTGCTGTTATCTCATGTATTTGTTACTGTTTTACTAAAAATTTCTAGCTATTTGTATTGATTTTATTTGGTTTTGCAGCAGTTCTTTTTTCTACAAATATTTTTTCAGCTATGGAAAGGACACCAATTGGAGGTCTCAAAATGGTGATCAAGAGAATGCAGGAATGTCTAATGGAAATAGAGAAGATTCAATGAAAATAATGGTTCTGAACACAAACATAGGAAAAGTCATAGGTATGAAATATAAACACAGCTACTGAATTTCAGTTCCATTCATTTATCAATCATTCCTAAACAGGGACGCTGGAGAAGGGGGGCATTAGAGGTCAACTGCCCCTGTTGCCTTTTGATAGGGCAAGAGGGGCCAGAGTGCCCTTTTCATTGAAGTGCCCTTGAAGCCGGCCAATCGCAATAATCAGATATGTTCAAATGAAATTATGATTGTTGTGCTTAATTTATGAGTTTATGATGACATTTCTCAAAACTTTTAAAATAAATCATTTTGACAAATTTAGCCAATTTTCAAGATACCTACAGAAGATCAAAATAAAATGGCAGTTAGTAGAAGGAACTATTAGTAGAAGCTGGAAGTTATCTTTTAAATGCTCTTTTACTCAAGCCTGCCCCCTTTACCCCTTGGTCATTCCGGCATCCCTGATCCTAAATATGATTCAACCAGAGATGTATATTTATATGCCATCTTATTTTTTGGGATTTTATATTTATATTACATTTATATGCGGGATTTTATTTTTAAATATCATTTGCATGCCTCGTGGGGAAGTTGTGCACGGGATTCACATGAAATTCTGTGTTGCAACTGTGCAGATTAATCTGAATTTGCAATGATGCACCGGCAGGATTTGAGGAAATAATTATTGACTGCATACCCAAATTTTGTAGTCTGGTTTATATATTGATATATATTTTATAATTTTTAAAGGGAAAATGTTTCAGCATCTCTGCCAGTATCAAAAAAATTTATCTAAAGTCAATACATTACTTTTTTTAGGAAAAGGTGGGCAAACTATAAGAGAGCTGCAAGACAGCACTGGAGCTATTATTAAGGTATTTTGTTTATACAGCTATTGTATAATTATTTTATGTGTATATACACTTGGTGAGCAAAAGTATTGCACAGGCTGAGACAGAAATGGCCGCACCGCAGCAAATTTTTTTTAACAAACCAAAATTAAAGTGGCCATAGTAAGTTTCATAAAAGTTATAAGATGACTTTTTAACTGGAATATGTTGGACAATTTATCAAGGTTTGCTGGTGAAAATAGTTAGTGCATGAATATTCTTGATTTTTGCCTATTTCTAAACAATATCGACATATTGCAAAAACAAAAAAATTGAGCCATGATGATTGAAGTACCTGTGAAACATTTGCAAATAAAATAGTTCATCTTTGCACCAATTTGCGATATCTTCTTATAATGAACTCGGGGGTACTTTCTTTATGCTTGGGTGTCTAGAACTGCTCATTTTCCTCACTTTTGTTGGAGAATTTGCTAAATGTGTTGGTCGGAAATTTTTGGAGCCACAATGGGCCTAATCGCAGCGGCCGTTTCGTGATATATTGCAGCAAAATTCAATCAATAAAATGTGTCACAAATCGTGAAGTCCATCTTTTCCAACCGATTTCCATTTTGTAATGGAAACAAATAATGCTGCAAATTGCGTCAAACAACATTTCGTCCTCTCATTCAATGAAAATACCAAAATTCCGGCGATAAACAGGTTCACTCAAGTGCCTCAATAGCTGTAAAAGAGTAGGCTTAATAAAATGGCTTAAAATATGCCACTTTCCACCAAATACAAGTCCATTTATGATCAACTTGGTACTTCAATACCTAAATGTGATCTTGCAAATGTTTTTCTGAACTTATCGTGTCGCGATTAACAGAAAGTGTTACTAAACTTTTTGATAAAGTTTTGGCAAGTCTCGCAAAGGTTTCAAAGCTGGGAGACTGTCCAATAAAAAGTTAAACATTTTTATTTTTTAAAAAGTAACTTTTTTCAATTTCTAAATTAAAAGTGTTGTCAACGGTTTGAAGTTTGGTTTGATTAGATTTTAACCATAAAAAGACTCCCGGTGGCTTCACAAAAGTGGTTTGAGTTTTGATCGCTTTGTTGTCGACAATGCGGTCGCCATTACTGAATTGTCAAACCTGTCCAATACTTTTGCTCACTAAGTGTATATGTATTTTGCTTTGAGCTTGGCAGAAAATTAGAAAGATTAATGGTACAAAGTGGCATAGCTAAGAAAATGCATAGGAAAGCAAAAAAGTTCCCCACAAAAGTCTAAACAAATATTTTTGCAAATTTGAACATAACATAACTATATTACAACTGAAGTAAATTGCCCTCAGATATAGCCAAGATTTTGACTGGTTTTGAGGTGCTTTCCCCCATTACAGGGACCCTGTTTGATAAAGATACATAAATATTGCCAAAAACTGCACTGGTATGGATAATTCATGAAGTTAGTAAATTGTGATTTATTTGCTAGCCTATGTTCCAGACCTTTACTTTGCAGTGAGGGGTCTAGAGCATGGGGTATGTCCAGCATACCCTTTGATCCAGTCAGACTTATTGAGGTATATTTTGAAGAGGAGGGGGCCAAGGCAGGAACCTTGTGGAATACCACACATTACTGTCCTTGGCCTTGATTTGTAACCAATAGCTGTGCAGTACTTGCTTTCTATTTTCAAGATTTGAACCGAGCTTTACATTGCAGTGCTTCTAAAAATGTTCATCTTGCATCAGATGAGTCCCTTGCCCAGTTCAGGAAAATTGAAATGATAAAATGAACAAAGAAACATATATGAAACCTTAAAAAGAACCTTTTTAGATGTTTTGCTTTCACTTCATGAGTTAATGCGATTGTCATTAAACATCTTCTAGTATGAGATTTTGAATAAAAGTAAATCTTTAATACTGTAAAACTTGTAAAAAGGGGGTTTTAATATTCTTGGTTGTAGATTCGGAAAGACCAATGTGAATTTATTTCAACCCCAGTTGAAATTATTGGAAGCAAAGAAGCTCAGATTGCAGCCAAAGAGAAAATTGAAGATCTTACTGATGACATCACAACAAGAAGAATGAAGGAAACGGCAAGAGATTCATCAAAAGGCAAAACAGATGCATTTGGAAGGTTAATCGATTTATTACCAACTGAACCTTGTCTATCATTGGGCAGCACAAACAAGCAGAAGTATCCCACATCATTGTTAAATGAATTTTGTGTGGCATTCTTTTGAGTATGAAGATTCATTAAGCAAAAATGGCCACTGAATGGTAAAAACAAGGATACAATGAAATATGTTTGGCTGCCCCTCAAATTATGTCCAATTTTCACCTTGAAAATAATCTGTATAAGACACACCAGGCATTTCATCACTGTGAAGTTTTGGATGTATAGTGATGTAGTATGATAATAAGATGGCTTTGTATTTTGTACAGTGTTATGATATCCATTGCCATTATATATATCATTGTAGAAATAGTTCACATATACTTAGGAAGATTGCAGTTTGCTCTTATTTAGACATGTTACTAGGTGTAGTAAAACTTTGATTTTTCCAAAGTTTCTTTTCTTCAAACATTCAGGCCCCAAATTGACTGGAAAGCATTAGCAGAAAACCGAGAAGCAAATGAAAAAATTAGATGGGAAGGTCAGTAACTTATTACAAAGTATTTGTTATTAAAAATAGCAAATTATATAAGAAATAAAATACACTAAAGATATTGTTCACACATGAAATTCAGAGTTGTGTCACAATAGTCTGTTTATTTTAGTCTATCTAGACGCTCTGATAAGTGGAGCACCCTAGATAGCAATAGGATAATTACTATAATATATAAATATATAAGAAATAAGATATTTATTTTCTTTGATCTGAATAGAGAGAATGATATTAACCAGATAGCAGATTGAAACTGAACACAAAAGACAAAGAACACAGTATGTTGTAGTTAAGCTTTTTTCATCAATATACCCATCTTCTGTACCTTGGCAAACTTCTAAGCAGTTTTTCACTGGCAAATGCCATAACCTCAAATCAATTTTGTAATTTCACAGGCCTTGGAGATGTCATTAAAGAATTTTACGATGAACTGCCTGAAATCAGGGACATGAACCCAGTCGATGTTGCGGAGATAAGGTAAGCCATCTTTTGCACACCCCCATGTGTTATTGACACTCATCTGATATTTCATTGTGGTTGCATATTGTCCCATCAAACATAGCAGAGGTGTGTTGAAATAGCAAACTATTTTGAAAGTTGTTTCACTTTGTTTATGCGTTCATCTGCCGCTGTGTTAATTTCCTTCCCGGTAGGTTGGTCTTTTTGCTGCCCCCTTTCCTATCAAGAACTATCAGGGCAACCCAGCTCAATGCATTAAATTTACGATAGACGCCATCTACAAGTACATACTTCTTAAAATAGTGGTTTTATAGCCTCTTCTCCCACTTTACATAGTCCTGCATTTCAACCTGCTTAAATTCCCCCCTGTACAACTGTAGAAAAAACGATTGCCAACGAGCAGAATAAAGTATAAGGACCATATAAGTTATACCTTCTCCTAGCAGAAAGTTGAAGAAAAACCTTGCTGATTGAATGATTTGAAGAATTTATTATCTAGGCTCTTTTTTAAATTCATCAGTGTTATGTAACTTTTATGGCAACTGTGCCACCTGCACGTGCCAGTACAAGTTTATGGAAACCCACCCTCTCTTTGATGGTGCGTCCCTTATGGATGCCGCCAAACAACAATCGTAATAGACAGAGAGTTTTGCTTTCTTTTTACAGGAAAGAGAAGAACTCAATCACAGTACAGCATATGTCAGACGATAAGGAGATTCTGAAAATTCCAATCAAAAATCCAGTGCTTACTTTTGAAAATGCGTTTCACAATTACCGTAAGAAATTGTCTGTTATTACACGTACTTACAGTAAAATCAGTTAGCCTGAATTGCTTGAACAAAACATTTTTGCGTCATTGAAAAGAACATCTGTCCCTGCCAAAAAGTCCCTGGAACACAAATATAAATGTTTCCGTTGAAATACCCACAGCGCACTCCTGGTCCCCCACAAATGTTAGCTCCTGAGTTAAGCAACATCGTTATCTGAAATGAATCCGTTGGTTCACGGGGAACCATTTAACTTTGCATATGAAACGTTGGTCGGAGAGGGGAGCGGGGAGAGGGGAGAGGGGAGAGGGGAGAGGGAGGAGGGGAGAGGGAGAGGGAGAGGGAGAGGGGAGGGGGAGAGGGGAGAGGGGAGAGGGGAGAGGGGAGAGGGGAGAGGGGAGAGGGTGATGCAATCTAAATCTTCAAAATTTAGGGGAAGCGTACGAAGACTTGAGCAGGCATTGTCGCTTTCTGGAAAGAGCAGCAATGAGTTGGCTGGAAGCCAATCGAAAGTGGAATGGACGTCATAGCTGCTTTTGTCCCCTGTTAACATCGAATCTTTTTAATAATGTTATCATAGTACCAAGAGGAAATTACTGGAACATTGATGCCCTTGTTATACTCTGTGCTTTGGTTCTAAAATTTAACTGTTTCCTTTATAAATCCCAAGAAGCCGTTATTTCCAATACAGATTTTCAAGTAGGGCGATGCCCTAACAGCTGTGATCTAGTTGATCTTGAGTCTTTGCCCAGTCTTTTACGCTATGAAATTCGTCAGCATAAACGAATATCCGCGTGAATATGGAAAATAAAATTGGTATTCCTAAAAGGAACGATTTCGCTGATCTAACGATTAAAAAGTTACAAGCTGGGCTGAAAGGGACCGTAAGCGCCAAAGCTGAGGAGCGAAGCTGAGCAGAAGTCGTGTATCGCGAATGGCTAATGAGGTTTTATTTCTCTGGGATGAAAGTCGGCAGACGAAAAGGAGTGCGACGGTATATAACCGCGTGATCAAAAGTAAATGCCTAAAAGCTTAAGAAATATTTATTAGGAATAATGTGAACAGATTTGATTTTTAGAAAAACGAGTCCCAGGTTATGCATACATACACAAGTACGTAAGTCTACTGATAAAAATGGTTGCTTTTATATTGGATAAATAAAAGTCAAATAGTATATGATTATCATGGAAAAGTATTTAATAGTTAGGAAAGTATATAACAAATTATGATGAAAATTAGAGAAAAGTCATATTAGTAGAGAGCGATAAATGAAAATCATATGGTTTGTCTGAAGAAGTTGCCAAAGTATTTGAAGTTGGTCGAATAGGAGGCTGCCGAAGCCGTCGACCTTGCTAGTATACAGAAGAAGATGCCTAGCAATATGGGTGTGCGTTTGATTAAATAGATTGCAGAGAATGTTTATAACGAAGGTATTCACCGTTGGGATATAGGTACATCTTTCTTTGTAGCTCTCTCCCTAAAAAGAAGGAGATTTCAGGCACCGCGGAGCGTTGAGAAAAGTGGGGGGTCTAAAAAAAGTGGGGGGGGGGACTAAAACCGTATAAAAAGAGGCTTTTCTGATAGTTTGATACTTAATATTTGGCATTTTTGCAAAAAGTGGGGGGGGGGGCTAAAGCCTGGTGCCTGGATTTATAAATCGTGTCAGCCATGCCCAAACCATTTCGAAATTTTATACTTTATGATCAATGTGGTTTTCTTGGCTTGATTGCCGTTGTTGGTTCTTCCAGACCTGTCTGTGGATCTGATAAAATGTTTGTACAATGTTGAATTTTTTTTATCCAGTTCATCTACAGGCCTACATGTTATAATACTTTTTCCTGTTATATTCTTCCTTAAACCTAAATTGCACAGCCCTCTATATCTTTCTTAATTTGCCAATTCTTTTGTAGCTGAAATATTGGACACAATTTACAATCAGAATTTCACAACACCTTCTCCGATACAGGTTCGAGAAAAATTTATAAAAAACCGTTTGTTTAGCATTGTGTATTATAAATCGTGTGTATCTTTTTCTTGTTTTTTTTTAAATGTCTGACATTTTCAATTAACATTCATGTTGCTGCAAATCTTTCAATTCATCAATGTTTGTTTTCTCAGTGTCAAGCTTGGCCAGTTCTTTTGTCAGGAAATGACGTCATCGGTGTTGCTCAGGTTTGTTTTCTGTATTAAAAACCTTCTTAACTTGTTTTAAATTTTTTTTTGAAGTCTTGAAATGGTTTTTGTTTAAAAATTTTTCAACAATTTTTGTTTTTTCGTTTGGCATTTTACGGACTGGTATGATGATGGTAATGTCACGTTTAAAGAAAATATAACGATTTTCCCATTATTGTTTTTATTGCAGACAGGAACTGGCAAAACCCTTGCGTTTTTGTTGCCTGCCCTCATACACATCGACCAACAACCCACGTGAGTGATTATCCCTAATGTTATGAAGTCTTTCATATTTTGTCAGAGGCTCTTTCTTGTTTTTACTCGGTGCTATACTCGGCTAATTTTGGCACTGTTCGTCTTTGTTTTATGCTTTGGTAAATGGTCACCAAGCATTATATTCATCTTTTTTATCAATGTTATAAGATATATTTCTGTCCGGCAAAACTTCAAACCTTGCATGATTGCTACCACCCGAGTTCGTTTCCTGTTGCAATTTTTTCAACTACGCTACGGGTTATCTATCGCCGATAAGTCAAAAATAAAGAGCCGATCAAATGAACCATACCTTCCCTACACTGTTCTTCGATCCGTGCCTGGATGTAAGTTTCTATTCACCTTTTTGCGTTCTCCAAAGTTTTTACATTCCATGTAGTGTTATAAAATTTCATGGGTTTCAAAAGTCAAATAAATTTGATGATTAAAGAAAGTGAAGCACTTTGGCCGAATTTGAATAGCAGCTAACGCCTTTTGATGTTGCATTCACATTTCATTTTTTTGTAATGTGATTATTGGAGTTAAGGTGGGATGGTCTTCCATATACCTCAATGGCGCCCTTGGTACAGCTGGCAGAAATGAACCTTTAGTCCCACTTCATAATCTTATACGTGAGTGGATGACAGCACTGAACAGGGCCCGCGCCACGATTTTGAAAGTGGGGGGGGGGGGCAAGACTAAAAAAGTTGGGGGCCAAGGCTTTCTACCTCTTTTACTGCAGCTTTAAAACTACTTGTTTCGTAAAAAGGTGAGGGGGCCATGGCTACCCCGCCCCCCTCCCCCCGGTGTCGCGGGCCCTGCTGAAACACCTGTGCTTCGTCTTTCACTTGTTTCTCTTTGTTTGATGATTGTAGTGTTTGATTTTCTTTGTCCATCTTTTTTTGGCTATTTTATCTCCTTTTCATTTTCGACAGACCAAGAGCAAAGCGAGAAGGCCCTTCATGTTTGGTTCTGTCACCGACACGTGAACTCGCCCAACAAATCGAAGTTGAAGTTAAAAAATTCAATTACAAAGGAATAAGAAGGTACCCTCTAATTCATTATTTGCAGCAGCTTTCAAGTGTTATTTTGTCGTCTTAACATGTCGTCTTAGCATGAGCTCTACAATTAGGCCTAATTTCTTTCTACAATTAGGCCTCATTATTATTTGCAACCAACATCCACAAAAGCACATGCAGCACTTACTGAATATATCAAAATTGAACTCCTGTCTAGTTTCAGAAAGGTTTATTTGTTCATCTAGTTTAGGCTGTCCATTTCTTCACATTCTATCCATTCGTATTTTGCAGTTGCTTAGAAATATCAACACATTGTTGTTAAGGACAGTAGTCGATGTGGCATGCGAATTCGGATTTTCAAAATGAAAAATTTCAAATTTTGAATAACTTTTTCCACAGTGTGTGTATTTACGGTGGTGGAGATCGCAGGGAGCAAATTGGAATTGTTGAAAGGGGCGTTGAAATAGTAATCGGTAAGGCGACCTCCTATTCATATTAATCCTCATTTTCATGTCCTTCCCTCAATGCATTGCATCCCGATTTGCACTATCTTTGTAAGAACTGAGCACTCAGTTTAAACCATATTCTTCCAGCCCCAATTTTGACTTCAAATAAAGACGCTCTTGGTGTTTTGTATGTGAAAAGTTCGAACAAATTTCTTTTAAGTCGGAAGCACATTGCGAAATTTTTTGAACTGGAAGCACAAGGCAACATTTTGTTGTAAGGTTACCCCCATTAGACGCTTGATTGTGACCAAAACGTGACTAATGCCTTGCTATTAAATTTTTTTATTCTGCATTGATACCAACAATTCATTAAAGTTTGATTTACCAAACAGAAAAACTTCATGTAACTTCATCAAGAAAATGTTCAAATTAGAAAGTTTCATAGACAATTGTATGGATTGAACAGAAAATCGGAACTTGTGTTAATGACAGACATCTTCAGGGTCAGACGCTACAGATAAATTGTTAGAGCTTTTGTTTACGAAAATTTGATCCTTGTAGTCAGCCGAATTCCTTTTCGGAGCCAGGATCGGAAATTGTGATGTATGGATTGAAGTTCGAACAGAAGGCTCACGATATTGAACTCCCAGCAGAACTATGGAGGGTTGTTGGCTTTTGTTTCAATGATTCTATTTGTTTTATTTCAAAGGCACGCCGGGAAGACTAAATGACTTGCTGATGAATGGCATTCTTTCCGTCAAGCACGTGACCTACTTGGCAAGTGCTTTACCTTCTTCATATTCTCACCTATTATATATAAGCTGTTTCTTCGGAACTTATTTTCAAAAATACTGCCTTTTTTTAAGTATGATTTTTTATTTTGATCAATTTTCAGGTCTTGGACGAGGCTGATCGAATGCTTGACATGGGATTCGAACCAGAAATTAAGAAGATTATTCTCGACATAAGGCCCGACAGGCAAACAGTCATGACGAGGTTGCTATTGTCCTTCGATCGTTCTTGTCTTACTCGTGTCAGGATGTTCCATTAGCTGTCTTTTTGTCTTGCAGCTTCTCATTTCTTCTGCCCTTTTTTTCTTTCCCAGTCCCTTGAAAATTATAAATCCACAGTTCATATGGAGATGTTTTTGGGAGTTTTTCATCTTCAAAACAGTTGTTTCTGCTACGATACGATTAAACTTTCATAGGAAATGGGTTATGGTGCGGAGTACCCATGCATGCAACCCGGTTTCATGGTTATTCCCCATTGTCAGGAACATGTCTCAATGTTTTTACTTGGATTATCAATGAATATTTCACACTTGGCATATGAATAACGTTGGTCTTTAAAGTCTCTCGCAAACTCAGCGAGCCTGACAATATTGAATATCCCTGCCATTACCGGAAATTTATTTCTATAACACCTGTGCCGTCGACATGTTCAGTATTGTTATGAACGAAAGTCTTACATTTAAAAAGTATGTGTTATGTTCTACATCGTCTTCAATAAAACAGTTTGATAAGGCGTTTAATAGTTGGTTAGTTGGTTAAGGCAATATCTAGCAAAAGCGTAATAAAATGATATTGAATTATAGTGCCACGTGGCCACAGGGTGTCCAGCGGATGGCAGACCAATACCTGAACAATCCAATCAAAGTCAATGTTGGCTCCTTAGATTTACAGGTCAGTCTCGTTATCAACACGAGGGTTACTTTTTATTTAAAAGTTCCGTTAAGCAATCTGAGATCTCTCCTGAATTTATTTTTGGACTAATAATTTGAGTTTTTTGCTATTTATTTCCTAAACTAAAGTTGAACACTTTGTTTGTGGCAGGCTTGTCACTCAGTGACACAGTTAATAGAAAGAGTTGAGTCAGCGGATAAAAAAGAAAGGGTAAGTTTTAATGTTTTTGATTTCTTTTTTTGCAGATAGCATCTCTTGCTGTAATTTATTGCATGAGATAACTATTAAGTATGAATCACAGTTTTTGCGCTTTTATAAAGTATATTTCATTTCATAATATTGCTTTCAGAGTCTGCTGTAAAAAACTGACTGCTTCTCTTATTAAATACCTCGTGTAAAAAATCTTCATTCCAAGAGGTTCTTAGTTATTATATTTCCAATTCATTTTCTTCCAATTTTTCATCCTATGAAACTAGGTTGCATCAAGGGTGCGAAATTCTTCGCTTTCTAATTGTTTCGAGATCTTCAGTCCATTTATCTTTGTTGTTTCTTTGCAGATAATTCAGTTTATAAATGATATGGACCCAGAAGACAAATTATTAATTTTCGCTGGTAAAAAAGTAACGTAAGTATCTCACTCGCTTCTGGATATCTTGTCATGTCGATACATCATATTCTAATCAATTACTGAACGCCATTTTAGGAATCATCGATTTATAGGTTTCTGGTGCAAAATTTAACACCCCTTTGTAGGTTCATATTAGGCTATTAGTCTGAAGAAGAAGCCCACTTTGCTGCACTACCCTAACATAGTGAAATATGGCAACCCCTGCCGTTGGGGCATGTTAATAAACTGCAAAGGGCTGTGAATATTTTTTAAACCCAAGTTTTACACCACTGTCGATAATCAAGAGCCTGTTTTTGGCTCCAATTTTTCAATAGCCGATCATAATGTGTCTATGCCAAGACACAACAATATCTACAGCTGTATGTTTTCTTTAACGTTTGTCAATTTGAAAGAGTGCAATTTACTCTGTGCTGCGCCTGGCATACTGCTAAGGCGGTAAGCATATAGTCCAAAACAGGTGTATTCGTGTGTATAACTGTCTTAATTGATATCATTTTTGATAATAATTATTGATAATCACCCTTGATTTACGATAATCATGGCCTATCTAGAGTGGATGACATCTCGAGTGATTTGGTGCTAAGAGGCGTACATGTTGGCATCCAGACGATTCATGGTGATAGGTTCGTTGCATCTCATCTTTCCCTTCTGTTGACGGTAAGGTTTTCAGGGAACAATCCAAAAACTTAAAGCCAACAGTAAAAGATTGTATTTTTTGGAATTCAGTCTTTGAAAGTTTTGCTGGTAAATATTAAAAATACGTGAGTGATGCTCCATAGTAATGGTCAGCAGATGATAGGAGGAATGTGACGTCATCACTAGAAGATGGGTACAAGACCTTCAATGATCAGGTTCTATTGTTGCCTAGATACAGTTGGAGAGCACTGTTTTATACCATAGCAATCTACAGTTGTTTGCGCCTATCTTCCAAATTCATCCTTGATATCTCTACTAAAGAAGTAACAGTCAGAGATTGTATATATCATATATACCTGCCATTCATATAGGCATCATGTATAGTTCACATGTATAGTTTTGCTTACTTGAAGATTTTTGGTTCATTCGTAGGGAGCAGTCAGACCGTGAACAAGCTTTGGAAGACTTCAGAACCGGGGAGGCACGTGTGTTAATCGCAACTGATGTGGCGTCACGTGGTTTGGATATAAAAGACATCACGTGAGTAAATATCGACACTGTTATGTAATATTGGTGATATGTATTATCAATTTATGTAATCGTTGTTTGGTATTGCTGTGTTAGAATAGCCAGGAATGAAATATCGCTTTATCGCGTTCAGTTGGGCGAATTGGCCTTGGTTTGTTTGTTGATTCAGCGAATTATATACACATTCAATTTTTATATTACTGTATCAATTCGTAGAAACATTTGCAGTTATCAGAATTCTAATGAAAAACAAGATCATTGCCTGTTAGATATGTTCTGTTGCACAATATGATATGTCCAAATTTTGATTTAGGCACATTAACATATTTTATACTATGTTTAAATGTTGTTCTTTTTTAAACATCTGCTTGCAGGCATGTCGTAAATTATGATTTTCCAAGACACATTGAAGAATACGTGCATCGCATTGGCAGGACGGGTCGTGCTGGGTAAGTGCCTCGATTCCATGCATTGTTCGTTGTTAGCCTCAAACTGACCGGCTTGTTAATGCAGGCATGCTATATGCCTATCTCTATCTTGCTTCTGTAGAATCAATATTGCTTAGTTCCTACCTTATAGCTTGTTGTTTTCATAGCTGGTAAAGGACTTGCTATCAGGTAGTTGAAGATGAAAGTGGTTGAATAGTAAGGTAGTAGATTTTGGCGGATTTTCGCGAATTTTCGCGAATTTTCGCGGAAATTGATTTATTCAGTAAGTGGCAGCTGAAAATCTTTATAAACTGAGATTTTCAAGTTATGCATATTTAGTTTTGTGATTTTTTCGTTTTCAACAACAGGCGAAGTGGCACCGCGTTGACGTTCGTGGCGAGAGAAGATTGGTCCAGCGCGCACAAGTTGATTGACATAATGACAGAGGCCGATCAGGAAATTCCGGACTGGCTTGTGGACATGGCAGAACGGTACAAGGCCTATAGAGAGAGAACGAGAGGTGACGTTTTAATCAATTTTACATAGAGAACTTCTTTCAATTGCAAACTTTTTAACCAGTATTTGATTATAACTGCTATTATTAATTTGAAGCATCAGCAAAGTTTAGTTCATTATAAAAAGGAAATTTTATCGAATTTCTTGAAAATATTTAATGAAAATCCAATTTTTGTATGAAAATTTTCCGTTGCTTGATGTAATCTCGATGTTTTAAATACTTCCAGCAGTTTCAGTTTTTTAGTCAATCTTGCGAGTTTGTGATCCGTGAACCTTATCGTTTTATTTCGATAGCAAATGGTTTTACATTTGACAATCAAAGAGAGCAATAATTCTTTTTTTTCTTTTTAAATTGGTAACTTTTATTTGAGAATCCCTATCACCAACAGCGGATTCGTGTTGTTTTGAAAATTCCATTGAAAGAAGATTGAGCCTAAAAGAAAGCAACCAAACTTCCGATATACAAACTTACATTGTTACACAACTGTTGTGTTTCATTGTTACACAACTGTATATTCTTTACTCAGGTGAAGGAGTTAGCAATGTAAGTGGCAATGCCTGCTTCAAATGTGGCGAGGAGGGTCATTTCTCAAGGGAATGTCGCAATCCAAGTAAGTTTGCTTGGGTATGGATTGGTATTTTAATGTCATTTGTGCCCTTAACGTGGTTTCTCGCTACATTGCATCATAAGAATGCCATAAGGATGCCTTGAATGCTAACAGTCAAATAGAAATGCTTTCTATCGCGTTTTTAGTGCTCTTGGCTCTTCTGCGAACTTAGTTAAGACAGACGACAAAATGAACACACGATGGCATTAAGAATATATGATGATTTCATGCTACTGTGATTTCATTTCTTTGCCATCACTGCACACGGACAAACACCGCAAATTTGTTTGTAACACGGCTAATGAAGAATGATTAATTTGTTTTAAAAGCGAGGTCATATATAATTAATGAATGAATACGTAATGGTTCACTACAAAAGCTGCGGAACTGCATAACATTTTAAAACAACAAAAGACCTGAACAAAACAAGTCCGAATACTTCGCAGATCCATTGGCGCTAAACATGTGTTAAACCAACGGGCAATGGATTGTTCTGATCAAAATACTCTCTCGATGTTGAAAAATCAACTGAAAAAGAGAACATACTGTACTTTTAAAACTTAATTTAAGATTGAAAAATATATTTCAAGTGTGAAGAGTATTGAAAGGAGAACTTTACTGAGCAAATTTAGGTTATCTGATCATCGTTTAGAGGTAGAGGTCGGTAGATATTATATGCCAATGCACTAAATGAAATATATATATATTTTAGAAAGATGAAATTCATTGCTTAATGGCATGCGATATAAAGAGGGAAATCAAGGAACAACTTTTTGAACAAATCGAGCATCAGCATCCTATCTTTAGACATGTGAATAATAAAGATCGGTTCATTTATTTAATGCAAAATGATGACCCCAATCTAAGTCCTCTGATACAAAGCTTTACTGTGAATTGTGTAAAAGCTTCATACGACCTATGTACAACTGAACACAGCCCCAAATGTACAACTTTTATGATTTCTTTTTTTTCGCCTTATTTGTAGTCGTAGTCACGTTCTTTTAGACATATATGTTACTGTTCTTTCGTATTGCTTCATTTCGTTTGTTTTAGTTAGTTTCTCAGTAGCTGCTTAAATATACAAGTTGTCTTGTACTAGGCTATTGATAGGAAAACGAAAATCTTGAGAATCTTTGAATTTTCTCATACCCACAGCACTTCGATAGGCACTTCTTCATTATTCTGTCTGCGTTTCTCTTGAAATTGGTCTGCTTGATTTCTGCCTTGGCAAGACCGTGAATGAACTGAGCTAATAAGTTGTTACAGACACGCTAAACATTCACTGCTGATGAGATCATGTTTCCTTAATTCTATTTGTTTGAAATAACTACACTTCAGATCGTTTGCAGGCTTTTGATTGTCAAGAAATACTCTGCATAAATATTTGTGGCAAGGCCACCAGACACCGTACACCGGGACTTTGATTCAAAAGCTTGTTCAAGTTAAAGTTGCGCTGAGATCGGGCGGACATGAACCATCCGGAGTGGTGCCATGGTTTCGTTGATGTCATAATTTAAGGAGAGCGTTCCCTGATCCTAGGCGACCTGTGATTCGTTGATGTAGTCAAAAAACTCCTCGACGTGTATGACACGAGGTTAATCGGAATATCCTAACCGGATTCTTCACCTTCGCTCTGAGATCTCACTTCGTTGCAACCACGATAAATGTGGAAATTGTTGCTAGTGCTTATACTAAATCAGAGGAAAGCATCGTACTTGTGAGTGACACTCTCACACATTAATGATCCTGACAGTTGAATAGAAACCAGTTTTTAACTTCACCCTGAGAGCATTCTTACAGCCTGAGAGCAGCGATAAATTGTTGAATTAATTTGAAATGATCGTTGTTTTTGCATCTCCCTGTTTTTCTAGGTACAAACAACTCGGCAGGAGGCCAATCAAGAGATAGTCGACCCAGAGGATCTTGCTACTCCTGTGGAGAGTCGGGACATATGTCACGTGACTGTCCTAAAGGCGCTACTATGAGAGGACTGGGGAGAGACTTTGGACGAATTAGAAAAGATGACGACAAAGGACGACAAAGACCGGGACGAGGGCGCGGAAGAAGAACCCGCGATGATGATGACTTTGGATTTATGTTTTAGTCGCAGCATTACTGCTTTGCGTGTTCACTCACTTATTTGCTTGAGATGGGCGTTTTTCTTCATTTTGTCTTCAGTTTTTGGAGATTTTCTGGACGTCGAAAAGTCTAACCGTCTTCTCGTACCAGATCTATTTTTAGATATAAAATTGTTTTGTTCAGTGGTCCATAGATCTGGAGATCTAAAGGCTACGAGGCCTGTTGTCCGGAAATCTGTTGTCCGGAGGCCTGTTGTCCGGAGGCCTGTTCTCCTCAGGTCTTTGGTCCAGTGGTCTTTGGTCCAAAGGCCGTGGTAGCACGTTTGGCTCATATTTAGTGGGCTATAATATGAATCAAGTGAAGAAAGAAGTTTAAACGGAGAGGAGGAACCCTGATAAGTACTCGAACGTTCGATATGGTTGTGTGGTGACGTCATCGTGATCAGAATATGTATTGAGTTTGGACACCTATCATTCGTCTCAGAATCAGTTATCGTAGATTTTTAAATCCACTTGAAATAAGCATGTTCCTATGCTGCTGAATTTCAGATCAGAATATATATAATAATAATTTTGTTTTGTTCCTGTGTAAAAATAATATCTTTATAATATTGCGTTTTGATACAAACAATTTATGACGCATAAATGTTTGCAATGTTGCTTTTCAACCCTTGTATCTTGTATTTTGTGTCGTTCTTTGTTTTTCATCGTGACATAAGACATTATAGATCGATTAATGTAGACTTAAGGTTCCTTTTCCAACCCGAGACATGCCAGTAACCGTGCCAGTACCCTTCTGCAGGTGGATGGCATTTACTGTCTCAATCTAAGTACCCTTCTGCAGGTGGATGGCATTTACTGTCACAATCTAAGTTTTTATTTCAAGCTTATGCTTTTCGGTACTGTATCCATTATTTTTCGTCAGCAGCTTCATCGGCATATACATTCATTACTTGTGCACCAGTGGCTCTTAAGTACAAATAATGGCTTTAGGCTATAATGCATACATGTACTATCTGAGATTCTCTTACGCCAAATTTGTCTATGCATTGCTAGAGATTGGTGCACTTGTGTTAATGTAGAGGATTTTAAAATAGTGACTACATTAAGTGAAGAAATTCGGTTTTTGAAAATCGGGATAAGAAATTTCTGCCCAGCATCTCAGTGAGAACCAGCATTTCAGTCAGAATGTCTTGAATAAGAAACAAATCATTTATACAGGGTTCAAAGGAACCTAGAGGTATTACAGTACCAAACCAGAGCACATCTTTAGGCTTCAACTAGGAGCTGTCTAGTTTCCATACTGCTCGACCTGGTGACGTAATTAGTTTACCCTAAACATAACCCTAAACTTAACCCCAACCCTTACCCCAACCCTAACCCTAACCCTAACCCTAACCCTTTACTTGAAATAAATAATCATGCTTATTTATGACTATCAGGTCGAGCAGTATGGAAACTAGACAATTTCCTTCAACTACTATCCAGGCACCACGGAGAAAAGGGGGCTTGGGGCTATAACCCCCACTTTTTGCCAAAAATGCAGAAAAATCTACCAATGACTAGTCAAACCACTTTTTATTCGGTTTTAACCCCCCCCTCTCCGCCCACTTTTTTAGTCCCCCGCTTTTCTCAAAGCTCCGCGGTGCCTGCTTTCCATGGCTTCAAAGACAATAATGTTGCGCTTTGATGGGGTAACATTCTGGTAAGTGGGTCGAGTCGATCTCTTAAATGTCCTGTAAAGTGTGTGTATATTTCTAGGATTATTGGTGTTTTCAGCATCCATAACGAAGATTTTCTTCCTAGAAAGTGTCACCTATTCTTAACTACAATATTTTTACTTATCGCAGGATGCGGAGACGTGTGTGAGGTATGAAAATTATTTTGATGCGGCATTTGTTTAAAGGGGGCCTTTAGATAATACCACAAGGATCAAGTTAGGTACTATTCCTTTTGATAATCCCTCCGTTCCATTTTCAGGTTCGCCTAGTTCCACAATCATGCATACCTCCAAAATATTTTATTCATTTGAGTTTCAATTCTTTTAACTAGAAAACATGAAGGCCCAGTCCTTTAGTTGCATGGCAATTTATTTTAAAAATGGAGAAAACGTCAGTGAGGAAGAACCTTTCTTGAATAGAAAATCTCAACTGACGCAGTTGAAATCTAGATGGATTTTTTTTTATGAAGCCTAGGTTCAATATTTTGTTTTGAAGTTCAAGTTACTTAGTTTGAACATAGCATCTAATTTCTTAATATTTTTGTCTAGTTTCTAATTTCTTAATAGGTATTTCTGGCAAAAAATTTATTCAACATTTAACTGTAGTTAGATAGTTAGATACGAAGGAATTTTAAGTCGATAGGAAAGTCAATAGGAGCTCTTTTGGAAAATGCGATTTGCTAGTGGATGGTTTTCGCAAAGAGATAGCAATTATCCATCAACGAAGATTGAAGAAAAAAATTGAATAAGGCGCCTATGGAGTACCATACCCTGGGTACCACCCAGGGTAGGAGTACCAGTACCGGATTGCTTAATCCTGCACACCCTTTTTATATATCAGAACCAATAAATTGAAGTTCAGACTAGTAGTTCTTTGTTTCTTTCTTTCTGGCTGGAATCTTCTTCCTTGTTCTTACACTATTAGGGTGTAGGCAGTGCGGTTGCTAGCTACCGTTCTCTAGGGAAGTGGTCACGCCTAGGTCACGCCTCATTTGCCAACAAAGTGAGTAGCACTACAGAAGTTTGAAAATTCACAGAAAAAGCACCCCTAGATTGCAAAAAACTCTTCATTTTCAAGATAAAACATTGTTGGAAATTGCACCATACAGTAGTTCAGCCTCGGCTTGTTTTGAATTTTGAGGCTCGTTCTTAACTTTTGATCAATTTTGAGGCTCGTGATCTTGTAAAATTGTTTTCATTAAAAGAGGGTAACCTTCCACGTTTAAAATGCTTCCTACATCCAGCCCCTAGTACTTTACAAAATGAAAAGGGGCTCACCCATCCGCCCTTCCCCGAAATTTTATTCAAGGATTGCTATAGCCCCCCTCCCCTGAATTATATGCTTGTAATTGACAACAATAAATTGGCCCTCGATCAGCGGTCACTGGCTGAAGGCTCGGGCATCATAAGTTAAGCGGCCAGATTAGACTCAGAAGCCGGGGGGCTCTAATGGCCGCCATTGAGGCGAAACCTTTGCGCAGGGAAGAAAACATGCGATTGGAATTCAGGAAAACTTTTCGACAAATGCAAAAACTTAAAGAAGAGTGTTGAAATTTTAAACAGGGTATGTCATCCTTAATTTAAAGTGATAACTTTGATTTGTTTTTATATTAGTCAATAAAATTTTTGGCAATTCAACATTTGCAGAGTAAAAGTTAGTCAGCGTGAGCTAGGCTAATCTCTTTCCGAGCAACTAAACTCTCTCCAAAATTATTTTATGCCAACACTAAGTTTTTATAAGTATCGAATAAATCTCTTTCAAATTCTAAGCTTAATAACTGAAAATTATTTTCTTTGGAAATAAAATCATGCCGTCTTGACACATTGCATTCTGATAAATGAGAAACAGGTTATTTTACTGGGCCCGGAATCTACTCCGCAAAAGTTGCCTCGAGGTTTTTAAGGTCACATCACAGCCTGATTGCATTGTTTCTCGTCTGCCACACAATTCTTTGATTGTTATCAAACCAGCTGACTTGCCTATTCTCTTCTAGAGACTTACATAAAGTTTTGCAAAGCAAGTGCAGTTTTCTTTCCATCAGTTTTCAAAATGAAAAGAAAACTCTCATCCGGAGAGATCAGAGAAAGCGAAACGAAAGACATCCCGGAGGTAATTTTTTAAAACATTTATTTTAGATCAACTTAAAGATGGATAAAAATAATGATGTTTTGTAGACTATTTAAATTAATGCTTATTTTACCCTTTTATTGCTTATTCCACTTTCTATTTTAATTTATAGGCAAGGCAGATACTCTTTAGAATGAAAAATCTGAACATTCCCACATGATATAAAAACTTTTATGTTACAAAAGACTTTTGATTAAATGATCTCTCCTCTAAAGTTTTATAAAATCTTTGTGTGCAAAAACTTTTTTCTTTAAAGAGCCAAATATTTATTGTTAGTCTTTTTGCAGTAAAACTTGTATTACCCCTAAGAAGAGTGCCAGAATTCATGATAATGAATTGCACTTTTGCAATCTGGAAGTTTTTATAATATCCCTTTATGTGAGATTATTGTGAAAACTTTGAAATTATGCTTGAAATATCTTATTTTTGGAATTATGATATCTTATTAGCAAGCACTTCAATCTGTGAAAGAAGAAATTGGATTGCCAGTAAAGCCAAAACGCCCTCAGACAGCATACTTCCAATTTCTAGCAGATTTTCGATTCAAAGTCAAAGATATAACTCTAAAAGAGGGTGAAAAAATTCCATGCCTTGCTGCAAGAGACTGGCAGAAAATGACTGAAATTGAGAAAAAACCATATAAAGATAAACTAACTGAAAAATGGAAAAAGTATGAAGAAGACCTAGCTGAGTACAAAAAGGAAGTTTTGAGGGTTTGTAGCCTGAGATTTTCTGGTTTTTTTATTAGTTGTTATGTTATAACTTTTATATCATTTTGACTCGTTTTCGTAGTAGTACTGCAGCAATTTTTTTATAATTTTGATTAAAATCTTCTGCTCTCGTTACATCTGACTTTAATTTCTTCTAGATTTTGTGGTGCCTTTTTATCTTATAATTAATTATTGAAATATTCCTATCTTTGATTTGTTTTATGATTATAATATACACATTTTTGATCTGTATCATTCTGGGGATGGGTATTTCAAGATGATTTTTTGAATTTTTGCAAATTTTCAAAATCCAATATAATTTTTCACTGACTTTAAAGCATTGATAATTATTTTTTGCAGATTGAGCAGAATAATTTACAGGAGCAAATGAAAAATGATGTTGAGGAACCCTGCAAGACTGAAGATGGGGAGAACTCAAAGATCCTTGCAGTGACTGAAGGAGGGGATTCTTCTAATGATACCGTTGAAAATAGCACTCTTGAAATGGAAAAAGTTGCTGAAAATTCAGACAAGCAACCAAACTTGGATGAAGGAGATGTTCAGTGTATTTGCTGTGGTGCAGTTTTGGAAGAATCCTATGCTATATGGTTTAGAAATAGATATTATTGCTCCAAAGAATGCTTGCCTGAGGAAACAAGTAGAGGATACAGACTGGTATGAGTTTAAATTTTGCTTATTGCTCACACTAAGCTCTGGGACCATCTATTTAGGAGACAGGTGGAGCTGTCACCATATTATTAAATACTCTTGTGTTATTTATGGTGATCATCATACAGACAATAGCCTAAAAACCATTTGTCAAGTCAAATCTCTTTTTCTCTCCATTTGGCCAACTTAGCTTCTCACCAAGTTATCACATTTGAAGCTAAAACTAATCAGATGCTCTTGAGCTCAAAAATTGATTGTATAATTGGGCAATTAATTGTCTCAAAATTTCTGTAAAAAGAAATTAGTGAAAGCAAATAATTGTAGCATTAAATCCCCTAAGTGAGTAAGTGCCAAGATTTAACTTTCTTGGACAATCAATGTTTACAAAATTTAGCAGTTAATTATTAACTTCCCTATTTTTTACTTTTTTGAAACATGCCTTGATCTTTGTTAACTTGCCACTGTATTTTGGAATTTTTTATTTCTTTGTAGGGAAAGATTATCAAAAGTGGGGGCAATTATCTCGACAGAAAAGAAAGAAGACAAACAAAATTTTCAGCCTTTGCTGGTATGTAGTGACTATGCTGGTATGGAACAAAAGCTGAGATCAAAACTTTGTTTCCATTTTCATTGGGAAATTCCTGCCAAGAACTTTGAGCACTAGAAACCTTTTCCCCTCTTCCTTTATTTCATTCTCATTTGATTATTCATTTCTGTTTTTCTTTTTACTCTACTCTCCATTTTACTTTCCCAGAGAAATTTAATTTTCCCACAGAGTACTCTTAAACTTTTTCACTCACATAGAAATATATAGTTGTTTTGATAAAATTCTTCAGGAAAATTTACACTGAATTTTTTGCATTGTTTTGATGAAAATATTTTCTTATTTTTGTGAAAATTGACAGATTTTAACTTTTTTTCAGTCACAGGGGTAAAAGAAGCTGCTGGGTAAGTTTTACAGATTTTTGAGAAATATTTAGAGTTGAACATTTATTTGAAGAGCTTTGCTTTAGTCTTTGTTTCTTTTTGAAAGAATGGAATGTCAGTCCTCTAAGGTAGCAGTTTTAAACTGATGAATATGAATCCCTACGCAGCAGAAATCTCTACATAAACATTGAAACCAGTTAACTGAAGGAAGTGATGCATGCATGCAGATAAGACAATATGAAATACATTCAGTGGTGTCGTCACAGGGTGGACAGACTGGGGTAGACATGTCATCCAATTTTTCGAAATCCGTTGAAAAAACTTGGGGGAGCGGGGTAGGGGAAGTTGGGCTGATCCGATCGATTTCAATTTTTCGCACTAGCAAAAAGCCAGCTTTACGAAAAATGCTGCTTGAGAAAGTTGCTTGTCCAAAAATTTTGATATAGATCAAAATACCAAAAGCAGAATTTCCCAAGAGTCTGAAGGGCATGGCCAAGAAAATTTGTTTTTGTCCACCCCAGTTTTTTCAAGCTGGCGACGCCACTGAATACATTGCCATAGGATAAGGAGACATGAGTGCTGAGAGGGTTGCAGCCCTACTAGTCAATCAAAATTTATAATTTTTCAAGCAGGGATACAAAAAGGGGCAGAAGGGTGAATTGCCCCAGCCCCTCAGGGTCCAGAACACTCATAAAGTAATAAATGCAGTAAAATGGAATTTATTCAAATTAACAGAATTTTGCAAAATGTTTAAAATGATGGCAAGGATATAAACACATTGATGTAATCTTAAGAGCATGGTTGCAAAAATTTTTGCTTGCTTTGCTTCCAGGAGGCCTCATCATTTAGTTTCACCCAAAGACCTCCAAAACATCTCTGTAGCCCCGATTTTAAGCTCCATTTAGGCAGTTATATTTCAATGAAGCAATAATATTTGGACAAGATCCTTGCTATTCCCCCTAAACGTTTAGAATCTGCTAGGCTGATTTCAAATCACTAAATTGAGGAAGAAACTCAGAGTTCAGTACTGTTCAGTACTAGAACTCCAGAGGCAAATTACAGCGTTATATTTGAAGCTTTTACATGATGTTTCTGTAAACTTAAAGTAAGAGGAAAGCCAAAAGCTCTCTGGCAAAAGTCTGATCGTTTGTTAGCAAAACATTTGTTTAACTGTAAAGAGAAGAATTCTCTACAACATTGAATTACCAGAAGAAATCTTATGAAAAAATTAATGAGGTAGAAGACATGTCTAGTACAAGATAAAACACCTCATGTAATTCTATTAGAAATAGTAAATTCTTTTATTTGCTTTATATTATGCAATGTGTTATGATTTTGAGCAACTGCTTTCCATATAATCACGATTAACTTAAAGAACAATAGAAACAAAGAGAACTTCTGCACAAACAAAATTATAAACGCCGTTGAAGGCCGTTCATCTGGTTTTTATTTTACTGTGTTTGATGTATGTATGTATGAGGTGATGAGAAAACCTTTCTTAAGAAACTTTAACTAGGAGCATAGGCGCCGTGGAACGGGCGGCCGGGGACTGGGGGCTTTAGCCCCCCTACGTTTTGCAGAAAATGAAAAATATCAAGAGGTAAACCACCAGTAAAGCCTCTTTTATTCATTTGTAACCTTGTACTTTTTTTTAGACCCCTTCCTACATTTACATTAGACGAATTAAATTCCTACATTTAAAAAGCTCCATGTATTTGTGCAGGGGCGGAAATGCGGGGATATGGGGGCTAGAGTAACAGCTTTTGGTTAATTGTCAGTTTTAACATAGTCTTCAGCGCTATTGTTGGTACCTTTTTAGTCGAAATTTACTTATTTTTGAGGTCCTTCCCCCCCTCACCTGAAAAATGAAGTTCGCTCGCTGTGATTGTGATTTGATTGCATATTTAGGTGCCCTACGCCTGGATGCAACGGCAAAGGCCATGTTAACGGAAAATATTCTTCCCACAGAGGGTAAGTGGATCATCTGTAGTGTGCTCTTTGCTATAACCTTTGTTACTTACACTTAATTATGATATGGGAATACATACATATATTCGAGAAACTTCTATTTTGTAGGGGTTAGGGGCTGTACATTGTTTCGGAGTATTTTAAAGGCTCTGGCATTAAGACACTAGAATGCTTTTACCCCCAATGATTTAGATGCAACAGTGCTTTAGTTTGTCCAGTTTATCTCGTTATTTGAACAGTGTTTCAAATTGCTTGGTTCTTCGTGTTGTTCGAACTGTGTTTCAAATTGTCCGGTTCTTCTTGTTATTTGGATCGTATTTAAATTGCCCGGTTCTTCGTGTTATTTGGATCGTATTTAAATTGCCCGGTTCTTCTTGTTATTTGGATCGTATTTAAATTGCCCGGTTCTTCGTGTTGTTTGAACAGTGTTTCATACTGTCCGGTTCTTCTTGTCATCTGAACCGTGTCTCAAATTGTCCGCTTCTCTTTGTTATTTGAACCGTGTTTCAAATTGTCCGGTTCTTCTTGTTATTTGAATCGTATTTAAAATTGTCGGCTCTTCGTGTTATTTAAAAAGTGTTTCAGGTTTTCCGGTTATTCATTTTATCTGAACCGTGTCTCAAATTGTCCGCTTCTTCTTGTTATTTGAACCGTGTTTCAAATTGTCCGGTTCTTCTTGTTATTTGAATCGTATTTAAAATTGTCGGCTCTTCGTGTTATTTAAAAAGTGTTTCAGGTTTTCCGGTTATTCATTTTATCTGAACCGTGTCTCAAATTGTCCGCTTCTTCTTGTTATTTGAACCGTGTTTCAAATTGTCCGGTTCTTCTTGTTATTTGAATCGTATTTAAAATTGTCGGCTCTTCGTGTTATTTAAAAAGTGTTTCAGGTTTTCCGGTTATTCATTTTATCTGAACCGTGTCTCAAATTGTCCGCTTCTTCTTGTTATTTGAACCGTGTTTCAAATTGTCCGGTTCTTCTTGTTATTTGAATCGTATTTAAAATTGTCGGCTCTTCGTGTTATTTAAAAAGTGTTTCAAGTTTTCCGGTTATTCATGTTATCTGAACAGTGTTTCAAATTGTCCTGTTCTTCTTGTTATTTTAACAGTGTTTTGAATTGTCCGGTTGCACAGAGGGAATTCAAAAAGAAAAGCCACAGATCTGATTCCGTGGATTCTAAAGAATCAGAAAGTAACAAGTGAGTGGTAGTTTTTTTCAGTTGTGCCATTTATTCTTTTGTGTTTGCTTTCTCGTGTCCTGCTCTTGCGCTCAGTCAGGGAAAACCTTGCTATCTCCGAAGCTACAGCGAAACCTTACCATGGCTATAAACGCTAGTCTCTGCACTACTAGTAGGTCGTATGATATTTGTCTTTCCTATTAATATCGTTTTGAAGAAGACGGATGGAAATGGTATCATTCGTGAAGAGAATTGAAAAAGGTAACGAAATTCAAACCTTGAGTTTCCAAGTAACTTGCCATATCTCAATGGAGTATTTTGTTATTACAAACATCAAAGTTGTTTCTATATTCTTTGATTCAAAGCTGCAATAAGGTTAAAAACCTGTAAGTCAGGTTTAAAAAGAGATGAACTGTTAATTTGTGTTGTTCTATGTTCAAAGTACAAGCAAGGAAAAACAATTGCATTGAAACGTATCTGGTATTTCATTCAAGTTCTAATCTAAACACTTTTGTTAAAAGGGATTTTGATCTTATGTTTTGATTACAATCATTTTCTAATATATATCATTTTAATTAACTGCCTGCTTATTAGGTGCCCAACACCGGGATGCGATGGATCTGGCCATATAAAAGGTGGAATGTTTTCATCCCATAGAAGGTTTGCGACTCAAGCATATAAATGCTTTTAAAGCGAATTATTTATCGTAAATTTACCTTCGACACAGATTAGCTGATTGACTATTGTAGCGCTAAATGTTAATTTATTACCGTTTGATAAAGCTGATTATGTCTATTTCAGTTTGTATGGTTGTCCAAGAAGAAATTCTTTTTCAAAAGAATTTGACTTAGAAAGGTATTTTGCCTGTTTATTTAATGTTTATTAAAGCATTATCCTTTTTAACTCTTTTTCAACACCAGTTCTGTTGCACATAAATGCATTTTTGCTATAACCCCGTTCGCTCCTTTCTGCCAATATTAAAGATATCACCTGGCTAATTGTTTTTGTAGCCGGGGATCTACAGATTCACTGGCCTCATTCGCATCTGACGCTGTTTCCAAAAGAGGCAAAGGAACAAACCGTGGTAATTGTTATAACTCTCTTTCAATTTTTGTTTAAGGAAAGTCTAGATGTATTTTGTATTTTATTTGTTTTTATAATGTAGTTTGTTTTGCCTAGCATCCGAAGGTAGTTTTTAGGACACTGAGAAACTATCTTTATCGACCAGTGTCCTGGTCCTTACTGTCGATGTGACCAAACCTCGTGATTCCTACGCCTGGAATTACAGAGAGCTGGTGACTCTCCCCACTCTGGGTGAAAGTTTGGTCATGCCAGGGACTCACACCTCAGGTCCTCAGTAAGCGCCTCTAACAACTGAGCCATCCTCGCACTAATTTGATATGATTTTTCTTTCTTCTAGATATTTATAAAGAAGTGATACTACTCATTATTTTTAACGAAACTTAACTATGAATGCTAGAAAACGTCCATGTCAGGAAACTAAACGAACAATGTAAATGTGTTAACAAAACCAAGCATGGGAACTGATATACCAAAACGATTTTTCAGGACGTGGAAGAGCGCGTGCTGCTTCTGAGTGTGCAATGGAAGATTTGAAAGAAATCCCTAACGAAAATTCATTGGATGCAAGCATGGAGGAGATCTTTGATGAATCTGTGTCGAGTGAAGAGCTTGAAAGGTTGGATAATTCTGGTGAGGTAATGAATCCTTTAAGTAGCGTTGATGAGAAGAAACCTCGTGGAAGAGGAAGAAGCAAGAAGCGAAGCAGCAGCAAAGATTCTTTGTGGGACATCACAGAGGGGGAGGGAAATGTACTCAGGTTGAAGAGGAAGTCTTCGAATGCAAGGTGAGTGTAACTTCTTCAACTATGTAGTTTTTAAATGAAGGTAGATTTTTTTAGCTGGCAGTGTTAGGAAAAGGCTCCAGTGCCTATAGCTAGGTCCTAGAGAGAGAGAGAGAGAGAGAGAGAGAGAGAGAGAGAGAGAGAGAGAGAGAGAGAGAGAGAGAGAGAGAGAGAGAGAGAGAGGAGAGAGAGAGAGAGAGAGAGAGAGAGAGAGAGAGAGAGAGAGAGAGAGAGAGAGGAGAGAGAGAGAGAGAGAGAGAGAGAGAGAGAGATGAAAGATCACGCTTAGTTATTGTTTTCTTGGAAACAGAACGGGGGTAGCGGATTCCAAAGCTTACAAGATCTAGGGAGGGAGGAAGAGTTGTGGGATTGTGGTTGTGGGTTTGGCAGTGTGCTGCTTCATATGCTCTGGTAAGGTGTCTAGGTTTTTGTATCACGTGAACAGTGTACACAAGCCTTGTAGCATGTATTGTATATTCCTCCTTTGGCCGAAGAGAGCCTCTCTGATTCCGTTTAGAAAAATTTCTTTGTCAAAATCCTGTTTCCATATATCTCGTAAACATGAAATTATATCTGAACTGGAGTGTTGCTACTTGTTTGCTGGGAGTTTTTCTTTCCTGTCAATGCGTGAAAGAGCAATATTAACTCTGTTTGGCCTTTGATAACAGGCATCGAAGCCTGGTAGTGCTTTGGTATAAAGAAAATCTGCTTTGGTTGTTGTGAAAATAGATGCCTTCCGAACTGCGAGCAAACACCTTCTTCGCGCAGTGAGTCAATGCGCGAAGAAGGTGTTTGTTCGCAGAGTGACTGTCTTGTTTCTAATATTCTACGACTTTTTTAGGTGCGAGTTTCCTGGTTGCAGTGGCGAAGGACACGTTACAGGCAAATTTATCAAGCATAGAAGGTAACTTTGCCATTTTTTTTATAAAATAGGGTTTTATTGTCTCAGGAATCCTCGATGAAATCGTCAACAGATGTCTCCAGTTGATTTTGGCTGCGTTAAAATCAGTTCGGGTCCTTTTCTGATGATGTGTTGTTTCTTCTTGGACTAAGTGTAAATCTTCATTGTTTATTTCTATTGTATTCTCTTAATATACGTTTCACAGCGGAAAACATCCTAGAGATTCAGTTACGGAGAAAAAAGAGAAATAACTGGTAGAAAAATTCAATTTGACTTCAATTTGAATTTGAAATAACTGGGTTTTTTGTTTTTCTCTGCAATGACTCCCAGGATGATTTTCGTTGGCGTCCTTCTACTGAAACTGAAATGATGCTCCACATTTCAGGCAATGTTTGGTATTCGTTATATAACTGTGGCCTCGTTTTCGTTTTCAGTCTCTACGGGTGCCCATTAGCAGCCAAACTAAGTAAAGAGACAGGTCTGTACTTAATTTTAGCATCAGTTTCTAATTGAGTCAGTGTAATAGCTTCTCGGTTTTCAATTTCCGTCCAAGAACTACTGCTGTTTCTGCTAAGATGTGGTGCTAGAGGAGGGTTAATGGGCTAGAACCCCCGTTGGAGCATGTTACCCCTTAAGGAGATCAAAAGTCAAACTTATTGTTGTATTTGTAGGAATTGGCTTGCTTGTCCGATTTTTTTAGTCTTTAAACCTTATTTTGTTTTAGACAGGGGTTCTCATTTCTGCTTTATGAATCGTGATTAGGAAAATTTATCTTCTTCATGTCTCAAATGGTAGTTGTATGTTTTGCATCAGCAAGTCCTTTGAAAATCAACCATGCTGTGTAGCTATGCTTCTTAGAAAATGGAATTGATTTAGAAGTCAATTATAGACCAGAATAGTCAATGAGATTCGAATTGGACCTTTTCTAAATGCTAATGGGTTTTAATACACTTTAGCAAATGACATTAATTTATATTTAATTTCTTCTATTTCATGCAATTTTCCTTTGACTGATGAATTGCTGTGTTTGCAGATGGGTGAGATCATGTTCTTAATTTTATTGTTTATTTCAAAACAATGGTGCTTTAACTGTTTAATCCTACATATTATCTCTGTGTTAAAAACCTTTCGCGATATTTCCCTGACTGTTTCTTTTTTATGTTGAAGGAATTCCATTTACCTCAAACTATTGTGTGTAATGTTGAAAATTACTTTTAGGTTTGAGCAACCTTTGATTGAACTGTTAAGACTTTCATCCCATGCATCGAATATGTTGTAGATTGTAGCAGTAGCACACCCCTGCCATCTGACACTCCCCTCCCTATAAAACCTTTTGTTGGATCCAATCATGGTATTTTCCCTGCATTCTTCAGCTCTCCCTAATGATTTTTGTGTTTCAGCTGTCCTTACCCTGGTTGTGATGGCGTCGGTCACGTTGTACCAGGCCTTCTTACTCATGACAGGTATGAAATGACCAAAACCTTTTTCACAAAACCGTATTTACTCGAATAGCCCGGAATATTTTCAAGACCGACATGTTTTCAAGACCGATCTGTTTTCAAGACCGGCTTGTTTTCAAAACCGGTATTTACTTAAAACTTGGCGTTTATAAATTTGATGAAAAATCAAATTTTATGAAGGTTCAGCAATTCAGTTTGTTCAAAGACAAACAACTGATACCAAAAACAATCTTATTTTCTTTCTTGATAGACCTTCTCTATTATATAAACGATATAAGAATATTATTTAATGATATTTTTTTGAAATAGCAATCGATTTTTTCCCCGACTTTAATTCTTTCTGCTGCTACTGTTTATTTTGACTTTGATGTTTGCATCTGTCTTTTAGACTGCCATGCTCATTTTCCACCATATCAGGATATGATTCAAAATGCCTAACTTATACTCGAGTCTTGCCATCAACAAACATTTAAACTAACGCCAGACCTCGAAAGAGCGGTTATTTCAAAACCAGAAAGGCTTGCTGGCGTCTGTTGCATCAGTAGCGTTTATTTAAGGTCTGGCTGTAAATCGAGTAAATCAAACTTGGATGTCTTTAGGCATCGTTCATTCTTTGCATTAATCATCTTTTTAGCTTAGTTCTCTTATATATACCAAAAACAGTTTTTGATGACAATAACTCACAATTGGACGCCTGGTTTTTTCTATCACGACTCGTTTTTCTTTAGTTTTGATAACATACAAATATATTCTTATCAAGAAGTGACAATTGCTGTTCTTTTGAAATTGAAAGCAGCTCTTGCTTTCTCGTAAATAGTTATCGATCACTCTTTGTAGCCAAAAATTTGTAAACCAGTTTCATCTTTATTTTCTACTTTAAAAATGTTCTGTTTTTGTGTTTCAGTCTCTCTGGTTGTCCAATGGTCGCCAAAGTTATGGTTCCATCAGGTAAAAGTGATAATGGTTTAATTCACTATTCTTGAAGAATATTGCAACCGACTTCTTGATTTTCTTCAATAAAAACGTTTTAAAAACCCTTACCCCCTTCCAATGATATGGTTTTCATTTATAATACCAGGAGGTAACTTTTACGAAAAGTGAATATACTCAGATAAACCAAAGTCCTTCACATCTTTTCTAAAATAAAACAAACTTTTTTTAAAAATAATGATTCACTGTTCCTTATTTTACAAATAACGAAATTTGAAACTGGCTGCTGTTTTTTTCTTGCTGTTTTTTAAATTCGTTTTATGGTTCTTTTCAAATTTTTGTTCCTTTCAGATATCGAAGTGAGGTACGTTTCCAGTTGATTTTCGTCATTAATCAATTTTAACGAGTCTTTTTCCATGTTTGAATAAAATAAAAGTTTTAATCATTATTCAATCATCATTAGGCATTTTATCAAGGGATTTACAAGAATATCTGATGATTCGTTGTGGACAACATTTTTTCTTACGCCATGCTATTTAATCGTTATGGTCGATGTGTTTAATTATTGTTCATTTCTTGCTTTCCTTTCAGGCCTAACTTTCTCAGAAACTGCCAACTGTTACTCTGCAGTGGACTTTCCTATGATTCTATGAATAAACACTCTCTTTTCTGGTGCAGCTTATTTTCTCTTCTATTTATTGCAACTAAATTTTTCTATAATTTACTTTTGTTCACTATTTTGTCGTTGTTAGATGCCCAATACCAAGCTGTGATGGGCGAGGCCATATAACCGGAAAGTTTTCAACCCATAGAAGGTTTGTTTTCTAATGCATGCTCACTGTTAAATCTTTGTTATAATGTGACGTAATGCTGCTTTGCGCAATGACGAAATACAGGCTTGCTTGACGTTTGTGTGTCACAGGTACTTCCTATAAGTGGCGGCAACAGCTACTGCAGAGTGGCGAGGTAATGGGTCTAGCCCATGACACCGCGCCTTTTTTGCATCGTTTTGGAGCTTTACACCAGGCTTGCAAAAATAGGACCTTTCCCTACCCAGTGAATTTTTATCAAGTTTCAGAAGAATAATGTGGACTACGTTTTGACATAAGAGTGTGTTTGTGTGGGGGGGGGTGTAGGGGGAAAGAGGCGTGTTGGGGGTGAAGGGGGATAGGGGCGTGTTAGGGTGGAGAAGGATAAGGGCATTTGGGGTTGGAGGAGGATAAGGGCGTTTGGGGTTGGAGGGGGATAAGGGTGTGTGGGGTTGAAGGGGGATAAGGGCGTGTGGGGCTGGAGGGGGATGTGAGGGTGGAGGGGGATAGGAATTGTGGTCGATCGCACCTTCTCCTCAAACCCTCATTACCGCTGCTGTTTTGGCGTGGTGATGTTCGAGTCGAGCAGCTTGGTTTCTTCTACCTTGAATTATGTTATGCTAGTTACAGGAATCTTTATTTCTTCATGTAGCGCAAAAAACCTTTAATCGAACTCTTGCTTCAATTACAGTGCAACAGCCTGTCCCAGAGCCGCTCTGCTGCTTGAAGGAAAAATTTCATATTCATCAGTTGAAGAGGAAGGTTTGTCAAAAAATTTCATTTTTAAACCACTCTTGGTTCCTTTACATAAATAGCTACTTGAAATATAAAAGACTATTTCATTGTACAAAACATATCTGCATTTGGCACTTTGTGCTTAAGACCATCAACATTTTAGTTATCATGTCAAACTCACGCGTTGACCTTAGAAGGTAGTGTTGTTAGGCTCTCAGTTATGTTGGAACGTATTTTGCTTCAAGATTGTTTGTTGCAGGGGGTAGCAAGGGGGGCCGGGGGGGTCTGGCCCCCAATATTCTAGAGGGTACCCGACTTGAAACGTTTGCAGATCATACTGAGTTTGAAAATGTGCACATGTTGCCTTCTAACCCTCTCTCCGATTACTGTGTTGGTTTGTACATATTTGTGCGTTACCACTGTACGTTTTTTTCAATATAGTCATTTCTATATGTTGGTAATGAAAATGTTTGGCCCCTTAATGTCAAAGTCCTACCCCCCCCCCCCCAATGTCAAATTCCTAGCTACCCCCATAGTTTGTCGTACAGTTCTTTTAATTTGATGACGACATATCTGCTTCTTCATTGAGCTTTTGTTCTAGAAATCGTGAATAGTCTTTACGAGAAAAACCCGGAGTCTTTTGCCAAATCGAAGAACGCTGTTTCAAGTGCGATTACCGAAGAGGAAATGCAAGTATTTTCATTGGATACTTATTTTCTTAACCAGCACTCAATGCTTTTAAATTCCAGGTTACCAGGCTGAAGCATATATATTGATAATGATTTTTACTAAATCGAGAAAGTTCGAGCGTGTTGAACGACAAGGGCAGGACACAAACCCTTGGCAAAATTTCTCACATACTCTCACATTATCCTGTTGCACTTACAACTAAAAAAGCTTTCTTTGAAAGATTAAATTCACTAATCCTTTATTATAAAATTCACTAATCAGAAAGATAGATTTAGCCAAAGTATTAACAAATTAAATTTGGAAGATTTAACATTATGTACATATCATGGATAGTATCAAAACTATTACTTGTAAGTAACAATGTTTATCAGCTTTCTGTTTATGTTTGTTGCTCAGATTGGCTTGCGATGAAAGATTTGCTGACGAGGGTTATGACCAAGAGTGTATGAGCAAAGCAAAAAAGGCTTCTCCAAGTAAGCTCATCTGTTTTTGTTACAAACTATTTGACAGCGTAGTACAAAATCTAGGGCTGGCACCAAGAGTTAAACCATTTAATCTGCATGCTCACATACTCCTTTCGCGTACTGAAGAAGTTCGGATACAACATTGATCAGATCCGAGAGTCAAGGGCAGATAAAGGCTTAATGCATTATCGAACGCTAAATTGATGAATGCATTTATTAATAGGAACTATTCGCTTAGCATTAATAACACTGCAGGACTTAAAAATTTCATTTATATTCACGTTAAACGAGAATACTCGCTGTAAATCTGTATTTGCTCTGTACTGAAAGCCGATTAGAGGGAGCAGAGTTCAATGGAAGGAATTCCTTGGGTAGAAGCTTTCTCCTAGTGGATGCAAATAATCCTAAAAAGGAAGTCCTTGTCATAAAATTCTCTTGTCGTTATCGTGTAGCAAGATTTGGCAACGATGTCATTAAATCCAGTTGAAGATGGCATCTTATTATAACTTCCTTCTGTTCTTTTTTATTCGTTGGTGTTTAATTTATTCTAGGCAAAAGAGAAGACCCAGTCCTGACTATGTGCAAGGAAATTGAAATACTAGGGGCTGTTAATGCAGAATTTGAAGAAAAGAATTTAGAACTAAAAAGAAAAGTAGAAGAACTTGAGGCTGAATGCAAATCAATAACAGAAGATGTGTTGGTTGTAAAAACAGACGAAGAACAGCTGAGAGAAGAATACCAAGTTTGTAAACGAAAAATTCTTTACTCGCTCAGTCGCGTCGATCTCGGCGTTGTCGGGGTGAAACCAAATCTCAAGGATTTTGACTCGTTGATTGAGACATTGAGTAGCGGCTTTAAAAAGCAAAAAAAGAACTACGAAATAGTTTTAAAAGAAATTAGAAAAACCATTGCTTGTTCTGATTTATGATAAATCATTTGCATAGTGAATTTTGCATTTCGGAATGAATTAGAAATTTTTCAGTTTCTTGAATATAACAGTCTTTGTAAATGTATGCCTTTAATTGATGAATATAATAAATTTAAAGCGATATGTCACCTAATTGGTTTTGGATCACAGGGGCACAAAGAATCCTGTTTGTGCGTGGTAGATTGGGAATCTAGAACCACTGTCGAGTGAACTGGATATTTTTAATGATGATTTTCGTGGGATTAAAATTTAAGTCGGATTGAATTCAGATGGACTGAATTCAAGAATGATTTTATTTGATATACACCAATTGCGATGTTACCGTTTATTAAGTTTCCTAAAACACAAAGAACAGTGGAAAAGGTTGGTTTACAGACGCAGCAGTGTCCCTATTACTACATTTTTGACACGTCTATGGGGGATTTTCCTAGCGATTACACCTTTGTCCCTCCACACTTTGACCACCAAAGATTAACTGGTACAGCCAATCATTCTGAAATTTCATCTGGTCCATCTGTTTTCTGCACAAATGCGGTTTTTCTAACAGTTCCCCCTTCCAACCATTGACCCTTGTTTCTCAAAGAGCAATAGCCATCCTGCTCAAAAAGGCGTTTCTCCTCTTTCATCTTCCAATTCTTCTTCCAAAACATTGAATACGTTTTATGATGACTTTGCTCTTTGATTTTTTTAGCTATCATAGGGGCTACCGCTCCCAAACCCCCTTTACTTCATCTTAGATTGATTCATTTTACTCAATATCCAGTTATAAACAAATGTCTTTGTTCCTTCAAATCTTCATTCTCACTCTTGCTTGCGTCATCGTTGCTAGGTAGTAGCGATTCAATTCAATTTTAGACCAAGAAACAAAATAGTGGAGCGCTAAACTGCAGTCTAGCAATTTTATTTCAAGTCTTTTTTTAAATAATTTACAAGATTGTTTGAAAAACCTCAAGGTCTTTTAAATGACAACTACCTATACCTATATCCTCACTATTTTACAAAACTTCGCAGCTTTTTAAAAATGACAATTGCAACAAAAACACTTCCTTTTACGTGTAAAAACAATTGTATTCTGTTAGATGTTTAAGGGCAGAAAATTTAATTCTTTTTAAAATTTTCCATGTGGAGAAAATTGGACGAGTCATGCAAGCCTATAGCCTTGCTTTGTTAAAAAATTTCGAGGATCTTAAATCATTTCTTTCCTTAGAAGAAATCCATTTCTGCCTAATTCTAATTACGTGCTATTTTGAGTGTATAGCAGCACAAAATTTGTCGTTTTTTCTAATTTTAGAAATATAGAAAATTGGATAATTTTAGCATAACTATAGCTTTACTTTTTTAAAAAATTTCGAGGTCTTTTTAAATTGTTATGTCCGTCAGTAAAAAGCCTTGCTACTAAGCCTTATACTAATAAAACGCCGTTTTAGGTGATTTAGAGCTGGAAAATAATCGTTTTTTCTGATTTTAGAAATAAAGAAAACTGGATAATTTTGGCAAGCCTATAGCCTTACTTTTTTACCAAATTTCGAGGTCTTTTAAAATTGTTATGTCCGTCAGTAAAAAGCCATCCTTTCAGCCTTATACTAATAAAACGCCGTTTTAGGTGATTTAGAGCTGAAAAATGATCGTTTTTTCTGATTTTAGAAAGAAGGAAAATTGGAGAAATTTGTCAAGCCTATAGCCTTACTTTTTTACCAAATTTCGAGGTCTTTTAAAATTGTTATGTCCGTCAGTAAAAAGCCATCCTTTCAGCCTTATACTAATAAAACGCCGTTTTAGGTGATTTATAGCTGAAAAATGATCGTTTTTTCTGATTTTAGAAAAAACGAAAATTTGAGAAATTTGTCGAGCTTATAGCCTTACTTTTTTACCAAATTTCGAGGTCTTTTAAAATTGTAATGTCCGTCATTGATAAGCCTTGCTGCTAAGCCAAATACTAATAAAACGCCGTTTTAGGTGATTGAGGGCAGAAAAATAATCGTTTTTTCTGATTTTAGAAAAAACTAAAATTGGAGAAATTTGGCAAGGCTTTAGCCTTAATTTAATACCAAATTTCGAGGTCTTTCAAAATTTTTATCTCTGTCAGTAAAAAGCCATCCTTACAGCCTTATACTAATAAAACGCCGTTTTAGGTGATTTAGAGCTGAAAAATGATCGTTTTTTCTGATTTTAGAAAAAACGAAAATTGGAGAAATTTGGCAAGCCTATAGCCTTACTTTTTTACCAAATTTCGAGGTCTTTCAAAATTGTTATCTCTAACAGTAAAAAGCCTTCCTGCTAAACCATATACTAATAAAACGCCGTTTTAGGTGATTTAGAGCAGAAAATGGATCGTTTTTTCTGATTTTAGAAAAAATGAAAATTGGAGAAATTTGTCAAGCCTATAGCCTTACTTTTTTACCAAAATTCGAGGTCTTTTAAAATTGTTATGTCCGTCATTAATAAGCCTTCCTGCTAAACCAAATACTAATAAAACGCCGTTTCAGGTGATTTAGAGCAGAAAAATGATCGTTTTGTCTGATTTTAGAAAAAACGAAAATTGAAGAAATTTGGCAAGGCTATAGCCTTACTTTTATACCAAATTTCGAGGTCTTTGAAAATTGTTATGTCCGTCATTATTAAGCCTTGCTGCTAAGCCAAATACTAATAACACGCCGTTTTAGGTGATTTAGAGCTGAAAAAGGATCGTTTCTTCTGATTTTAGAAAAAACGAAAATTGGAGAAATTTTTCAAGCCTATAGTCTAACTTTTTACCAAATTTCGAGGTCTTTTAAAGTTGTTATGTCCGTCAATAAAAAGCCTTGCTGCTAAGCCAAATACTAATAAAACACCGTTTCAGGTGATTTAGAGGAGAAAATTGATCGTTTTTTCTGATTTTAGAAAAAATGAAAATTGGAGAAATTTGTCAAGCCTATAGCCTTACTTTTTTACCAAAATTCGAGGTCTTTTAAAATTGTTATGTCCGTCATTAATAAGCCTTCCTGCTAAACCAAATACTAATAAAACGCCGTTTCAGGTGATTTAGAGCAGAAAAAGGATCGTTTCTTTTGATTTTAGAAAAAACGAAAATTGGAGAAATTTTTCAAACCTATAGTCTTACTTTTTACCAAATTTTGAGGTCTTTGAAAATTGTTATGTCCGTCATTATTAAGCCTTGCTGCTAAGCCAAATACTAATAACACGCCGTTTTAGGTGATTTAGAGCTGAAAAAGGATCGTTTCTTCTGATTTTAGAAAAAACGAAAATTGGAGAAATTTTTCAAGCCTATAGTCTAACTTTTTACCAAATTTTGAGGTCTTTGAAAATTGTTATGTCCGTCATTATTAAGCCTTGCTGCTAAGCCAAATACGGATAACACGCCGTTTTAGGTGATTTAGAGCTGAAAAAGGATCGTTTCTTCTGATTTCAGAAAAAACGAAAATTGGAGAAATTTTTCAAGCCTATAGTCTTATTTTTTACCAAATTTTGAGGTCTTTGAAAATTGTTATGTCCGTCATTATTAAGCCTTGCTGCTAAGCCAAATACTAATAAAACGCCGTTTTAGGTGATTTAGAGCAGAAAAATGATCGTTTTTTCTGATTTTAGAAATAAAGAAAATTGGAGAAATTTGTCAAGACTATAGCCTTACCTTTTTACCAAATTTTGAGGTTTTTAAAATTGTTGTCTCTGTCAGTTAAAAGCCTTGCTGCTAAGCCAAATACTAATAACACGCCATTTTAGGTGATTCAGAGCTGAAAAAGGATCGTTTCTTCTGATTTTAGAAAAAACGAAAATTGGAGAAATTTTTCAAGCCTATAGTCTTACTTTTTACCAAATTTTGAGGTCTTTGAAAATTGTTATGTCCGTCATTATTAAGCCTTGCTGCTAAGCCAAATACTAATAAAACGCCGTTTTAGGTGATTTAGAGCAGAAAAATGATCGTTTTTTCTGATTTTAGAAATAAAGAAAATTGGAGAAATTTGTCAAGACTATAGCCTTACCTTTTTACCAAATTTTGAGGTTTTTAAAATTGTTGTCTCTGTCAGTTAAAAGCCTTGCTGCTAAGCCAAATACTAATAACACGCCATTTTAGGTGATTCAGAGCTGAAAAAGGATCGTTTCTTCTGATTTTAGAAAAAACGAAAATTGGAGAAATTTTTCAAGCCTATAGTCTTACTTTTTACCAAATTTTGAGGTCTTTGAAAATTGTTATGTCCGTCATTATTAAGCCTTGCTGCTAAGCCAAATACTGATAACACGCCGTTTTAGGTGATTTAGAGCTGAAAAAGGATCGTTTCTTCTGATTTTAGAAAAAACGAAAATTGGAGAAATTTTTCAAGCCTATAGTCTTCCTTTTTACCAAATTTTGAGGTCTTTGAAAATTGTTATGTCCGTCATTATTAAGCCTTGCTGCTAAGCCAAATACTAATAACACGCCGTTTTAGGTGATTTATAGCTGAAAAATGATCGTTTTTTCTGATTTTAGAAAGAAGGAAAATTGAAGAAATTTGGCAAGGCTATAGCCTTACTTTTTTACCAAATTTCGAGGTCTTTTAAAGTTGTTATGTCCGTCAATAAAAAGCCTTGCTGCTAAGCCAAATACTAATAAAACGCCGTTTTAGGTGATTTATAGCAGAAAATTGATCGTTTTTTCTGATTTTAGAAATAAAGAAAACTGGATAATTTTGGCAAGCCTATAGCCTTACTTTTTTACCAAATTTCGAGGTCTTTTAAAGTTGTTATGTCCGTCAGTAAAAAGCCATCCTTTCAGCCTTATACTAATAAAACGCCGTTTTAGGTGATTTATAGCTGAAAAATGATCGTTTTTTCTGATTTTAGAAAGAAGGAAAATTGAAGAAATTTGGCAAGGCTATAGCCTTACTTTTTTACCAAATTTCGAGGTCTTTTAAAGTTGTTATGTCCGTCAATAAAAAGCCTTGCTGCTAAGCCAAATACTAATAAAACGCCGTTTTAGGTGATTTATAGCAGAAAAATGATCGTTTTGTCTGATTTTAGAAAAAAACGAAAATTGAAGAAATTTGTCAAGCCTATAGCCTTACTTTTTTACCAAATTTCGAGGTCTTTTAAAATTGTTATGTCCGTCAATAAAAAGCCTTGCTGCTAAGCCAAATACTAATAAAACGCCGTTTTAGGTGATTTAACACAGAAAATTGATTGTTTTTTCTGATTTTAGAAAAAACGAAAATTGGAGAAATTTGGCAAGGCTATAGCCATACTTTTATACCAAATTTCGAGGTCTTTTAAAATTGTTATATCCGTCAGTAAAAAGCCATCCTTTCAGACTTATACTAATAAAACGCCGTTTTAGGTGATTTAGAGCAGAAAATTGATCGTTTTTTATGATTTTAGAAAAAAACGAAAATTGGAGAAAATTGTCAAGCCTATAGCCTCACTTTTTTACCAAATTTCGAGGTCTTTTAAAATTGTTATGTCCGTCAGTAAAAAGCCATCCTTTCACCCTTATACCAATAAAACGCCGTTTTAGGTGATTTAGAGTAGAAAAATGATCGTTTTTTCTGATTTTAGAAATAAAGAAAATTGGAGAAATTTGTCAAGCCTATAGCCTTACCTTTTTACCAAATTTTGAGGTTTTTAAAATTGTTGTCTCTGTCAGTAAAAAGCCTTGCTGCTAAGCCAAATACTAATAACACGCCATTTTAGGTGATTCAGAGCTGAAAAAGGATCGTTTCTTCTGATTTTAGAAAAAACGAAAATTGGAGAAATTTTTCAAGCCTATAGTCTTACTTTTTACCAAATTTTGAGGTCTTTGAAAATTGTTATGTCCGTCATTATTAAGCCTTGCTGCTAAGCCAAATACTGATAACACGCCGTTTTAGGTGATTTAGAGCTGAAAAAGGATCGTTTCTTCTGATTTTAGAAAAAACGAAAATTGGAGAAATTTTTCAAGCTTATAGTCTTACTTTTTACCAAATTTTGAGGTCTTTGAAAATTGTTATGTCCGTCATTATTAAGCCTTGCTGCTAAGCCAAATACCAATAACACGCCGTTTTAGGTGATTTAGAGCTGAAAAAGGATCGTTTCTTCTGATTTTAGAAAAAACGAAAATTGGAGAAATTTTTCAAGCCTATAGTCTTCCTTTTTACCAAATTTTGAGGTCTTTGAAAATTGTTATGTCCGTCATTATTAAGCCTTGCTGCTAAGCCAAATACTAATAACACGCCGTTTTAGGTGATTTAGAGCTGAAAAAGGATCGTTTCTTTTGATTTTAGAAAAAACGAAAATTGGAGAAATTTTTCAAACCTATAGTCTTCCTTTTTACCAAATTTTGAGGTCTTTGAAAATTGTTATGTCCGTCATTATTAAGCCTTGCTGCTAAGCCAAATACTAATAACACGCCGTTTTAGGTGATTTAGAGCTGAAAAAGGATCGTTTCTTCTGATTTTAGAAAAAACGAAAATTGGAGAAATTTTTCAAGCCTATAGTCTTACTTTTTACCAAATTTTGAGGTCTTTGAAAATTGTTATGTCCGTCATTATTAAGCCTTGCTGCTAAGCCAAATACTAATAACACGCTGTTTTAGGTGATTTAGAGCTGAAAAAGGATCGTTTCTTTTGATTTTAGAAAAAACGAAAATTGGAGAAATTTTTCAAACCTATAGTCTTACTTTTTACCAAATTTTGAGGTCTTTGAAAATTGTTATGTCCGTCATTATTAAGCCTTGCTGCTAAGCCAAATACTAATAACACGCCGTTTTAGGTGATTTAGAGCTGAAAAAGGATCGTTTCTTCTGATTTTAGAAAAAACGAAAATTGGAGAATTTTGTCAAGCCTATAGCCTTACTTTTTTACCAAATTTCGAGGTCTTTTAAAATTGTTATGTCCGTCAGTAAAAAGCCATCCTTTCACCCTTATACCAATAAAACGCCGTTTTAGGTGATTGAGAGCAGAAAAATGATTGTTTTGTCTGATTTTAGAAATAAAGAAAATTGGAGAATTTTGGCAAGCCTATAGCCTTACCTTTTTACCAAATTTTGAGGTCTTTGAAAATTGTTATGTCCGTCATTATTAAGCCTTGCTGCTAAGCCAAATACTAATAACACGCCGTTTTAGGTGATTTAGAGCTGAAAAAGGATCGTTTCTTCTGATTTTAGAAAAAACGAAAATTGGAGAATTTTGTCAAGCCTATAGCCTTACCTTTTTACCAAATTTCGAGGTCTTTTAAAATTGTTATGTCCGTCAGTAAAAAGCCATCCTTTCACCCTTATACCAATAAAACGCCGTTTTAGGTGATTTAGAGCTGAAAAAGGATCGTTTCTTCTGATTTTAGAAAAAACGAAAATTGGAGAATTTTGTCAAGCCTTACCTTTTTATCAAATTTCGAGGTCTTTTAAAAGTGCTATGTCTTTCAGTAAAAAGTTTTGCTGCATAGGATAATGCTAATAAAAATTCGTTTTTGAGGAGAAGTTTTTTTACCAAATTTCAAGGATTTCAAAATGAGTGTTATTTGAACGGAAAACCCTTAAAGACTCGAGAAAAGGTGTTTTCAATTGCAGAATTTCTTTATTAAAAAGAAAAGAAACGTCGTTCCGTTTTAATAAATCGATTTCAGTATAAAAGCGATATGCAGTATGTTATTATACTATTTATTAACAGCTTATAAAATTTTAAAAGGTTAATTTGACATGGTTTTTATTATATGACGGCATGTATTCAAGAATCAAGTTTTCCACACATTTTTGTTTCCGATAGAAGGTTTTCTCTTACTGTATATATACACATCTGCGTCAATATTTGTTCATGGTCAGTACATCCACTTGTTTTCAATCGGATCACCCCAGTGTGATGATTTTTTTGCTTTTAACAACCAAGTTGTCACACAACACAAGCTATATTCGTTTTAGTTGTTGCCTCGAAATGACTGCACCCACACTCCTTTGTGAATCGTTGCTGTGTACCTCGTTGGCGAAGAGTCCCTTGCCACTGGTCCTTCACCATCGTTAAAGCTGGAAAGCGATTTGTTGTCACTAACACTAAACTAAATTGGTTCGCCACACAGAATATATTGGTCATGGTTGAATTTTGTTGGCTCTTGTTTTGGATAGCCATAAGCACATAAGCATACTTAGCTACGTATTAGGACATAGAAACAGGCCAGGAGAAATTTGAAAGCAACGAATATCATGCCGTAATTTTAACCCTTGCAGTACATAACCGACTTCAGTTGCCTCTTACTGAGTACAATAAACCTCTTTTGGAAATGACCCTTGCTATGCACAAAAACTCACCTGTATCTTGCTTGAAGGTCGTCCAAATTAGATATTGTTTGCATTCCCATAATCCTCGCTGCGTCCATTTCTTTTTTCCATATCCTCACCTATATGACAAACGCTCTTGTCAACGAAGCAACAGCAAAACACTGACTAACACGGGTATTACTTAATGTTTACACAGCAACTTCATTGGTATGGCAAGCTTAAGCATTTTCATAAATGGTCTTAGCGTTCACTGAATAATGTTTTCATGTAAGTAGAACCCTGAGATATTTAATGTACTTTCAAATATCTAAGAAGAAATACTGGCAAAATCTCTTTCTGAAAATGGCATTATAAAATTCCGAATCTCTCAACCCATATCAAAAACCCAATTCTTAGAAAAGGTAGAAAGTTTTAACAAAAATGCCAAGATCTTATGTTTGATGTCGTGGGGCCAGTTTCCAAATAATAAGGTTTGGTCTTGCCAGTCGCTTGTCAGTCGCTATTATGCCAATAAATCATTGTGTCCCAGTCCCCCAAATTGTAAAGTGCATGATTTTCAATTGAATAAAAGTAAACATTGTTTGCATTAAATCCAAAGAACATTATTTTGTCACTCTAACCTCATCAACAAAGCCTTTCAAAAAGGAGTTGCCTTGTTTGCCAATGAAAATGCGACTTCCTTTTGTATCCTCGAAACTTGATAAAACTTTTGAAGCAGCCAGCTTTCCATTCACGAAGATTTTCTGCGGGGAAAACGGACAATGGAAGGCATATTCGATTAAAGATCGATCATAAGAAGGTCACTCCCCCACTCCCTCTATCCTCTAACAGTAAAAGTCAATTCACAGTACTGCTCATATCAGATATGAAAACGCCTCTTTTGCCGTCAAAAAAGCCATATCACTGACATTAATACTAGAAGTATATCTTTTCAGTTCGTCGTTTCAAAATATCTTGCTAACTACTACTTGGCGTTTTACAAAAATAGGATCCCTGAAAAGAAAGGGTGAGCTTGATTCGTAAGATGTGGCTACGAGGCTGGACGGTGTGTAAAATAAAAACTGTATACAATTAACCGCGGGGAAGAAGCGAGCGCGTCGTGGGTGTGAGGAGCTTTAGAAACATGACTTTTACTTTTCTTACGAGCGAGAGTGCGATGAGAGTATATAGCCAGTTTGTTATTGTTTTGTTACCTTGAAAGAAATATATAACTTCTATTTCGAGTTTTTTGTGAGTTTATCGCCATACAACATTCTAAGTTCGCGATAACGGGACGAAAGTAATGGTGAAGTATGAGAGAATAGAAAGGAAATTTAGGTTTCAAACGAATGTGAAAAAAATTCATAGTCATAGCAGAAAAAGCTGACCATTCTTGGGATAAACTAGTAATAGAAAGACTAGTTCCTTTGGGTTTCTTGATACTACTGCAGCTGTAAATGCATATTTTTCTCTGGTTCGTGACGTCATTTTATAACCTGATACCCTTTGCTTTTGATGTTCAATACTTTAGTAATCAAATGATTATAAACGAGGCCCTTTAATGAAATACGAAGAATTTATGTAACCAAATCAAATCGTAAAAAGATCTTTAATAATGAGGATTTCGCAATAAGAATGAAGGTGTAATTTTACCATGTCCTTGTCAGATGAATTGAAAACCATGGCAACATGATTCCATTGGCCCAACTGGAATTCAGAGGAGCTTGTGGTGACGGTTTCATTTCCAGAAAAACCACAAAACAACTGACCTCGTTTGATAAAGAGGAACAGCCCTATGAAAGTGAAATGATAAATTCACATAAACATAAACATAAATACATAAACATTGAGAGAAATCGTCATTGTTGGCAGAAGAGTTGTTGGTTATGATTATTATTATCATCGTGATAATAGTCGTGGCGATTATGATGGCGATACTCCAGTTCTCTTGACAATTCGGGAGACTCTCACATATTCCTCTCTCTCTTTATCTCTCTAACATGATTTATCAACTCGGTCTTGACGTGCTAGGGGGCTCAGGGGGCCCAAGCCCCCCTTGTTAATGCGGAAAAGTAGCCAATTTCTACTTTTGCTATTGTTTTTTGCAGCAATTTGCGCAAGAGCCCCCCTTGTTATTTTGATAGCACTACACCCCTGCTTGACTCTAATAAAAATGATAAACCAACTTTGTGCAGTTCATGAAAATTTTTATCCGAACCACTTTTTATACTAAAGGTTCGGTCACCGAAACAAACGCAGACTGGACCATGGCTGAACTGACGGGTTTCTGAAACAGTGTTAGTAATACAAAAATGTTAGTAAGACATTATATATGATGCTTGTAAACGAGGGATTTTTTTACGCGAATAATGTTTAAGATATAATGATAAATTATTTGAATTCAATTTATATAAAATAAAAAATGAGATTTCTAAAAGAAATATTGCGATCATGATCATGGGTATGGTCGTTGATGATGATTATGATGATGACGACGATTGGAAGATTATGATTATGATAATGTACATAATGACGGTGCTGATTATAATAAAAAGTGATTCTAAACAGGAGGGTTGTAATATCTTCTCCAGATATTGGAATGCAGTGCAAACATGTTAGCAAACAAAGTTACTAAGCTTCGCAAACTACCTGCAGGATTATTTGCTTTATTGACAATAACGTGCAATTTTGGCAATGTTCAGCCTGAAGATCGTAAAAGTCGATGCAAGAATTATGATGCAAGCAGCAAGGAAAATCGGAAGAGGCAGAGGAAGATTTTCAGGATGAGCTCGCAAAAATATTCAGGTGTGTTTTCATTGATGTAACGGGGATGATATGCAACACTTCGACTCTCAAACAAAACTCCCTTCAAAACGGCATGGATCGTTTTTATAAAAACAAAAACTGAAGTCTGGGCCTTCTTCCTACAATGTTTCAAACAGACACGTTATTGTACTTACAATAGAATATGGCCAAATGACCCTTGTGTCGCCTGGCTTGTTCAGACAATGCGCTTTTGTTAACAGTTTGTGTCGCCATGGCGGCAGGGATTAACAAAACTCTCTCTGGGAAGGGGCAAGAACCCTTGAGAGCTCAACTCCACTGGCGGATGCATTTGAACCGACGCCGGTTGGAGTAGAGAAAGATGTTTACTGCTGAAAATCTTGAAATTGGTATGACTTTAAAGGATATTTAAATTATTTTCATTCCTACGAAGTAATCTTCACAATCAAAGACAATGTTGTGTTTTTTACGACGAGGCCAAGTTGCCATTTACAATATGCACAAACAATCTGTCTGATGATTGAATTCAGGAATATTTTTGTATCAACTTGATAGAAGATACTAGTCTGACTGAAAAGAGACTATGCTAACAGTATAGGGTACAATCAAAAAGTTGAGGATGCCATCATCGTGTAAAGAATATTTGCTGCCAGATAGCCAGGGTTCTGGGATATAATAGCGAGTTTTGTTGAAGTCCCAAACATTTCCAAACTTTGCTAAATGTGAACAATGCAGGTTGTGGTTCAATAAAATAATCGGAGGCAAAACACTTTTTCTATTTGACTGAGTCTTTTATGTGACTCTCTGTTAAGTGTTTATCTTTACAATCTTATTATTTCAAACTGCCGTGTGCACGTTTTTTTTCCAAAAGAAAGATTTCGAGTATCTACTTTCATATTGAGCAGAACAGACCGACCCCTTTATCACGTCACATGTGCTATCACATACAATGCATTCTGGTAGTTGTGGTAACGAGAGCCGTTGTTAACTACTTCGTTCACTGTGTACTTTTATTGAATCGCAACGAAATTACAGTATTTATATCGCAATCATGCACGATAATGCAGATTCGACGTTCGTGTTTTTGAAAAGCCAAAATTTTAAAGCCGGGGGAGGGGGGAGGTACATCCATTTTGGCCTGACAGGGGGTCCGGTCATGGTCAAAGAGGGTCAACGCTAAAATTTTAGAAAATTACCCTCAAATGTTAATACTTTTAGACAAAACCCCTCAAACAGTAGCACAAACATCGAAATTATTTCCTTGGTAGCATCCATTGCTTTGCGCTCTCTTGGTCCTTTTTTGAAAAATTTCTTCAGAATTGATTGTGTTGTTTCGGGAAAGATAAATCTTGTTCATTACCTATAACAAATCGCAAGCTAAACTGAGCAATTCAGTTATTATCAAAAACGGGCCATTTGGTAGCCATTTGTTAAGACCCTGAAACGGACAGGACCCCCCTGTCAGGCCTTTATGGGAGTAACCCCCCGGATGTTAAAGCTGCCAAAACCCTTTATCTTGTCAAGGCAAGAGTTAACGCATCCATGAAAAATTTGAGATACGTAACTTACGTCGCAAGCATGAATTTTCCAATTCGGTGTTTCTCTTATGACGACCCTAATGATGCATCATGCACCATTCTGATCCTTTATAGAAAGGGGGGGGGTCGATCTAATAATGTAACTCCTTGACAGAGTTAGTCAATGGTCTTTCAAACTGTAATAATGCGTTAAGATAAAGGCTCCATTTTTAATAATCTAGGCAATCCTTTGAATCAACACTAAAGTAAAAGAAGCTTTAAGATTAATTTGTTGCAAATACCCAGGAACTCGATATTTGCCTATCTCCGATACCATTTTTTGTTGGAGAGGTATTCCCAAACGAGTTCCTGTAGTGAACCACTTGCAGTGAGGAGGGTCGCTAGCTCTCTGTAATTCCAGGCGTAGAAACCCTGAGATGTGGTCGCATTGAGAGGAAAGACCAGGACACCACTCGATAAGCATAACGTCTCGGTTTCCTGAAAACTAACCTCGGATGGTGGGTGGTAACAAGTACAAATAATCTGCCAGTACTGGTTCCATTCGTGGGCTGCATCACTCTTCCCGCACAGCGTACGATATTTTTTAGGACAAATTGAATTTTAGGATTTTTGGCGGGTTTGCTCGAAAACAAAAGGATTTTCACCAAAGGTGTACGAATATTTCGTTGAGTGATATGCCGCTCAGCTCTATAATATGCCCCACTGAAAACCAAGGCTGGTTTATATTATTTCGATTCGCATACACGAGACTAAGCCTTGTTCAAGTTAAACACATCACCATAGTCGAGGTGTGGCCCAACATCCATCTTATACATTCAATTAAAAACATCTCGAAAGTTTTTCATCTAGTACCATTAGAAGATGTTTGTGACTTCGGTCAGGAGCAAGTCGGTGAGAAGGATGTTGCTTCTTAAAGTAACTTCTTAAAAAATATCTCCTTCGTCTACTTGGAAGATACTGAATCAAAGCTTATCTTCCATTCATAAGCCAAGGATTCAATATTTGACAAATCGATGTTTAGAGCCTCAAATGCTTCTTTTGTTTTGCTGACATGCCAAAAAAGTGCTGTCTGCAAGGACTTTTACTTTAGAAGATATACCATATGTGAGATCGTCTACATAAACCAGAAAAAGCAATGGTCAGAGGACGGATCCTTGAGGAATATAAGCCTCAATTTGCTCCTAAGAAGACATCTTCCTTTCAAAATAACTCGAGTATCTTTCCTTGAAAATACACTTTCACACGTAATGATGTAGAAGAAAGAACGGATAGGATTTAAAGGCACTATGTATCGACACAATTCGCTGGCCATTTAAAATTCCTATTGGTTTGACTACACAATAGCCCTTTGATTACGTATCCAATAGGCAACATAGGATCAATCAATTCGCAATGTTGTCTCGATCATAAACGCGCTGCAAAGCCTATTGGTAACGGTTGACTGACGGGACATAAAGCCTTTGAAGGCTCTTGCGCAATCAGCATGTTTTGAGAGTTTAACTCCAAAACCGGCCTAACATCGTACCGCATGAAAATACCAGACAGCTACCACTAAGCTACCGGTTGCGCAAAAACCATTAAGGGTGTGTCTGTTATTATCTAAAGCTGTCTTTCGTTTCAGATGTACAAGAAAGACTTTGAAAACGAAATTGTCCCCTACCCGCACAAATTTTTCTAAATAGTTTAGTTACCTAGATTCCATCAGACCAATTACATTTTTCAATATTTCTATGTAGGATGCCAGTATCAAGGCATGGATGAAGCGGAATCGCGGGAGGTTGTTGGTATGCTGAGGGATATCGCGGGTTTCCGCGGCAACCGTGCAATAGAGATACAAGACAACCATGCATTTTGGAAGCGAGTTCTCACGGCATACGGCAACGATGCAATGAAAAGATTCCAACTACTGGAAGAAAGTCAACAGCAAGCAAGATTAAAAAGAATAAGAAGTGCGCCAGTTTTAGGGAAGAGGGAAGATGATCAACCGAACAGACAAAGGGATGAAAAATTATTGCCAAAAAGATGCCAAAGTGGTAAGATCTTACGTGTGTTTTACTTGCAAAAAAAGACGCTGGGGGCAGAAGTTGGTCAACCCACGTGGTAAAACCCAGAAATAGTTTCCACTACAATTACAAAAACTTTTCTTTCATTTTTTCTAGCAATCTAGAAAACATTTCACAATTCCAGTAGCTTCTAAGTTTCGAGACACGCTCGATTTGAAAATCACCAAAGGTAGGCTTGATCCTCTGTCTGGAGGGTGCTTCTGTCCTAAAAAAATTTTATCTATAAAGTTGTAAGCGACCGGTTCAATAAACAGAGGTTTGGCTGGCTTGATAAAGAAAGGTTAGGTCTCTTAATAAAAATTGGTTCTGCCGGTTTGGTAAACAGACTTTATCAAAACACTTTCTGTGCCAAGCATTGTAAATAAAAATAGTCTAACAAGCAAGATACCTCGCTGGTTTTCGGATCCTAACAAGTATTGTGAATCATCCTTGCAAGTCTGTACACTGTCTGTTCCGCAGCCCGGACTGTGCAAAAAATAATGAAATTCGGAATTAATGCAAATAGACATCAAACATAACTTGGGAACTCAAACAGTAGCACTTCTGAAACAACTTAATTTGCATAATCTTAAAAAGTTATAGGCAATTTGAGTAATAAAGGGAGATTTCTCTATTTAGAGCCAGTAACAGTGCCTTGCAGCCAACAAACATCTTTTAAGTTATTTTCTTTGCACCTAATCAATGCAAATCTTGTCAAAATGCTCCTATATCGTGCAAAAGACTTCTCGATTGGCAGCCATATTTGTAGTGAAGGGCAGCCATATTTGTAGCCTGCATTAAATGTATACCAAGTATTCATATTTATAATTAGCTTTCACGAAATGTTGGCAGTAGTAATGCTAATATGATAAGGTACTTTTTAATGTGAATCCTTGCTAGCTTGTAACATACGCCAGAATACAAATAAAGTTTTCTTTGATGTTCTATGAATGGCAAAAAATCACCTGAAGTTAAGATCATCGATGGCAATATCACTTCTTGACCCATGGCCTCTCACCGCTGTGATGCGCATTTGTATGTCACTGTAACCTTTGGTCGTTGGCTTTTCAGGTCAAAGGACAAGAATAAATGAAAATAATTAAATTATGTGTTTATTATGATATGACAAAAATGAGCATAAGAAGATGTTTGATACCCATATTGTTACACTGAAGTTTTCCATGAATAATACAAAAACAAGAGATAATGACTTTAAGACGAGAGTACTAAAAATGGCAGGAAATTAAAACATCATAAGGAATCAAAATTTAAAAATTCTTTAATTAGGGGCAGAACATCAGAAATATTAAAACCGCGATTACTTAATCGCTTTGGCTGAGAATGAAAAGTGGAAATCTTCTAGATCGAAAATTGCACCTGCAATCAGTCAAAAAGATAATTGTTAAGAAATTGTATTAGGTATGATTAATTCATGGTGAAATTGGGTCGATGAGCAAATTCTGTGGCCTGTGTTGACAGCTGCACATATCCATCGTTGTGTAATTGCCTGGTCAGTGAATTTGACATCATTTTCAAAATCATAAAGGCGAGAATAGCTTTATGACGCTAAGCAAGACAAAAATACCAGCAGGAGATAAATCATGGATGTATCGAAATCCTGGTAATTGCCAGAGGCTAGGGGGATGTCAGTAATCGTTGGAATGGCAGACAAATTTCTAACTAGCTGCTAATTTTTCACAGCTCAAGATCGGAGTTATCCAGAAATGAATTTACCAAACAGCAACCGCGCGGCAAAGCTCCGCTCGGACTACATATCGCATTTGCATTCACTAAATAAATACAGTGCACTGACGCGGATGGCGGATTATCAAGAGAAGATGCGGGCAAACAGGCCTAGCCATAGTGCAAGGTACCCGAGATTCGTTCAGAAAGAAAAAACAGACAATGACCCAGAATGGGGTAATTCTTAATCTTATTTCAAATAAAGATATCTTTCCATTATTTACTTTATGTGTCTACTTTTAATATTTATATGCAGAATCCTTAATGTTAAGTTTAAGACATTTGTATTTATTGCTACCTAGCATCCGAAGGTAGCTTTTAGGACACTGAGAAGCTATACTTATCGAGCAGTGTCCTGGTCCTTTCTCTCGATGTGACCACACATCGTGATTCCTACGTCTGGAATTACAGAGAGCTGGCGACTCTCCCCACTCTGGGTGAAAGTTTGGTCATGCCAGGGACTCGAACCACGGACCATTGGGTCTGTAGTCAGCGTCTCTAACAACTGAGCCATCCTCGCAGTTTAAGACACTTACAAGTACATATATAATTCATCTATTCAGCATCAAAAGTTACAATTAAAAGAAAGTGCATTAGATGCAAAACAAAAAGCATCTTATGAACTGATGATGGCCAAATAAATAGATAAACGACCAGAGTGTCAGCATAATCATTTATCTTATCATTTTGGTCATTTTATCACAGACAGGCTTGCCAATCCAAACAACCAAATCAACGATATATTACTCCCTGCTGCAAGGGAATAGTAAGCTAAGATAAATGAAGTCTGATATTTTTCGCAGCCAGCTTGTTTAATGATTTAGGCATTGGTGATTTGAGCCCGAGAATGTCTTTATGATCCTACGAAATCTACAATAACAGATACCCCCCAAAAATGCACAGGTTTCTTTTCTGCAGTAAAATCCTTTTTACCTCGGATGCCTCCCTTCAACGGGCAGTAACTTTGGTTCCACAACCTTCCGCTATATAGAGGTTCAACTGTAAAAGCACTGGTGCCCTTTCACCTACTTATCAGTACGTTTTCTTGCGCCTTACAGGGGAAGATGAATACGATGTGTATATTTTCCACAACAAAAGAGACAGCGAATGGGTTTCGTCATGGCTGAAGGGCCCATTGCAAGCCAAGAGGTACAATGTCAAAATGAGAGCAACATCGAAAGACATTGCAAGGTGAAAATTGGCCTTTTTATTTGATCCTTTTCTACTTTTGAAAACATTTGCTCCTTTCCAATAACAAACTGCTACTGCTAATCGAGCTCCACATCATTGGCTTTTTTCATCATATTCCATTTCCTCTTTCATCAAACAGTACTGATGACGCAATTCTACCTAATTCTGTTACAGGCCATCGACAGGTAAAAAAGTGATGCATCGAATAATTATTGTCTTAACTCCAGAATTCATCAGAAGGGATATTCATCAGTTAGAGAATGTTGGGGTGCAAACACACGTCCTTTTACTCAAACTGAAGCAATGCCAACTTCCGGAAGGACTCTTTTTCTCAAGCTACGTTGACCTCAGCTTTAGAGATCGGACCGACCTTACGCTGCAAAGTAAGCTGCTGGCAAAGTTAATCGCTACCTTACAGCTTCCTAGGCCAATCTGCTCGTGAATAAGCTCACATATTCTACAGCAAGGTGAACTTTTGCTGGCCGTTCCAGCGACAAGGCAGGCCATTCTTCTCTTCCGGATGAAATTAGCAGCAAAAATAGAAGTGATCGATTCCATATGTCTTTCATTTATCTGTTTGCTAGAGTCGAGGATGGAAACTTGTCCTGAGTTTGTTTGCGTATAAGTATAAGTTGATGCTTCTCTAGATATCTTATCAACTGTATTGTTTTTGTCACTAACTAGGAAACTAGATATATCTGCCTAAATGAAGTTTTATTCATTAAATTTGATAACAACTCGTTAATTGAGACCCCTATCTCGTTAGTTTACTCACTTTGAGAGCTCCTTCTTCAGAATTCTATTACATCTAGTTGTATGGTGTTGTTGCTAACATTTTATGAAAACATGATCAGGAAAAATTGTCAGTTCAATAAGAAGTTCAAGGATATCATTTCCAATTGAGATGAAAGATTGAACGAATCCAGAGAAAATGTGCAGTCTAGGAAATTTGAATTTTTCATCTACAGTAGGTGTTATGTGCTGTTTGTCAAAATCCAGGCTGGGATCCTTTAATTTATTGCGCTTTTTATTAGATGACTTTGTTATATCAAATTACTCAGAAAGAGATAAACGAGAAGAGATATTTATTAGCTTGAGTTTATAATTTCTTAAATGTTCCCATTGTTGGTTGTTGTAAATCATATACAGGGACTAACGCAAATCAAACATTGAATTGATTTATATAGTCGTTAGATTATTGTTCTAAAATATGACATCATCGTTTTCATGATCTTATAGTTTACGATATGATGTTATTATTTTATGACATTCTTTAGACACAACGAATTTCTCTTTTCACTAGAAACCTTTCGCCCATTGACGATCTAGACGACACTGATTGGTTCAGATTTAGCCAATCGGTGTGCCATCTTTCCGTCTGCATCATTGTATAAAAAATGTTTGTCTTTGCTTTTGGTCTCATACGTTAGAAAAGACAAAGTTGGGGAACGTTGAAGACGACATTTAGAAAACGTGATGGAAATTAGCAGTTCTTGCACGTATGTTATTCCAAATCCACAGTTTTCATTCTGCCATTTGCTAGCATTTCCAACATTCTGTTTACCATGCCTCTTGTGATGCCAGAAACGGTTTTCTAAGGCTTAACAACGGATTCGGCAGGTTGGTGAAAATCATACCTCTGAAGCAATAATAAAGGTACAAGAAATTTTCGTGGAAAGAAATTTCCAGCTAAACACAAATCCCATGACATAGTAAAATGTGTAAATAGGTGACGATTCAAGCTAATGGTCGCAGTGCTTGATTGGCCGAATTGCAATGCAGTAGCCATGTATGCTTAGGCTGCCATTGGTAAAATACTTCACAGCTGCATGCTCTTGCTCAGCTTGCTAGAAATGCTATTTTGTCTGACACTCTTCAGAGCATAAAACGCCAGAACTTAGATAAAAAAACTAAAAAGCTATGAAATATATATACCCAGTTGTGGATCGAAATAGGCAAGTCATAAACGCGAGCACATGAATGTAAAGGCTGTCCAATCAGTGCCGCTTGCCTATTGAAAATGTTACCAATGGAGTCCTAAGGTGAAAACGAACCCCTTCGTGTTTATGTAGATAGATAAAAACTGCTAGGATGAACGACGATCGGGCTCTACCAACAATACGAAACATGTCGCCACTATAGTTTTTGCACAATCTGGGTTTTCCAGTAAATGCTACCCGATAACAGAATCGCTTCATTTAGTTCTTTTGGGGGAGTTTTGTTTCTAATGATAGAAGGGACATGCTGTTTTACTCTATTCCCCAATTAAAACGGCATTACTTCCAACTTTTGAAATAAGTCCACTCTCTCAAATAAGCCCCATTTCTTTCTAGCCTCCTTTAAAATCTAAAACAATTAAAAATTTTCCAGGAATTAAGCTGCTACCCTCCTTTTTTGCACTTTTCAAAATTCCCATAACATAGATTTAGTTTTCAAAATAAAAATCAAGTTATGAATACCTGGAGAAGAACCTTTCTTTGGTGCCACGTATTGTTTTGATTCCCTTTAATCCAAAAACGCTGCTTCCATATTTTATCAGTGTCCCTTACTTCGATTTGCAAGCTCCCCATTTGAGTTTTAGCCACCGTGGCGTCCGCATCCCACATGTGCAGAAAGAAATCCAGTGCACAGGAGTCATTGGCTGGAAACCAAGGAGACAGAAGCCTGGCCTAGTCAAGAAGAATGACAAAAAGAATATAGCCTTTGTCACAGAGATTGATAAGAGTGATAGCGTATATTGGTGATACGCAGCATAACGGTCAAATCTTTGATTGGCTAAGAGCTCTGATCACTACTATTTTCTTCCAACCAAATAAGCCAATCGGCACACAGGATTCTCACAACAAAATCGCTTCGCAGCTAGAATTAGGCCCATTTTCACCTTTTCAGCGTGTTTTTACCACATCGTCTACAGAAAGCCTTGCACGTCTCTACAAAGCTTGATTTTTGTCCAGTTAATCATCAAGCGTTGCTATTTAACCTATATAATTTATGACTATTAATCATGCTTATTTATGACTATTAATCATGCTAATTTATGACTATCAGTGATACGCATAGCAATTGAGCAATATCTTAGAAGCATACCAGGAACTCAAGAGAAATGCGCTTCAATTAACGGCCTCGTTCGGGGCACTTGAAAACATCTTCATATGAAATTGTCAACCTCGGATTAGGAATTTTCGTAAGTATTTGAAAATATATAAGGAATTTGATAGCAAAAATCGAACGGGATCAATTTTAAGTACTAGGCCACTTTTCACGATCGAATCCCTTTAAGAATCCCGAGCTTATTTTCCTCGTTTAATTGACAGAACATGAGCTTGATATGTGAAAATGTTTATGCATTTCGGTGCTGAATCTGAGGTAGCTGTCTCTGTAAGTTTCCAAACGAAACTGCTCGATTGAGGTGGTGGTACCTGATACCGAAAAAATAAATTTCTATGACCAACCAGCATCACCTTGGCGTATATTGTGTAACAGGCACAGTTCATTTATAGGTTTCGACTGTTGTCAGTTGAAGCATGGTTGAAGTAGGAAATAGTCTGACAAGTGATGGCTTTGAAATCAAAATTTCATAGACAAAGTGTTCTGAACGAGAGGGTTTAACAGCTAGGAGAGCTTCACTCACCCTGTCTCCTAGATAGGGACCAGACCCAGTCCACCTGCCACTAAAATACGCGAATCGACCAGTACCATTGTTCGATGTATGATCAAATTCAGGACTTGTTTTCGATGGAATGATGACATTCGGAAATTGCCAGTCCCTCTCGTCATTGGCATCTTGAGCAAAGAAATGAGTATCGCTGTGGTCAATGGTACCAAAATCGATATTCCGTGGAGGCATACATGAAGTATTACTGCAAATAGATGATTGATATTTAGCAAACATTTTCAATCTTTAATATTTGATAAAATTGAAGAAGACGTTGGGCAAAGGTGCGTAACAGAAGGTGGGCTCATTCTGCATACTAAGGGCGACCCTGTCGCTCTGGGGTGACATAGCCGACACGGTAGGCAAAATCTTGCCCATCTCGAAGAGTTAGGTCCGCCCTGCCGGTATGCTTAATTCATGAATCTCCAGCTTTACCACAAACTCGTGCAGAAATGCATTGAAAGTGAGGTTTAAGAGAATGAGTCAAATAAATACGCTGGACAAAGGCGGTAGAAAGCATTCGTATGGCAACCTCATGCAACATGTCTTGTCAATACGTAGCTAGAATGTGAGGGATGTAAGATACAATTTTGAAATTTGAAAGGACATTCTTCAACCGAAGTCTCAAGGAGTTGGAAGATACCATTACGGAAATTTCAAAAAATGCAATCTTGTCTTGTATCGCAGCCTCTCGGTTGGACAAAAACTACAAGCGTTATAGTATAAATGCTGATTTGATAAAAAAGGTTCACCTCACGCCCTCGATTCTTGTCCAGAGTTCAACAGTGAATGATTTCTCCCCACTGAGAAGATCACTTTGACTTCCAATATCAATGTAGCTGTTTTGCCCATCAAATTCAATCGCATAATCATTTATCTATAAAACAAAACAGTTCTATTCACAACCTGGAGCTGTGGTAGAAGATTTGCTATAATGAATTCAAGAAGGTGGATTCTACCATAGCGAAAACAGTCCATTTAACTGCAAATTTCGAATTAAAGCCTAGATGAAAATATTTGATCTTAGCAAATGCAAAAGCCCCCCAAAATTAACATTATTCTCATATTGAAAAAGTTCGTAATTGCAATAAATTTTATTATGTAGAGTTCTTAAGCGGGAGCAGGATTTTTCTAGCCTTATACGATAAAAGAATACTACGTGAAGCTCAAAGGGTCACCATCTCAACTTGGGAAAATCATTGGACAAGTACCATTGTAGGAAGACTTCAGCAAGGAAAAATCCGCTCTTATTTGACAATGCAAGTCACAATGTTCACAGTTGTAGACAATAGAACAAAAACTCACAATGATAAGATTCTAGCTCATTATTGCTATACCGTAAATCCTCGAATTAGCCCCCTGAAGGCTTATTCATTTTTGATACTTTTGGATGGGGGCTTATTCGAGGGGAGGGGGCTTATACGAGGGGGGCTTATAAAATTATTGTAGACAATAAGAACACATTATTAAAAGACCTTGTTTATTTTAGTAGGAATTTTATTATGAGCATTTAATTAATTACTACCAAAAGTACGAATTTGTCGTGGTAATTGAATAAAACGCCATAGGCAACCTCAGATGGCAAAAACCGTCAAATTGAGGGGTCCAATTTGAGAATTTACGGTAGCAGTGGGGGCTTACTCGAGCGGGGTGCTTTTTCGAGGAAGGGGGGGGGGCAATTAGAGGATTTACGGTAATCTATGAATCACCTTCGTATTTTTGGTTCGCATTGCAGAAAAATAAACGTTTTCTTGCGAGAAGACAAAGACTCCAACACGACCACCACGTAGAGATTTGTCAACTATATTACCAGAATCTGAAATCATATTCTTCCCCTGAAAAAGAGCAACAATTGATTGCAAATAAACTAGAGATATGAAGTGGGAGAAATATGACACAATTTGCATTGTCTTTGGATACTTCTTTTGACAATTACGTTGCTACAAAATTCAAATGCTAATATCCAATGTATCTTGCTGTGCCAGCCCGTGGAAGATAGTGAGGGTTATCATCTCGTCGTGTTAGAATTTAGGCCGTATGTCATGTTCTAATGTTGAAGACTAGCTCTCCATCTTTTCATTGTTTTAATGGAACCTGAAATATTAACACTTTGTCTTGTCCAATTCAACCATGCTGCAATGAGTTTGATCCTCACCTCCGGCAATAATCTATGTTTGACCCCGTTTATATTGTTACCCCCTCTGAACAATAGTATTAAATATTCGCATAGATTATAGCTAGCCTCTATCTGAGATTACACGTGCTGTAAGTTAGGCCTTCTTATTTTATTCATGAAATTCTTATTTCAACACGATATCCCATCAGAAACCTAAATACAAGTTATGATAAGCTAAATAGATTAACGATGGAGACAAAAATATAAAAAAATTATTTAAAAATATGAGTGAATTAAAGTAGAATGACGTCTGATCTTCCTGGGAGTCGTGTTTTTATTTGGGTTTCTTGAGCTCTTCAGATGAGCTTTTAATTTTTGTTTGAATCGATAGAGCGAGGGGATCTCTCTTAATTCTATGGGTATTTCTGTATTTGGTGAAGATTATGTATTATAATGGTGAAGATTACCATATATCGAAGTCCAATTTCGTCTCATATCTGGCCTATTACAATATAACGGCGGATCAGTTTCGATCTGCACCAAAACTTGCGCGGAAAGTCTTGCATCCTTAACCGCCGCACTTCACCAATGCACCTCCTTAAATACTACACTTTATTACAAATATAACTCCTTAGCCGCTACACTTCATTACCACTGTACCTCCTTAAACGCTTCACTTCACCACTGTACTTTCTTAAACGTTACACTTTATTACAAATATAACTCCTTAGCCGCTACACTTCATTACCACTGTACCTCCTTAAATGCTTCACTTTACTACCACTGTACCTCCTTAAACGCTTCACTTCACCACTGCACCTCCTTAACCACTACACTCTGTTACTGTCTATTACTGCTGTACCTGCTTAACCACAACCCACTTTTTTCATTGTGCCACCTTAACCGCTACACTTCACTACCACTGTGCCTCCTTAAATGCTTCACTTTACTACCACTGTACCTCCTTAAACGCTTCACTTCACCACTGCACCTCCTTAACCACTACACTCTGTTACTGTCTATTACTGCTGTACCTGCTTAACCACAACCCACTTTTTTCATTGTGCCACCTTAACCGCTACACTTCACTACCACTGTGCCTCCTTAAATGCTTCACTTTACTACCACTGTACCTCCTTAAACGCTTCACTTCACCACTGCACCTCCTTAACCACTACACTCTGTTACTGTCTATTACTGCTGTACCTGCTTAACCACAACCCACTTTTTTCATTGTGCCACCTTAACCGCTACACTTCACTACCACTGTGCCTCCTTAAATGCTTCACTTTACTACCACTGTACCTCCTTAAACGCTTCACTTCACCACTGCACCTCCTTAACCACTACACTCTGTTACTGTCTATTACTGCTGTACCTGCTTAACCACAACCCACTTTTTTCATTGTGCCACCTTAACCGCTACACTTCACTACCACTGTGCCTCCTTAAATGCTTCACTTTTACCACTGTACCTCCCGCTTCACTTCACCACTGCACTTAACCACTACACTCTGTTACTGTTTATTACTGCTGTACCTGCACTACACACTATTACCATTGTGCCACCTTAACCGCTACACTTTATTACCATTGTACCTTCTTAACCGCTACACTTTATTACCACTGTACCACCTTAACCACTACACTTCACCTATCCTACATACACTGGCAAACAGCACCAACATTTTCCTGTCCATTGCTGATTCCTCTTTACCCTTTCACGGGTACTGATAATGGCAGTTTAACTCGTTTAATTGTAATTGAGAGCTTGCTATAATCTTTGAGAATATTAGCACTTCATCAACCATTGCGGTCAGCCGTACCACTCTACTGTAAGCCTAACAAATTTCTTTCTGATCAATAGGATCAAACAAGGATTTAACTATTCATTTAATAGAAAAAACGCAAATCTACTATGATGCATATGATTTTATGCATATGAGTGTCAAACAGACAATGCGATGCAAAGAGGCTGCCAAAAACTATAAATGAATTATCGCCTGAGCAACATAGAGCCTCTGCGCACTTGAATTCGACATTCTGGTATCAGAGCATAATATGGCACCTTCCTGCATGATAACTTCTCAGTTGTGAAAAATAAGTAGCACTGGTAGGAAAGTTGGGAATTCAAAAGAAGAGAAGATCGCATGTCGTCTATTTTTCGTAGTTGGCAAAGCAGCTACGTTCGAAGGCAAAACACAAAACTTGCAAGACACGTTCGTTTGCACATAAGGTAATATCTTTGTTTGTTAGACTTCTTTATTAAAGAAGAATTATTGTCCTCTAGACCATTGCCCCAGCCCATTATTCCACCCACTATAAGTACATCTTCCTTGGTTTATCGTATGGCGTGTTCAGAGACACTTTACCCGCTGCATTTCTTTCCTAAATCTCGCTCGCCTGTTTTGTTTCGATTGTACGCACGACCACAAGGCTTTATGTTGCTCGGGCTCCTTTAAGACAGCCACACTAAGAAGCATCGTTTTACAAGCCTTTTTTCATCCTTTTACACGCTTGGCAAGAATGGCCTAACAGAAAAAGCTGTGTTTTTCCTTGGCAGCACTTTTCTCCTAAATCAAGAAAAAAATATAAACAAATGCCTAGCAAAGCAGTTCAGTATTTCCGAACTTACTTGATACCAAGAAATTCGCATTCTTCCCGAATCAGGATTATGCACCAATTTCCACTGATATGACACGTTGAAACTCCAAACTGGTGACTTATCATGCCACAGCAATGTTGATTGGTTGATAGCGTTACCGGTTTCCCATAATGCATCTCTCATCGCTATCCCAGGACCAGTCGAGGAATGAAATTTCTAAAAACATGAAAAATATTATAACTGTGAAAGATGTATGAATCGAGATAAATAACTTCCTTAAGGTTGACAATTGACATATGCTGAATAGTGGGTTCACATTCGCCATTTCTCTAGAAATTTAGAAGATAGGAGCTTCCAGCTTAAAAGTACTTGTCAAAGGTTCCCCTAATTTAACAATTTTCCTCCATTTCCCTTCCCATGGCACCACATTTCCCTTCCTATGAGCCGATTCACCTGCTAACATCAATGAGAGGTAGTCAGCTTCTTTCTTAACAAATTATATACAGAATAAAGTATGTTGACGCTTACTTCTTGCAATTTTATCGTTTATGTGAAGGACACTAAACCTTATTTAGGATAAATAAGATTAATGTTGTGGGAATTCTACCCCGCCACCATGGTCTACACCCAGTTATCAGGCTCCTCGACACGGTGCCGCTGCGCAGCAAGGTATGGAGTCTGGTGACGACCCATGGTGCCTAGCCAAAGTGTTCGAGGGAACATGGTTTTAGACTGGAATGTTTGATGTTTTCGTTGAGTTTTTATGCTATTTTTGCAAGGGAATCACTTGTTTTTTGTAGATATTCTTCGTATCAACCAGTATCGACACCCAAGATGTGGCAGGCTAACATTTAGCAAAACGAAAAGTTTATTTAGATAAAACAAAGGATTGGTTTACGTGCTATGAAAAGCATGCAGATACATTGCAATCGTTTAAAAAGAGAAGAACTGAAAATTACCAACAGAGATTGTGTGTTTCTGAGCGTGTGGGTCTTAAGAAAGTTCATAAGGATTAAAAATGATGCTTATGGCACATTACATAACAGATACATAAGTATATTTCTAATGAACGCTGTGAAGATAAGAATTATATTTTTGAGAATTAATATTTTTACCTTGAGGCTAATTCCCTTTCTACCATAAGCCCGAGGATAAGGACCAGCATTCTTCAAGTTATAGCTCTGAGAACCTCTTTTCCATGAACAGACGTAAAACTTCCTACAAAGTGAGGCGAATGAATTTTGGTTTTGAGGTGTCTTTAAAGTAACAGTAGCAAAGATAGGCTTATGGCTCAAATAAATTACCCTGGCACAAAACTGGAACAGTGAACATCAATCTAGGGTCAATTAAATTGAGATGTACACAAATTTGATGACAAATACGTGAAGATATATTGAAGTTGGCTTGACTGAATAAAGATTAGATTCAATTAGTCTTGTTTTACTTCAGAGAAAACTTCATCAAAATTTGTACAGCTTGTTCAGATGCATAGACAGAAAGAAATTATGTTGAAATGAGCTGCATGCTGAAGAAAATTCTAAGGTCCGCTGTGACGAAATCGTCTTAGCTCGAGCCATTTCAAATCCAACAGGATATTTTGCAAACTTAACGAAAAAATCTTGTTCAATTGCAGTTTATAAGATAATCCGACCCACATTTTGAAATAGGACGTAAGAAGGAGCGTTTCGAGATAAAAGGACTTGGCATTTATGTAGAACGGTATTGACAACAGAACCGAGGCTGAACTGAGCAATGCTTAGTAGATGAATATAGATACCTGTTGCTTTGGAAACCAAAGATTATGCCAACATAATCATCATCAGGCGTGACGCCGAATGGAGGACTTCGGATCATCAAAGTCCCGGTAAAAATGAGATCCCCGAAGAATGTTTTGCTTAACAAAGCTCCAGGATTGCTAGAAAATGACAAAGTAACAGAAGGATGAATATGAGAAAGTAACGTGGTGTAAAAGGGTCCAGCAAAAATGGTTAACATAGAAGGAAGATGATACAAGGTAGGTTACAGTATAGCGATAAATGAAAAATGTTATGGGCCTTACCCATTGATTGTCTGCAAAATTTCTCTCCCCTGATCGAACTGAAACCATTTCGGGGGGTCTTGTGCTGTTCCTTTGCCATCGAAAATCACCATATCTGAAACCCTAAAGTCAGTCTGATTTTTCGAAGCATTCAACGGAAAGTCATCCTGCAAAAAAGTTAGAGTTTATAGAATGCTTATTGTTGAAAATAGCATCTAAATCAAAATATCAACACAAAAGTGAGTAAATCTGATACGAAATAATGGAACAAACTTTGTCATTATCAACACCGTCGCCATCATCATCATCTTCGCAAGCGTCGCCAATACCATTCTTGTTCCCATCCACCTTAAAGAAACAGCAATATTTTAAAGCCAGAAAAGACTTGCTAGCTGGGAAGGCAGAAGTGTGTATTAGCAGGGACCTTAGAAGCGAGGGGGGGGGGGCAGAGGGGGCTTAGTTCCCCTTATAACTTCCAAAATGTACTTTAAACCATATAAACACTGTATTGTCCTGGTTTTAGCCTATTTGGCAACCTGAAATTGGATTAGCCCCCTTTATCTGAATAATGCTCTGTGATCCTTGTGTTTTATTATACTATACTATGACTGTAAGTTCAGAAGTAGCTAGGAAATGAAGGCCAATGATTTGCTATGAAAACACAGTAGACAGCCAAGAAGAAGGAAATGAAGGACAATGATTTGCTATGAAAACACAGTAGACAGCCAAGAAGAAGGAGATAAAGGACAATGATTTACTATGAAAACACAGTAGACAGCAAAGAAGGAAGGGAGGGGGGGGGGGGAGAGAAGGCGGGGGTTTTCTCTCGAATTTTTTGTCTTTCGATCCTTTTATAAATGTGTCCCTACTATATGTGCACTCTATGTACATCTGCTTATCTTAATAAGATTTATTCTTTCGACATGCATTGAAATAGTTAAATTGTTTATGCTGTACGCTATTTCTTTTTGTAGATACAAAAATTGCCAGTAAACCAAGTACGGCACATTTTGGCTAAACATTTTGCCGTTGAATGATATCAACGATGAATTTTACAGGCATCGAAATCACGAAACAGCCTGGTGTTTAACTTGGCTATGAGCATTGCCATAGGGCAATCCTGCTGTTTTATTGATTGAATGAGCAGTACCTGATCACGATTGGCAACAAGTGGGCAATTATCATCAAGATTTCCAATACCATCTCCATCTTTGTCCGCATCACATGCATCGCCGACATCATCTCTGTCCGTGTCCGTCTGAGAAGGAGAAATACATCATTATCAAAGACATCTGTACAATTTTATGCCAGTGCAAACGAAAGAATCATGAAACATTATCCATATTCAAAATGTTGGTTGGCAATTAAACCATGCAACCTAAACCTGACTGCTCTTTGTTTTTATTGCCAGAGGTGTGTCCCTTACTCTCCCACCAGCAAATTTGTAATAGTTCTTCAAAAAGTTCTCTGGCAAAAACCAACCTGTATGAAAAGTTTAACAACAGTTTCCGTTTTGTGCTATTATATGCCAACCATCATATTCACATATTTCAGCTATATGACAATACAACAAAACCTGATCGCCATTGGCTGTATCCTTGCAGTTGTCATATTTGTCCTTTATCCCATCTGAATCCGAGTCCGGACCGTCCTGGCATGCATCTCCAACAAGATTATCATCTTCATCCTTTTGATCCGCATTCGCCACATCCCTGCAGTTGTCACAAACATCGCCAACTCCATCCGTGTCGTTATCCTTCTGGTCCGGATTATACACCAAAACACAGTTGTCACTTTCATTCAATACTCCATCGCTGTCCACGTCACTTTCACATGCATCTCCGATTCCATTTTTATTCGTGTCAACCTGGTCTGTGTTATTTACAGAAGGACAGTTGTCGCAAGCATCTCCAACACCGTCCGGTTCCCTATCCGTTTGATCAGCGTTGCTTACGAGCGGACAGTTGTCATGAGAGTCCGAGATTCCGTCATTATCATCATCGTCATCACAAGCGTCACCTACAGAAAAATAAAGTATTATCTAAATCAGTTTGATTAAAAATCAATAGAAATTTACCTGTAAATGGATTTCGATAAAGACTCATTGAAGTTAAGACTCCGATAAAGACGTTAAGATTCCCTGAAGACTCTCAAGCAGAAATGTTTCGGATTAATTTTACCTGGCCTAAATATCTGGCTTTGATTCAAAGTTCGGATCCAAAATTCGAACAAAGAATCACAAGTGTGAAAATTTCAAAAAGTGTGTCTTGAAAAGGAAAGGTTGTATTTGTAATGCGCAGTCAACACCTGTATTACAGAGATAAATACATTCATGAAAAGACTAAATACTGATACAGCATGACTTGAAACATAAAGGCGCAATGCTAAAAGCTAACTTCCCTTGCTGAATTGACATACGTGAGATTATGGTCGAATTCTCATGAAACAGGAAACTCATTTTCTAAGGAATCTGATCATTTCTCAAGACAGTTTTCAGATATGCAACTAAAAATATTGATTTTCTTACTGTTGTCAAAAGATCTCCTGATATAGTGTCAAGGAATGCCTGACAACTTCATAGAAAAACAACTTAAAAACAGTATATGGTTCATAGTTTTAACTGGAACTGCAAACACAATCACCAACAATAACATCGAATCTACAAACCCTTTCCATCCCCATCAAAATCCTCCTGACCACTGTTTGGAAGCGACACACAGTTATCCATCGTGCAGGATTTGGAAGTGCAAGGTAATGCTTTGTCAGGTATCCCATCTGCATCGGTATCGTTTCCGCAGTTAATACCATCGCCTGCAAAGCCAGCATTGCAAGTGCAACGGTATTTGCCGGGTTGGGTACTCTTACACGAGGCAAGAACACTGCAGTTGTGCGTGCTAAGATCACAGGGGTTCGAGGCAATGCACTCTGTAGGAGAGGGACGTATGATTAACGGTAAAGAATACAAATGAGAAAAACGAGAAATATTCGAGTTTCGGTAAATATCTTTGAGGGATCGACATCAAAATTTGTTCCTTTATCGGTTTCTAATAACAAAATTGGCAAGAACAATTACGGATTGTCACTCTCCAAACAAGCCAATTTTTAACTTCCAAAAACTCTCTTGTAGTGCTAGTAAGGCTAGGGAGACTAGGCCCCTTCACCGATCGCAAAGTTACCAGTTTCCATTCTTGCTATTGCCAAGGCCCTCTCTTTAATCATATTACAAGACCCACCTCTCTGTTGCACTGCACAATGGCAGTGGCTCAGTTATGATACACAATTAAACTGAACAACTTTACCTGACCATTGTCTGCTCCACAATCCACTGGACAAGCATTTCGATTCTGGTTTTAAGCTTACGAATCCTACTTGATTGCACGTCAGAACACACGTGCTTGCTACATTGTTTTCATCAGAACACCTCCAATGGTGACTCGAATGGTTAGATGTAGGCTAAAACGAAATAAAACCCAAACAATATAAAATAAAGTCGATCAAATTCTTTATACCTCTCAAACCTACAGAATAATTATTGTGAACGCTTGTGCTCAATTGGCAACAGAAACAAGAAAAATGATAGGGGTAGTTTAATCTAAAATGGCTTACGATTCAATACACGAAAAAGGGACAGTAACTGAAGAATGAGATTAATAATGGCGCAACATAAACACGCATGCGGGTGAGGGGGTAGGTATCTATTTGATCTTTGATGGGGTGAGTAACTCCCAAGAAATGTTTTAAGATTGTATAATATGAACATATGTCAAAAGAAAGAATGCAGTAGTTTTCACAATTTGTTAGTACCTATCGTTTTTGCTTCGTTTTGATTTTTATGAAATTTTCTGGTAGTTTGCCTTTATGTTTGCCTTTATGTTTAAGTATGTTTCCTTCTAGCCATCACTAAATATCAGCGAAGTCAATAATTTATAATTATATTATGATCAATATCAACAGAATATTTCCACATGTATTTGATATCAACCAAACAGAATTGCAACAATGAAACGAGGCAAAACTAATGTGGTTGCCATTGGTTGACATTACCTGAACGAAGACGAGGCTAGATTGTTTAAGCAATTGGTATGTAGACTGTTAAATCTGAGTTCCACGATTAATGCGATCATCAGGCACTGTGCATCAGGCAACCGGTCTATGACCAGTACATTAGTAGAAGGTTTATGACCAATACATTAGTAGGTTTATGACCAATAGTTCTTCGAAAGAGTTCTTTCTAGACATCTTTCAAAAGTGTCCGAAGCTTGATTAATATTTAAGGTAGGATAAAAGTTTAGAATACATTGGAGGAAGGAAAGGATCATTATCGAAGTCTTGGTCAAAAATAAGAGTAGAGAAGGGCGTGAATTTATACTTACTAAAAATGGAGTACAAGTTCTTGAGACAGTGGTCGTTCGCAACGTCGGCCTTGCAGTGGTTCTTATCACCGTTGTGTTCACAATTACAGTTCTTGTAGAGGCATTTGTAGCCTTTGGACTGGTGGTTGTAGGTGCAGTCGAAGGCCTTGCTGTACCGCTGCTCTGAAAAATTGGAAAAGTTGGAAAATCAGATGAAACATCTTAGTCTTTGCAATTCAGTCTTAGCAACTCTATTTCAATTCCAAAAAAAGTTTTGCTTTATCAATGCGTTTCTATTCTTAGCAAAACTTTCATACAGGACATATAAATAAGAAATGGGAAGAATGTAAGAATCATAAGAAAAATTCTAGCTTTGAAAAAAGAACACCTCCAATGAGAACACCTCCAAAAAGAACATTCTAGCTTTCAAGTTATGTACAGCCAAAAAACTGTTCAAAAATTCTAGCAGTCGATGTTAATTGCTGCGTAGAATAATTTTGAGATCAAGCAAATACAGCATAGATCAGCTAGAAGTATCACGCAGTTCATTATTATGATACACAACCTTCGTTGGCGCGGTTCCTTTGGACTTCTCATTTTTTGCGAGATAAACTGAAAAAGAATTATTCTATTAATGCACAAAGATTTCCTTGCTGAATTCAAAAATAATACATGACATTTATTCAGAAACTACTTTTTCTTGAAAAAGAAAACTGAAAATGGCTTTGAAAAAGCAAATTTTGAAATTCACAAGCTTTCCGTCTGAAATGTCAGATAGAAAACTCTACGCTAGGACATTAAACATTAAGCAAATAACACAAAACCGTTTTGAGTGAAAATCAAATGTATGTTGCTTTGATGGTATTTTACTAATTCTTCATCGCCTTGTCTCTGCATCGAGGCTCGCTTTGCAGAGCACAGTTTATTTTGTTCTGATAAGAGATGTATTCCTATTGGCTATTTCAACTCACTCTTGACAGCAATTTATTAAATTCCCATTTACCACAACAGTACACACCCCGATCCATCAGTTTTTTAAGAAAAGATGCGGGAAGGGCTTGCAGGGTGCACAGCGACCGCGTTGCTATGAGGAGGCTCGAAGAACTCAACTTGGAGTTCGCCGAGTGTCCTCCAATTAGGGTTTCTTCCAAATATCTGAAACCGGACCTTGGTACTGACCTGAAACCGGAGTCAAAACAACAATCAGAACAATAACTATTGTTGATATCATGATTGCTATCTTTGCACATCTTCTCCTTGATTTCTCCTTTTCAAATGCTCTTTTTGGTGCTTCAGGACCATGATTGCCCTCTTGCCAGTTTTGCACAGGTGCTAGTTCTACAGGCTAAAAGAAAAAGGGTGAAAATTTGGAAGTCACGTGCTCGAAGAACAGGAAAAGGGCCTATGAAAACGATTGGATTTCATGTGTCGCGCTCAAACCCTAATTTGTTTTATTGTTTCTTTGAGGAAGGTTCTATGAGCTTGTGGATTTGCAATTTCATTTTGAAATTCATCTTGCAAAGGTTGTAGTTTAGTTGCGAAACTGTTTAACAATTAAACCCTGCAACTAAAGATAAAAATTGATTAAAATGCCTGATATATTTTACATAATTAATGTACTTTATATACTTAACATTCTTGATATACTTCATTCCTAATTACAAATTCATAATAAATATGATGAAAGCTTATATCATATAACAATAATTTTATATATAACAACAAACACAACTCATTTAGACATAAAGTCATTGAAAACACCTCATCGACTAATATGACTGTCATTAAAGATTGGCTTGACAAAAATAGATTGAAAATAGATAAAGGAAAGACGCAAAGGATTGCTATGCGACTTTGCTTCAATGGGGATTCAATAGTACCGTTGCAACTTGCAAGGTCACCTGATAAACTTTACGTCTAGATATAATTATCTTGGAATGTAGCTGGATCCTCCCCTAAGCCTGAGCGACCATTCACATAAGGTGTTTAAAAAGTCTTTTCTTAAGCGTTCCTTTAATATTTTCAGTATGTTGTTTGGTGTTGTGCTGGGGAAGAATTTACAATTCCACGGCTTTGATTATTTGCACCTTCACAGACAGGAAAAACTGTTAATTAAGGGTAATTAGAACAACTAATAAACTTTTATCAATCGGTGATCACCTATAAGATGATGAATAACATTCGATCTGAAAGCCTTTGGGATAAACACAAAACAAGAAATACGTACTCAAGTTATAGATAAAGAAACTGCACGGATATTCAAATTCCGAGAAATAATCTTGAGTACTCAAAGAAAAGCTTTCACTATTCGGGGCTTGAAACGAAATCCCTACTACTATCAGGGAGATCTCTAATTTGAAACATTTTAAAAAACACCTCAAAATACATTTGAGGAGCTGTATTCAACTCCACGACTCCCTAGAAGATCAGCTCCATCCTAGTGTTATGAATTTTTATGTACATTTTTTTGTATGATTGTAAATTTAATTTTTGCTGATGGGATTTTGCTTAAAAATAATATATAATAAAAATGATATATAATAGAATAAATAATAACAATCAGAATAATTATCATTCTTGGAATAACGATAATGTAAAGGAGCCATTCTTAGTTATTTAAAAGATTTTGCAGCTTTTTACAAGTGCCAAATATCGGTAAACTGTAACTATAGTCAGACGAAACTGCATGAAATCGTCAATCATGGTAGCGGAAAATAATGTTACTTTTCTAGAAAACTTATTCTTTTCCGAAATAGATATCAATAAACTAACCAGCTACCTTTGACTCAATATTGCTTTCAGGAGAAATCTTGTTACGTCCGGCTTTAACGCGATATTCCGGTCCAGGATCGGCTTCCAAAAGACCCATGTCTTCAGTTTATTGTTCCACACAACTCTTAAGCACCGAGTTTACATCAAGAGAGAGACTGCCAATAGAGACAACATCTGCACCATTAATATCCTAGGTCTACAGATTCGTGATACATAATCGATGCAAAGAATACCTTCATAAGAATCGATAGAGAAGTTGATCTACTAAGATCTCGTGTTGAATTTGGGACAAACATGAAAGTGGTATCAAATTTCGATACCCAAGATTGCAAGTTACATGTTATGAACACCAGTGATCTGGTTATGATTCGGTATAACTGTAATCATGATTTTAATGATATGTGCAACGATGCTGATTGATCTAGTTCATGTGACTTCAACGATTGGATCTTTATACAACGATTGGAACAAAAGCTGCTTTCATTGACAAATTGACAATGATTCATGCGCTACATAATGTTGATAAGCTGATTGATAAACTAATTCCAATGATAATCAAAATTATACTGACCGACTTAATACCTGGCAATATTGGTATACTTGCATCAGTACCTGTGAATCAATCGATTCATTAGAATATAGCAATGATATTGCCTCAAGGTATTATAAAAAAATACAGGTACAAGATTACATTTTTTTAATCTCCCTATTATGCAAAACTATAAAAAGAATGATAGTTAACGAATGTTTACCTAAATGGTCCAAAATGAATGCTGACCTACAGTTGCAACATCGAGAATGTAACCAGTGGTAACTATTACCTACCAATGAAAACCTTCTCAACTGCCCCAGTTTTCTGTACAAGATTTGTACAGAGCCACTTCTACAAGCCAGCCAGTGCCTCTGCCAACCAAACTTCCAAAAGACATATGCAGCTGAAAACGTTTCCCCGCGCAGTAAACGACAGTCGCATGTTTCTATCGGATACAGAAAGCGATCCTTTTACAAAAACTGAGACATGAGCTTAAAACTGGATAGGTTGGCGCTCACACTACTGTTACGGTATTTATTGTTATCCCTTGATACATAGAGGCATTTGCAGTCAATCAGGCAGGATTTCGATGGCCTCTGGTCACGAAGACAATCGTATCTTTCAATCTTTCTTTTATGTTACTATGGATTAGCAAACGAAAGAGTCGTATTTTTTTACAAGACACAATGTTATAACCCGTAAGGAATGACAGTTGAAATCATAAATACTCTTTTCAATAACACATTTTCAATAGATTTAGATAGATGTTAACCGGTCCCTCACTACGTACTCGATGCCTATAGGCCGTGATATCATGTAGGGATCAATCCCGCCCGATTGGAACGTGTTATATTTATGTTTATGGTGGCCTATTAGGCAGATTGTAGATAACTCAACACCAACAACATAACTTTACATAACTCAACTAACATAGCAATATATAGGGTCTGGGTCCTAGCGTCCCTTCGTGGAACAAACATAACAGAAGTTTCCTTATTTGGTTGATGCACCAAGAGGATAATGACCTGATACAAACGTGCAAAAACTGTACGCCAGTCATTCAAAATAGAGAAATTTAAGACACTTCCTGAAAAAATAGCGCTGCACTTCTGCTATTGAATGCTTTTTTACTTTTTTAATTTTCAAACAATAATTAGGATGGCAATCTTTTTAACTGTTTATTTTATTTTTACTTAAGCTGGTGTGTTGTGTTGTGTTTTGTTGTGTTGTGTTGTGTTCGGTTAGGTTGTGTACTATGTTGTACTGTGCTCTGTGGTTACGTTGTGTTGTGCTCTGTGGTTGCGTTTTGTTGTGCTCTGTGGTTGCGTTGTGTTGTGCTCTGTGGTTGCGTTGTGTTGTGCTCTGTGGTTGCGTTGCGTTGTGCTCTGTCGTTGCGTTGCGTTATGTTCTGTGGTTACGTTGCGTTGTGCTCTGTGGTTGCGTTGTGTTTTGTTTTGTGATTGGGTTGTGCTCTGTGGTTGCGTTGTGTTGTGCTCTGTGGTTGCGTTGTGTTTTGTTCTGTGGTTGCGTTGCGTTATGCTCTGTGGTTGCGTTGTCTTGTGCTCTGTGGTTGCGTTGTATTGTGCTGTATCAGATTAAGATAGCCGTCCTATATATCTACTACAAAAGAAATTAACTATGCTGAAGGGCAGTGCACCTCTAAAATGAATAAAAATGAAATGAAGCTGTGCAGGCTTAGGGGAACAGAATAGAAAAATCAACTTAAAAAACGCTTTCGATTTTAAAAAGAGGCCTTGACAAAGGTTTAAAATTGACATACGAAACAGAATGCCAATAAAATATCTCTGATATTCACTTCTAACAGATCTTCGATAGGAAACACTGACCTTTCCACTTTGCGAATAGGCAACTACGTGACCTTCTCAAAACCTTGTCACTCAAAAGGATTCAAGACAGAATAAGTAGGATCTTGTTTTTGCACAAAGCGAACGATAGACGTCAGCTCAGCAGTGCTGGAAAGATTAAGCTAGGAAATTTCGCTGGCAAAATTAAAATGACTTCTTTTGAAATCCAATGAAAGTTACCACGTATCAATGCAGCTTAACGTAAATTTCCTGTTATTTCCTGTTTCCTGTGCTTGTTATAAGGACAACATTAGGTAAATTTTTTACTGTTTTTAAAATTGTGACAGGGTTCACATTGAAGCATGCATTGCTTAATTAGGTAGTGTTTTGGCAAGAACCAGAACTTTGTGGACAGTAGCGGCGCCAGCCTCTAGGTTCCGGGGGAGGGAGGTTGGCAAAATAAAAATTTTAGGCCATGCCTCTTTATCAAAAAGGAACACCAATTGTACCTGAAGAGAACGCCTGTGGCTGCCTTCTGGATACCCAAAGGCAGTTTCAAAATCATGTATTGCATCACACAAAGTAGATTGCCGAAAAGTACACATCCTCTAAAATTTTCTCATTAAAAAAAAGTCGAAATATAAATCGATCCTGCCGAGAAAAGGGGGAGTGGGGGGGGGGGGGTGTGCGCTTTGGTTTGTGTATATTACTACTGCGCGTTGGAAACGACACCCTAAAAATTTCGATGCGACAAGTTACAAATTCTAGGGTGGTGGGAGCACAAAATCAATGGGGGAGAGGGAAGGTAGCGTTTTTGACGCCTTCTGTTCCTCATGGAAAACCCCCTGTTGTGGATATAATAGAAAACTGTTATGAGCTGCGCATTAAAGTCCTTAAAAATCATCTATCAAAATACCAACCAGTTAATCTATCTAAGTTTTTCACTTTTTCGAGGAAACAAATCTTATACCAGAAATAATTAGAGATAACACCTCTTTTGCTGAAACCTACATGCTTTCTCTGTCTGAATATTTCAAAAAATAACAATTGTCCGAAAATCTAACTGCTGCATCCAAGCCAGAGGAACTTTGGTTTTGATAGTAATGTAAAAATGAAAGAAAGTGTGATGTCAGTAAAGTGTTTATAGGGAACGTATTGTTGGTTGTGCTGGATCTAGAAAACCAGAGCTTTCAAAACATTGCTACGTTTCTGTTTAAATGGCAACTCCGTTTGAAATCGATATGCCGGCTAAGCTCCCATTTCTGCGAATTACAAGACCGTCAAAAGAACCCCCCCCCCCCCCAATAATCATCAAACTGTACTACATTTAATTTATGTTAGTGTACTGAATGGGAAAAAATACAATGGGCAATTTCTTGGTGATTTAAACCCATTCTATTTTAAACTAGAAAAGTTACTTTCGCTGATTTAATTACCTGAACCTCACTCTCCTAGTTATGAGCAAAGCAGAATTGAGTTTAGGATCAACCAGTTTTGCGTCAAGTCTCCTTAGCTCAAACCCTTCTAAAACTTGGATTACAGGGCCATTGTTATTGGGGGGGGGGGCGAGAGTGGTGTGACACCCCCTAGTGTGCTTCCTCAGCAAAAATTCAAAGTAAGTGGGGCCTTGAAACCCCCCTTAGGCATAGTAGCTAGTGACCGCGTTGCTTTGACCAAGAGTAAGTTAGAAAAGCTTTCTGTCAGAAATACTTCCAATATAGGCCCCTATCTCCAACTTTAAGCTAAGATATCTCTAAAGATGTAGGTGCATTTTTTACTTTCGAGGTAAAGGCTTATAGGTACTTTTTTGCTGAATAAAGGTTGTCTATTGCATTGACTGGTTTTCAACTTTTTACGAGTGTTACCAGTCTACGAGTTTTGATAATTGCTGCTCCTCCACCAATGGCGGCGCCAGCCACTAAGCTCTGAGGGAGGGGGGGCAAACCAAAAAAATTTAAGCCACGCCCTTTTTACCACCAGAAAACGCCCTTTTACCAATTTATCCGAAGGGAACGCCGATTTTATCCGAAGGAAACGCCTAAGACTAACTTTTGTTTGAAAGTTGGCAGTTTGAAAATCATAGGATTACATCACATAAGGTACGGTGTCAAAATATTACCCCTCCCCAACATTTTCTCATCGAATTCAGACGAAATACGAAACTCGATTCTGCTGAGAAGTGGGGGGGGGGGCGTGAGAGGTGGGCGCCGCTACTGACCTCCACACTAAACATTTAGAAATGAAGACCGTGAACAAAACTGAGAACGATGACTAGAATCACGCCAAAGTGTATGTTAGTATCGATCAAAACGGAGGAAGTCGGAAAATAGGAGCAGGATGAAAACGTAGAATCTTGCCTTATATTCTTTGTTTTGACAGTTCACGACTAAGCATGTCTTTCAATGACTATGAGGTCTTTGCAAAAATCGTTTGCAAATATTCACTTTATGAGGTTTCTATCGGTCACTTCCGTGCATTACAAGTAATTCCCTTAACGTTTTGAAGCCACTTTAAAACCGCAAGTTCTCTTTGGAAAAAAGTTTTCTTGTCAAGCAAGTGTTGATAATTCGCTTTAATTTCGATTAAATTGACCTCAATAAAAGAGATAATGCAACAGACGTGCACACTGAAAAACAAGTCAAATGAAACAGTGCCTCCCGTGTTGCTGACGTCATAAGCTATCCCATAATGCCATTGCCAGTAAGCGGCCGTTATCGTTGAACCTAGCTGTCATTCGTTCTTCTCCAGGCGTCGCCTTTTCAGAAGCTCACACTAAATCGCAGAAAGACAGGCGCAAGATCCATTTGCAAACAAGTTGCAGCTCCTTCGTAATCCTTTCGGATTACTATTAATCCACCATTCGGTTCTATTTCTAATATTCAATCTTAATGTACTTCAGATGGATATCTGCAAAAAACAACTTTGGATCCAATTTCGAAGGCAAAGTCTTTTCAGAAGTATTTTTGCTGTGTCGCTGATTCTATCCCAAAAAGGAAATAGGACTTAAGCAGAAAAACAGAAAAGAATTGCGCATGTAGTTCAATGAAAAATTTCAAGCCGCGATTAAAAATTCAACAGCTACTCAAACATGACTAAATGCCACAGGATTGCATTTGAATGGACTTGAAAATACGAGATGAGAGAGTGTATAGGAGAAAGCATTTCGCTGGATACATCAAAAGTTAAAAAATCAGGGCATTGGGCCAGGGACGCCGGAACGACCTAGAGGCAAGGGGACAGGTCTGAATAAAAAGGCAATTCCAAGCCACCAACATTTTTTCGTAACTGTCATTTTGTTTCGATCTTCTGAAGTATCTTGAAAACCGGCTGACTTTTGGCACAAGAAATTTATTTTCAAGTTTTGAGAAATGTGTTCACAAATAAGGCAGTACAGTCATAATTTTATATGAATCTTTTGATAATTACAAACCAATGGCACTTTTTAGAAAAAGGCACTTTGGCAAAAGGGCCGGTTGACCCACCGCGCCCCCTCTCCGGCGTCCCTGAATTGGGCAATGAGTATTGAAGCCTTGTCCAGAAACTCACACAAATATAAAAAAATTAGGTGTCTTTACCCCTAAGTTTTCAAAATCAATTCTTCGTCAGAACAGCCCGGATTTTGAGCTATTAGTAACCAAAAACCGTTACCTAATCGATGTGTTTCTGCATTGCATTAGGAGAAACGGTCGTAAAAAGCATCAAAAAATTTTTTTTCCAAGCTCATGAGATAACGTGAGTTAACACGAGTTAATTTTCATGAGATAACTTTTAATGAGCGTTTCCCAAAGTTTTGATGAGATAATTTTTAAACCATGTCAGATCACAAAATTATCTCAAATTAACTCACGTTAACTCATAGTGGAAACCAAGGTTAAGCATAGCATTTCTACCCCCTATGAAATCCCACCAGGCGCCAACCTTGTTAAAAATTTTTAGAAACTAACCTTGTCGGTACCACGTGGGTTGAAAAGAATAAGGCAAAAAGAACTACTACGCAAGGGACAGGAACATACCACAATCCGATCCGAAAACAGTTCGTGATCATTAATCACCGATGATTATCATGATAATTTTGTTATTTTAATGATACATTTCTATTTTTTGCACACTAATAATTATTAATATTTGTTGTTTTTAAAATTATTATGTGTCTTGATTCAAATAAAGATCACAATAAATACATTGAACCAAAGTCCACAAGCAAAACAGCGTAAGCAAAATGTGTGCCACAATTGGGACTAGAGGGGGTAAGAGGAAACTTCCTTCATATTGGTTTCCCCTCCACTTTAGGCTCGGTTGCGCAGGTCCTGCTAAATTGATAGGTGCACAAAACTCAAACTGTGTACAAAGCTATAAATGGGGGGGAGGGGGTGGTGTAAATCAATGAACAGGCGTTTGCCAGTGAACTTTTTCTCCGTGGAAGAAAGTGTGCCTTCTGCTATTAGTTCACCCGAGATTGGGTATTAAAAAGAGAATGGATTTCATTCCATATCGTTCCTTCAAATTGATTTGAAATGATTGACTACAGGAGTTTGTTTTCTCTTTTGGACTCCAGTGGTAATATTTCTTTAGGCACGCGGCACTGATTGGACAACTATATTGGTCTTGTGCTTGCGTTTTTCTGATTGGCCTATCTCGATCCACAACTGGGTATATATTTTTCATCGTGTTCTTTCGGACCCTTGTTCTGACGTTATATGCTCTGAGGAGTGTCAGACGAAAAAGCTGGTAGCCATTATGTTGTAAAATTTTTGTTTTTTTCAAAGCAATTGACTATTTCTTCACCTTAGATTGATGTCTACTTTTAAGTCAACGCTGGAAGGTCTACCATGTGAGAAGCTAAAAATGAGCATGTTGACTCTGGAACAAATTGGTCCCTGTTATATAAAACATCTATCGGTGGTACGAACGACCACCACAATGAAACTGCAGGACGGTCTTGGCTTGAATGAGGACTAGCCTGGTACTAGAGTTGGTCAGAAGAATGAAAAGAGACTGGAAACACAATCGAAAAATGTTTTTGTTTACCTGAATCTTGCGGTCTTTGAGTGGGCTTAGCAAGTTCGAGTTAAAGGCATTGATGAATACAGCACAGCAATGGCGATTTCTTCACAAGTTAAGACATTCAGTGAACGACATGACATAAACAAAGACAGGGTGACGCAGAAAGCGGAAGTAAATATCTCGGCTTGGAGTGCAAAGCAAACAGTTCCCCAAATAGTAAACATGATGACATACGGTACTCCTTTGTTCACAGCAGCCACAGAAAAACTGTCAAGAGCGAGGGGCAAATCATTCAATCGAAATTTTTTACACCTTTGGTAGAAATCCTATTTTTTAATCTGCAAATTCCTCAAAACTTCTCGGGAAAATTTTTCTTAAAATCAAGTTTATAAATCGTCGATGACCGTCGCTTGGCTAAAATATTACTGCATAGGAGTTGGATGTTCATTTTTGCAAAGTGCAAGTTGATGGACATTCTAAAGCCAGTAAACATAATTGTGAAGCAGCTTCAATCGTCCAGTGAAAATCGTGTCACTCTGTAGTTAAAGCAATGAGGCAAGACCTTCAGTAACGATTTAAAAACCCGACTGAGGACCAATGCTTGAGATGGTTGCGGAGTTCTCTCGGTAAATGTGTTAAAAGAATAGTAGGACCTGATTGAGGCGGAGTCAACACGTGCATTATTAAGGTAGATTCCCCTCAGCGACATTCCATGAAGACAGAGGGGGAATGCAATCCTGCATCCCTGGCATTTGTAAGTAAGATCTTGAAGGGAGACATAACATCTGAAAGTTTTTTAGTTTAATGGAAGTTAAGTTGGCAAAATTTTGAAGAAATGTTACAACTTTTCTTTGCTTGTGTGTTTCCATTAACCATCCCCCCCCCCGACCTTAGAAGCACTTCACTTTAAACCTTGCCTGCATTGGACATTGGGAGTCTGCCACCCCTACCCCACTGACCTGGCTACGGGGTGGGAATTGCTCCTCAGTTAAGAGTCCATTTTGTTCGTAGTTTTGTAAACGCAGTAACTCAGCCTTGTTTTGTAATCAGTTTTGTATGCCATTTGCCAGTTTTGTCAAGCTTTGTATATAAAATTTATAAATACATTGATAGAAACAAACTGTCATAAGGTTAAGGGGATCGTTGAGAAAGTGGGGGGGGGGGGTCTAAAAAAGTTCGGGGCTAAAACCGAATAGAAAGAGGCTTTACTGGTATGATATTTTACATTTTTCGCAAAAATGGGGGCTAAACCCTGCTCCGCGGTGCCTGGGGCAGTTATCATCTCTTATGCTGGGCAGGGAAGCATACTACCACAGAATAGGAAATAGGCAGAAGGGTAACTCTCGTCGGTTCCTTTGTTGTTTTTGAAGCCTGAGTCAACAATAGAATTGCTTAATTCCCCTTTAACCTCGATTTCACCTATTTAACCTCGATTTCATTAGACGAACTTAGCCATGACATATCATTCATTAATCAGATATAAACGAATTAAGATACATAATTGAATTTGTTCACTATCATGGGGCATTTCGTCTCAAATAAAGTTGTCTACTTTCATTCTTTTTTAAAATTTCCCCGACAGATACATGCTGAGCCTCGTATAAGTTAACGCATGCGCTAGTTTTTTCAGGCTTCACCTGATAGGCAGGAGTTCCCCTTCTGCCTAATTCCTATTCTGTGATACTACCCTGGGGCTTCGAGGTCCAGGGGACCTTTGAATTCCATTTCAAGAATGGAATTAATCAAAAGCGGTAAAATTTTGCCTGGAATTGTAATTTGCTTAAACGAAATAAGTATTTAATGGCGGTTCCTGCATAAAACTAACGAACAGGGTCTTCTGTCGCTAGAGTTCGTCAAGAGATTGTAAAAGGATATTTGCACGCAAGATAAACACGGCAGCCGATTTGCGTTTCTTTGCCTTCAAATTGTTGGCGTGAGTGAAAAGTCGAGTGAAAAATCGAGCGAAAGATCGAATTGTTTGGCCACCCATGCTCGACTTCGCTCGATTTTGAGATCAAATGTCGAGAGAAAGGTCGAGCCAAAAATCGAATCGTTTGGCCAAGGCTTTAACATTTGGGGTGAGCTTTACACGGATGCTTGATTCAGGTCATTTTGTTATACTATATGATAACTATACTATTATTCATCTGATAATGGTCATCATGTTTAACGTTTTACTCACACATTAAGTTGTTTACATTGCCGACTGTATCTCATTTTCAGAAGCAATTTTCCTCCTTTCGCGGCAAGGGTGCGTTGCACAAAATGAGAAGAGACTCAGGGAACAAGGCATTGTGCAAAGAACAAAATGGCTACAAGTAACAACCCAGAGAGTGTTTCTCTTGAGCGAAACAGGCAGAAAAATCATAGTGCTAATTTTACATCATCAATCAAAGACAATCCTTTATGAATAAAACTGATATTTTTCTAACACCCCCGATTAGCCCAACTTTAGTTCTCATTCAGATCCAATTATTGATTACATCACAGTGATAACAAAAGCAAGTAAACAAAGGAAAACGATACCAATTCCACCGTTTTTCTATTTTCAACCTCTCTGCATTCAAATTCTCTCAAAAACATCAAACATCAAATCTTCCCTGCGATAAGCAATTCCAATGATTAATATGAAAAAGGCCTCTTGCGAACTGCAAGTTTTTTTCTGCTAACTTCACAGATTAAGACTTAGGTTTTGTTTATTCCGGTGAAAGAGAGACTCGACCTCCGTGACTTGCTAAATTATTATTGGCTAAACTTCTCTTTTTCATTCAAATATTGACAACTAGTCAACGAATAGGACTTAAAACAGCCCCGTACATGCAAAATTCTTTGGCTGAAACCAAGCTAGGATTCATCAAATTCTTGATTTGCATAACTGGTTCCTTTGTCGTCTGTTTCTCTTAAAATATCAAGTTGCTCAATAAAACACATCACAATCAAAATGTCAGTGGTGGTTCTAACTTTGAAATTGGACTTCGAGCGAAATTCTTCGCAAAATACTGATTTAATTAGGTGCACAATTTTTACAATACATACAACTAGATACGACGCTACTTTGAACAGTTTTTACAAATTTTCATCGACCTTCTATTTCGATTTTCTTTAAAAAAATACACGAGTTTCTTTGGACAGTTGGCTAACTTGACAGTCCGGTGAATTTTCCCCAGGGGCGTGTTGCATTTGTCACAAACAAGGGAAGCCTTTGTTGGACGACCTGGAATTGCATTATATTACGAAATTAAGAACACGCCAAAACTAATATGGCAATGAACACATAAATGTTTGAACAGACAATATAACATTAATAATTATAAATTATTTTCAAAATTCAGAGGATAAAAAAAGTCGATAGGAGTGATGCCTCAGATTGAATTTCATCTCTTGGCTTTAAAAAAAACCGATTGCAGTGAATACAGATTCATTCAGTTTATGGAAACCCAGAGAGACACAGCAAAGATAAAGTTTTCCATAGACGCTAACTTCCAGTCAGGAAGCTGACCACGTTTTTATAGCGTAGCGAATTATGAATAAGAGAACTCAGCATTAATTTCGATTGCTACGTCAGGCAACTACCACATCCACGCTGAATTTCCTGATTAAAATGTCAGAATGTTGGCTTAGAAAAAACTCTGTAAAACCACTATTTCTGGAAAATGAATTGGACCATACAACGTCTTAAATACACACTGTTCTTAATAAAACTTTGCGAAAGGCTATTTGGTGCAACTAAACCATTACTACCAAAAGGGACAGGACCCGATGCACCACCATACAGGCAGCGACATCTCCAGCAGCCCTTTAGTTCTCAATTTATTATATTTTATACTCTGCCAACTCAAAGCAATAACTGTGCAAATGTTTATACCTAATCGAAAAGCTGTCTTTAATATAATGTTAAACATTTTATGTTTTTGACCTTTTGCTTATCATCAGGTGATAAAAACTTATTGCAAATGAACCGCCAAAACCACTTTACACACAATTTCATAGAAGCGCTGTTCGCAGACATCCATATTAGATTGAATGTTTAACATACAACACTAAAAACAATTTCTTACCTCGTGTTACTCTGGCAGATGTTTCTCCATTCCGAGTTGCTTCAGGATCGCGTCTTGTTTCATTACAGAGCAGAAAACTTTCCGCATCCTGACCGCCCGCACTGTCGATTCGCTCTTCTGATTGCAAGCTCTCGAAACACTCTAATCCAGTCAGTTCATGGCCGCTAACTTCCTCGATCGTCCGCTTTTTCTCCTCTATTTTCGCTTTCTTTTTCAAATTATCCACTTCAACATTCTCGCCGTTTCGTTTGTTTTTAGCGCTAACCTCTCGATCTTTATTTGCTTTCGTTACAACTGTTTCTTTAACCACCGTACTATTCGCCACCACACTGTTATTAACCTTAGAAACTTCACCATTTCCCTTCGAGTCTAAAACGCTATTTTTTCCGTTGGTTGTTTTCTTTGCGTATCCGTTCATAAGCGGTTTTGCGGCATTCGCTGGCTTATCACATTTGACAGCGTTTGAAGCTGTGCTTTGAGAGGCTGGTTTGTTCTCGCCCTTCCGTTTCTCCCGCTCGCGGTTTATAGGATAAGGGACACACTTTCGACAGGCCCGTATAACAGTCACCCCATCTTTAAACAAGTGCAATATCTTGGCAGGAGCGTTATTCTTCTTCCAAACGCTGTACGACTTTACCGTGTGCTTGCCGCACAATGGGCAAATCAAGCCAGGCAAAGTTTGTCCGTCCGCAGCTCTCGCTTTTAGTCCCATCAAATGATCTGCAAAAGAATGTTCAGTGATTTCAAAGCTAGAAAACCTACACATTACAATGTCCATATCACAATGTGTTGATTTTGTTCGTAGCGAATCTGCGAGTGCAAGTGCAGCTTTCTATTTTCTTTTAACAATGTTTTTTGCCGTTGTTATTAAATAATGACAAAAGAAGAACTTCAAAAGAAAATAGTTTGTGCCATGTTGCCCAATGTTGCGAAGCATTGTAATAGTAAGAAAGTAGACAGGCTGACAAAGAAGGAGCAGGCAATGAATGAATGAATGAATAAATGAACGAATGAATGAATGAACGAATGAATGAATTAACAAATGAACCAATGAATTAAAAAATGAACGAATGAATGAATGAACGAATGAATGAGCCAATGAATTGACAAATGAACGAAAGAATGAAAGAATGAATGAATGAATGAACGAATGAACAAATGAATTAACGAATGGACAAATTAACGAATGAATGAAAGAATGAATTAAGGGAAGAAAAAATGAATGACTTAATGAATGAATGAACAAATAAATGAATGAACGAATAAATGAATGAACGAATAAATGAATGAATGAATGAATGAACTAATTAATTAATGAATGAACGAATGAATGAATGAATGAACAAATGAATGAACGAATTAATGAATGAACGAATAAATGAATGAATGTATGAAGTAATTAATTAATTAATTACCGAATGAATGAACGAACGAATGAATGAACCAATGAATTAACAATTGAACGAATGCATGAATGAATTAACAAATGAACGAATGAATTAACAAATTAACGAATGAATGAAAGAATTAATGGACGAATAAATGAATGAATGAATGAATGAACTAATTAATTAATGAACGAATGAATGAATGAACAAATGAGCGAATTAATGAATGAATGAATGAATTAATGAATGGGTAGATGAATGAATGAATGATTGATTGAAAACACTTAAAAATGGATGCAGATACTCATTGCTTTTCAAAGAGAATATCGCAGCGAATCTTTCAACAAAAACAAAGGTTTTTAACACCTACATTTGAGAACGCTACAGTGCACCATTACCATATGTGTAGATAAACAAGTAATTATTCATCGAAAAAGCGTAAAGTTGGTTACATTCTTTATATCTGCATACCAGAAGAATCTAGCCTTCTGCGCTTATGAGGAATCTCTGGTTTGCAAGCACATTCAGTTCATTCAATTCATTTTGATTTATTTTAACAGGGTTAAAACATTACTAGCCGAATTACATGGATAAATTGCAAATCAACTTGAAGATCCAATGGAAAAGAAAAATGTAGAAAAATACAGGGACTCAGAAGTCAAACGTATTTAAAAATGGCTTTGAAAAAAGCAAACATGTTGAGTTGAGCTAACGTGGATGTTGAGTCTACTAAAGTTTAAGTATGTGCTGAACGTGGATGTAGATTATCGACCTCTAGTATCTTTCAAAACGTATTTCATCTCGTTTTGAAAGTATCTCACAAAGGAGCAGCCTTGATTTCATTGTTGAACTGGCTGCAACCAGTAACTCCTCGATGCTATACAAGCCCAACATAGAATAAGCCAACGTTGTTAAAAAAGTGGAAAATGAAATCTTAGAGGAAGAAACAAAAACAAAGTCACTTACTTGGGTCAGGTCCTTCGCCCTTTTCTCTTTTCGACCTCAGCTCCTCCTCTACCTTCGAAACAGGCAAGTTGACAGTAACGAAGTTATGCACTGGTTTCGACGTCCCATCATACATCACGGCCTTCTTCAGTAACTTGTTCGCCGCCTGTTTCACTTGTTCTTTATTATATTTAACTTTGTAGGTTCGTTTATTCATCTTTACATCGTTTTTTATTTCAAATTTCGAATTAGGCCTTTGAAAGTTGTTCCCATGGTAATAATCTTTAACTGGGCTTCTAGTACTAGTCGTGATTTCTATTTCGCGCTGCACCGCAGGGGCATAATCGTGGTCTTTGTGGATATTCATCAAAATGCTTGACACGTGGTCCTGTCTGTCGCTCGACGGAGAATGCTCAATTGATAGATACCCCGATTCGTTATTTCGCAGCGACACTTCATTGCCATTAAAATCGAATAAATTAGCGTTGGAGTCTTTCTTAACAAACTCATTCCCTCTTTGACCAACTACCGAAACAAGGGGCAACATCACATCGTTGTGTTTCTTTTGATTTACCCTAGCTTCCCTATTTTTGCCATCCAAATTTTCTTCTTTCTCACCATGCCTCCTTCTAACGAAATCCCTTTGCAAAAAATGCCAACTAACGCATGCTCGTTGATCAGTTACTCCCAAGGGGCCACGATCGAAGTTGGGCCTATTTTCAGGCCTGTCTTCCCCGTGCTTTGAACTATCTCCTCTGTACCAGCATGTGCGACAGAATCTAAGGACCTCATTCTCCCAACTGCCATATCGTTTCAAGTGGTCTGGGGCAAGCGATTGCGTAACATTTCGAAACAGCTTGAAAGCGCGATGACGGCAAGCGGAACATTGCAAATAGCTGCGTCCTGTCAAGCCTGCCTCTTTCTTAATCAAGTAGACTAAAAACAAACAGTCAAAATATTTAACACAAATAGTATAGACTTATTAAAAACCACAGTGACTTTAGAGGCATCCAGGCAATGGAGAAGTAGAAAGAAAAAATTGGGGTTTGCTCGATAAATTGAGAATCAGTACTCTTTAATTTTTTATGGTTATGATCAGGCCCGTCGAGAGCATTTATGGGGACTGGGACAAGAAGAAAGATAGGGGACCCGTGATGACGCCATTATTGTAAATGTTAGTGTCATTGTTGTTGCTACTGTAATGAACTTTGTTATAACTTTTTGGGCCCTCCCGCCTTGGATCTTGGGCCATCAGCCCCCTTGTCCCCTCTCGGTTGGGGTTGTTGCGATGTAGAAAAGTGTGCCCCACAAAAATCCGAATTGAATGGGAATCAATCTAAATACATGTTCAACTTGTACTAAAACCACATCTATCTTCCTAGACAATTTTTTGCTGTTTTTTCAAGATGTTTTCTTTAAGTCTCCCCAGTCAAAGAATCATTTCCTAATGAAAACAAAAATTTGAAAAAAGGTTAAGGTTTTCTTACTAACCTTAAAGCTTTCTCAGAGAATTACCAAAATCAAGACGTTTTGGTTCCTAGGGGTCATATACCTCAAATATACCTCAAATAAATTTGTTTTTAAATAAATAACTACGTTTCGAGCATAGCCCGTTATCAAGTCTGACTAGGTGTCATACACCTCAAGTTTAGTTAATAACTGAGTATCGGAAATTTAAACCCAATCAACTTCAAGTGGCGTTTGATAATGCAGGATGCAGGAATGCGACCAACAAAACATAAAAATAAAATAAGCTTGTTTTTGTTCGTCTCAACACAATGAACTTTTATGACTTGAACCTGCAAGATTAAAAGAAACAGCGAGCCTCTTGTCTTGTGATTAAGGCCAAGCTAACATGCTCTTAAAACTCTTTAATTACTAGGCCTGTTCTCAGTCCAAAGACCGTGGTCTTTACGGTTAATTTGAAGCTGAATTCTGCCCCCCCCTCCCTGATAAAGGCGGCATTATCATCTTTAAAATTTCAAACTCCACCCACAAATTAAAAGGGAGCTGAAAAATAACCGTTTAGTTGGTCTAGAGAGCCAGAAAATTTTGTTGGTTTAACGTTTCTACTGCCGGGAATCTGGTAACGAGTTTGAGTCGTGAGGTACACGTGCCCACCAAGAAACAACCAGATTTGAATATCGTGTTGCAATTTTGCCAAACCAGGACGAATGCTAAACATCGGACAGCTGGAACGGAGAGAGCAGGTACTGGGCTTGCCCATTGCCAAATACGGAGCACATGGGTGAAGAGAGACCCTCCTCTTGCGACAAGACATGCTACAACCTCACCTATGGTGCATTTATATTGAGATCTCTTTATGCAATGCAGAGTTAAGGAAAGTGCTAGCTTTTCCCCGGGAAAATTTCCTCAAGCTTTGGAAACCTTAATAAGAAAACTAAGAAAACAAGGCCCGTTTGTTTATACTCTTGCAATTATACTCTTGTTTATACTGTTTATACTCTTGTTTGTAAATAAGCAAAAATCTTACGACTTACCTTTTCTGTTGTTTCTGCCTGGCTCTTGGGGCGAAACTGTCACAATTTCATCTGTTGTGTCATTTCTCAGAAAAGGAGAGATGAATTCGGAATGATCGTCGTCCTAAACAACAAGTTGGGGTTATCAGAGTAAAAAGAAGTTAATGAAAAGTTGAATATTTGTTGATTATAGGAGAAAAGGAGTCATTTTTGGGTGGAATCTTGCTGAATAGGTCTTAAAGTGTTGAAAGAGAAGTGAATGTACTAAGAATCTAGTTGTGGGTGATAAAAAGCAATAGATGTCGAATCGTAAGCATCACACCAATTCATAACTGTATACCAATTCGACTAAAATCACAGTTCAAACTAAACTCGTTGGTAAAGTATGTAAATATCATATGGTGCATGGTGGATTCATAACTTATATGGTGGTGCATTGGGGATGCAAACCTTATATGGTGGTGCATTGGGGATGCAAACCTTATATGGTACATGGTGGATGCAAAACTTATATGGCACATGGTGAATGCATGCCTTATATGGTGGTGCATGGGAGATGCAAACCTTATATGGTGCATGGGAGATGCAAACCTTATATGGTGCATGCTGGATGCAAACCTTATATGGTGGTACATTGGGGAAGCAAACCTTATATGATGGATGGAGGATGCAAACCTTAAATGGTGCATGGGAGATGCAAACCTTATATGGTGCATGCTGGATGCAAACCTTATATGGTGGTGCATTGGGGAAGCAAACCTTATATGATGGATGGAGGATGCAAACCTTATATGGTGCATGGTGGATGCAAACCTTATATGGCATATGGTGGATGCAAACCTTATATGGTGGTGCATTGGAGATGCAAACCTTATATGGTGCATGCTGGATGCAAACCTTATATGGTGGTGCATTGGGGAAGCAAACCTTATATGATGGATGGAGGATGCAAACCTTATATAGTGCATGGTGGATGTGAACCTTAAATTTTATTTGAAAAAAAAACTCGAAATGTATGTTCCATCTTCAATGCCTTCAATTGCAAGACTAAATCATTAGAGCTCCCACCATGAATGACAATCATAATTACAAAACCAGATTAGAAAAGTAATGCCTATATCACATCAGAAATCAGGTAATTTTGCCAAAGCTGAAAAGTAGTCCTTTAATAGTAATGACATTGAGCATAAAACAGGGATGGGGGGGGGGCACTCAAACACAAAATAAATCTTAAATCAAAACTGATTAACCATTTATGCTACCAAAGGTAGGATAAGAGAACATAAGACAAAAAGCATGTTGTAGAAACATTGAGCAATTTTAAATCATAAACAATTACACAGAAAGAATATCAACAGCAGTGAGGAACCCTTTTGATCACAAAAGGGGGAGGAAAAAATCCTCAAAATCCCATTTATATTTAGCGCAATGTGTTACAATCTGACATTTTAATAATCCATTAACAAAGAAAGATGACTTAAAATAAAAAGTATATCTTTAAATACACAAGAATTTAATGTTTGATGAGATGTTGGAGCATGAGGCTTTGTTAAAACAAAAAAGAATGCAGAGGTTGCTGCTTGTGAAGAATGTGACAATTGGTAAAAATCAAAGATTTGATTGCTTTCAAAATGGATATTTTTTATTAATTTCAAAAATTTGAAGGAATAAAGGATTCAAGCACAACTTAGTACTTAGATACGGCAAAAAACATTATCATAATCAAAATGATTTCTTTAGGCATTTCCGAAAGAACTACCAAGGGATATAAAATCAAGCATAACATGTGAGACTATATGCAAGCTTCTAAGTTATGTCTGTTTTGACCAAATTCTTCGCTCACATTAACCTAGAAAGTTTTTTGCGATGGGGAATCTATCTCACAGCCAAAAGGCATCATGGTAAAAACTTTTCCATTTTCTTGCTGCTTCAGTTCCCTACAAAAGACTTCAGTACCCAAAGAACACCAGTTTAGTTTTCTGTAACATTGCATTAATTTTTTTTATTTTGTTTTGAAAAATTATGTATTTTATTACATGTAGTTTTGTTTTTTGTATGTATATACTGTAGAATTTTAAATTGTATGTGGAGAATTTGAATTATATATATGAACTGAACTGAAAGACTTGCAAGACCCTATAGAAATGGCAGCTACTAAGAAATCTCAGCATCCAGGCGATAAAAAAACAAAAGAGAATGGATAAATAATGGTATATAAACAGGAGTATTCCATAGGACTTGTCTTGCATGTTCAGTATATCAAGAATGTTTATGTGCAAAATTTTATTTGCAAAGAAGGATAGATGAATGATGTAAAGAAGGTCACATTACATTGGCATCATAAAAGTAATCTGTCTTCAAATATCAATTGAGCAGGAAAAAAGTTAGAGCTTACTATATATATACCAGTGTGCAATGTAAAAATGACAAAGCAACAAATATAAGAAAACTCCATCTAGATACAAGAAATTAGACAGAAATTTCAAGAAAAAGATGTATTAGGTGTTTGGTCAAATGGAACGATTAAAAACAAATTTTATATTGTGCAATTTTTTGCAGTTCACAAGAGTTTTTTGGTCTCTGTGACCACAATGAATCATATAGGTCCATTGGGTAGACATACCAAAAAACATTAAGAGGGCAAACCTTAGAAGAGGCCTGGGCAATGTAAAGAGACTCTTAGGAATGCTAAATCCAACATATAACTAGGTATAACATATAACATATATCTTATGTAAAGCCCTGCATTTAACTAGGTAAATACCAAAAAGCAGCTTTGTCAGTTTATATATATTTGATCAAATGATAAAACCATGATGTTGGCTTATTCTTTATATTTTTTTCTTGAGGTTTGCAGAATATGACCTTTTTTGACAACTTGTGGGATGTGCTGAAATTTATCCAGTATATAATTTAATATATCTAGTGTTTAGGTGGGTCCTCGATGCCACCATGCGTGCATCCTAGGTGCACAATTTCCAGGCATTGTATTCTAGGTTTTGCCAATCATTTTGCACAACTAGCTTGACCATTTTATAAACTACAATGCAAATGGTGGTAGGCACCACCTGAACATATTTTTGGCAGAAATTGTCATTCTCAGTAGCAAGTAAGATACCCATGGTGTGATATTGTCCTGCCAAACTTTTATTTACAAAAAATCAGCTTCTTACCAGCATACACAATACCTTGATAAATTTTCTATTTCGATGATTTTATCATTTGAAACAAAGTTCTAATGAACCAATTTATTAATGAACTTGATTTCAAAACATTAAAAATATACGAATAAAAAACGAGTTTGTGAAGAACTAAATTTTAATAATTGGTATCAGTTCAACTTACTGGTCGTTCAGTAAATTTTCAATTGATATTTTCAACAAAAAAATGAGTACTGGTTTGTTTGTTTCTAAATTAATCCGAATGTCCAAACATCGTTAGGAGAATTACAAACAATCCGAGTACGAGGGTACATTGACGAAATAATCTTGGGATATTATACAAACCTGTAGACTGACCATTCTTATTGAGCGTTCTTCTTCTATCTCCACATGTAATTAGGATTCAGAAGTGCTGTAAAATGACACGAAAGCTTTGAGTAAGGCTGAGCATACCAAATGAAATAAAAGCGCGGCTTCACTCACAGCCAGGCCTAACTCAACTCGTCTAGGCCGGTGAAGAAACATCATCGCTTTTGTTAGATATTTTACATTAAACAGATCTATTTTGGAAAATCAGAAGGCGTAAAATATTGCGGAATCATATGAGCATACTCATCTCACCTTTAATCCACCCTCCCTCTCCAGTATTGATACAATCGCTTTCTTTCTCCAAATATCGGCAATGCCAGATTGTTGACGGGCTCTTCCCTTTGCGCGAAACGCGGCAAAACTTGATTGCGTCAAAGAGGCCTGGGTCGAGTTGTGTCAAATACGAAATTTGAGATCCCAAAAGCAGCTCTTTCTCGAAGCTGGGTAGCAGTGGCGGCTCCAGCCTGGGATAAGTGGGGGGGGGCAAAAGGTGTGTCAGGAACCACGCCATTTTGTACCACGCCCTTTCCCCTGTTTGAAACTGTTGTCTCCCAAAAAATGTCATTTACATGTGACGATCTAGATAACGTACATACCACCACCCCCCCCCTTGAAATTTTCTTATCAGGTTTGCAAGAATCTCAAGGACCAACTTTCTGAAAAGGTGGGGGACTAGTCCCCCCATTCCCCCCCCGTGGCTCCGCCACTGCTGGGTAGGGTAGGGGATGTTGCGAGAAGCAGAAAGTGAATGGTGTGATGTGAATAGAACTGGGCGGTTTTCATGTGGCAGTGCTTTGTCAATCTTAGTTCTCCATCAACTCCTTTTTTATCTACAATTTGTATCAATTTATTTTCTTTGAAGTTACTTTTATCTGTCTGTGAGTCTGTTGAAAGGTTGGCATTAGAATTTTTTGGAATTTTGTCAGGTTTCTATCAGAATGATTCAAGGAAGACTCTTAATCAGGGATATTTCTGACAGAAAAAGAAATTACAGTTATAATAAAAATTATAGTCATCAGATATTTTAAAAAACAAGATCGACAAGTTGTAATGTAGTGACCATTGTCATACCGTAAAATGTCTTCTATTATATAATTGTCATTAACACCTTTGATTGTCTCCGTAACTACAGTAACGTAATCAACAACACTTTTGTAGCGTCCCCTCGTTTTATATGTATACGCCCAGTTTTGTAATTAGTTCAGTTCAGTTAGAATCAAGACACGCAATAGTCACATCGTTTTATTTCTGGCTCCGTGTTCTCTACACGTAAAATAAGACTCGCTGGGTTTGGAAATAACACGTTAGTCGATTGATGGAATTATTAGTAAACGAATTACACACAACAATGCACAATTCTCGTCTCACTAAAATAAGACAACAGCAAATATTCTATAGATTTTTATACCACCTGTAATTGCATCACGGAGTACAGTTTATTCTGCAGTTGCGTTATGTTTATTCCAGAGTGGAGACTTTCTTTAATGTGCATAATCTGTCAATGTTGTTTTTCTTAACCAATATACCTAAAAGTTTTTACAATCACATGCCAAGATATATATTGCATATGGAAAAATTGTGTAAAACCGCTTAAAAAGGGGGTTTTACCAAAGTGAGTTCGTAGATCGCTCGCAGAAACGTACACGATGATTACGGAAAAAATTGTTCTCCAATTCTCTAATGTTTTACACCTATTCTAATTCATCAGTTCACGGCAAACGACTGAAAATACCTTAAATAGCTAACGACGATAATGTAACGGCAAACACAATTCTGCAAGTTAGCGACAAGACACACTGAGTTCGACAATCTTACGGCAAGATTAAATCTAACTATAAATCCCCCCCTTATATACTCTAAGGTGAACCTTAAAATAATAACTATGTAATACAGACACTGATACAATCACAGTGCAATGATGTAATTGTCACGTGATATGTCCGCGTGGAGACCCTGTGTCGTGTTTAGATGTGTTACAGACTATAAGCCTACATTTACACGACCCTATTATTTTTATTATTATTTTTATGGAATCATAATGGCAATACATTCTATCTTTACCAAAACTTGATTTTTCATTTTTTTCAAAGCTGTTCAAGCTTTTCGATGAGTTCTTTTCTTAAGATTATTCTCTTCATATATTTTCCACCCCCTCTCCCTTTGTACGCATTCGTACTTCTTTGGTTACCCCTCTCCCCCTTTGTGTATGTATCTTTTGAGTCAACCTCCTCCTCTTTATTTGCAATTTGACAATAAAAGTACACACATTAGTCTATCGAAAACACTGCACAAATTTATCAACATGAAGTTAAGAGTTGCACGAGGCAACACGGTGAAAAGAAATGTGTTTGCAATGAAAATACAAAAAAAGATAATACGTAATGTTTACACTAGGGTTCATAACAAACGATCATAATTGTGTTGATGAATCTGCACCTAATTGTGCAAATAATCTGTACCATATTGTGCAAATAATTTTATGCCCATATTGTGCAAATAATCTGTACCATATTCCATGGTTTTGAAAGAACACTATCCAAAGATAATTTTGCATACATACTTTAACTTGACCAGCACCCTTCCACCTTGTCGCAAACATGCGTTTTTTGACGAAACTCTCCCCCCTTTCCCCCCTGTCCTGCGAATATACTATGTCAATGGTCCCGCAACGTTTTTCTAAACTACGAAGGAGCTTTCGCAGTTTAGATTCCTGCCTTACGGATTTAATCAAAATAGACTATGAAAGTCTACTTAGCCGAGCAGCTATAACAATTCCAATTCATATCAGTTCCCTGAAAGATAAAATTAGCAAATTTTTTATTAAACAATAAAGCAATAATAATAATAATAATAATAATAATAATAATTCATTTATTTACAGTAGGCGTTCTTTACAGTTGTAGCTAAAACGATAAGCTAATTAAAGCCTACTATTTACAGGAATAAAAATGATAATATTATACAGCTATTTAAAGAAATAGATTAAAATACCTAGGATCTAATTAGATAAATGGTTTAAAATATTAATGTTAGACAATTCATGTCAAGAACCCGACCTGTGCTACAAAGGTTCTACATAGCCTTCAGCTGCAATTATCCTTCCATTGTTTGACCTTTACTTAAAAGGTATGAAGAGTAATTAGGTTTTTCAAGTTTTCTGGTAGATTGTTCCAAAGCTGGCATCCTAAATAGGACAAGCTTTCGATTCCATGAGTGATGGTTCGATTTTTTGGGATTTTCGTTGATCTACCGTTTCTAAGATGATAGTGGCTGCTCTTTTGTAGTGGCTGCTCTTTTGTATGAATACCTCATTCATAAAGCTTGGATTGAGTTTATGTACAGTTTTGTAGATCTCAACCATTAGTAGCAAATAGATTGGTTAGGCTTTCAATACTTGTCTCAACCAAGGTAAGAGTGAGTTTGAAAGTTATTATATTCAAATGAAGATGTTCCAATTGCATTTCGGCACGTGTAGTTCGAGGATCATTTTGCTCATAGGGTTACCTAGGTCATCTAATAATATCCGAAAACGAAACAAATAAGAAAATGGACAGAAGAATAGCTGCAAGAGGGTAACAATTTGGGCAATATGTCGATGCATGGACACTGGCATGGAGAGAGAAATGGTTAATATCACATCTCTGAACAAGTGGACAAATGGAAACTTAAGATCACGATCTAAATGGCTTGACATTGTAGCAAACTCAGAAAAATATGTGTGCAAAATGGGCAAACCATGTAGTCAAATGGAGGCAAAAAAAGTGGACAGAGAAGATACTAGTTTCAATAAAGAGAATGCGAAAGACTTGAAAGGGGGCAAAAAGATGACCTGCAGAACATCACATGTATCACTAGGGTGGGATGCATTAAGTATAATGCAAACAGTTAAATGATCAATGCAAAGGTGTCTTAAAAAGCACAAAATGTGATATTTTTCTGAAAAGCAAAATCACAACTGCGGGAAATATATTTGCTGCTATAAACGTCCATGAGCGCCATGTCTTTTTAGATTAGCAAAATCCAATGGGAATCTTCTGCCAGCAAACGAAATGCTTGATAAATTTTTCAGCAAAAGTTTTAGGATTATAGCTTATGGATAGTTATTAAGAGGATTTCTTCTCATTTTTTTCTGCTCCACCCTACTTATTAGCAGCCCCAGTTGCTTGAACTAATTTCTTCGGCCCCTTGATACTTCCTTTCTTGCCCGGTGGTCAGAATAGCAAACTTTATTATCTATGCAGACTATATTTGCTCCCAGTTTTCTTTGATGCCTTGAGGTATACGACTTTCACTTCTAATAAAAAAATCAATTGAATCTTCTTATAAAAATCAGTAAATTTAAGTTCATGTTGTTAATCTGTTGTTAATTTTTCTGAAAATGCGAGGCTGGATTGTTGATGTGGTCAGTTCAATAGAACTTCGTAGAAATATAGTACAAATCAACTCTTGAACCAGCAAAAAATGTATCAATCAATTTTGCCTAAGTGGCACTTTCAAAAAACCTACCGTAATGCCTCGAACAAGCATCGGCCTCAAATAAGAGGCCCCCCTTGAATAAGCGCCTATCCTAGAGGTCAAGTTATTGAATACGCGTCCACCCTAGAGGTGAAGTTGATGAATAAGAATAAGATTGAATAAGCTCCCCTAGAATAAGCGGCCATCACTATAAGCATCTATCCTTCAACTATCAAAAACGGGCGCTTATCCAAATTTTCAACGAAAACATAATTTTAAGGCATTTCAACATATAAGATTAATGAAAAACACAAGCTGCACCCAAATCTACTTTTGAAATAAGCGCCCATCCTTGAGTCTCACAAATTAAATAAGCGCCTGGGCGCTTATTCGAGGCATTACGGTAATCGAGTACGAAATAATGTCATGCGACGATTGAGAATGAAACTCTGGTTTAAACATGCAACTACGATACATAATAGTTTTGATTAAATGCTGTGAAGCGCTAAAAGATGTAAATCTTGTCCATAAGAGTTCGTCTTAATTTTCTCTGTTGCTTCGAACAAATGGATAGGGCAATAGTCCTAAACGATTATAAACTAGTAAACTAGGCTCGTCTCCCAGACAGTGTTTACAATTCTCAAAATGTTCACATGATGCAACCAAACGAGACAAATCTCTACTAACCGACACAAAGAAAAGGTGGAAAGTAAAACGGTTCTCTTCATGGCAATATTTCGTTGCCAATTTCATTTAATTCAGATCAGAGAGACATAAAGAAAATACTATCTAGTAGAAAAAATATTCAACAATTTTCTAAAACTAATTGAATGTAAGGAAGATCACAGTAAAGATTGTTTTTAACAACATTTTCTTCTAAACAGGATACAAAAAGTTACAAGAAGTCTGTTTGCTACGTCATAAACGATTTTCACGATATCAGCTGAAAGAATGTCCCAAAATCAAATCTCTTGGCAGCCTTCTTGAGGAAATCCCCATTTCTGTTGATACCAATGTACCATGGGGATTTTTTAAAATTAAGCCGGTATACCGTGTGGAAATTTTCTTCCTGAAACTCTCTGAAGATGCATTCCTTTTTTAATTCATTCTGAAAAAGCAGACGTAAATGTAAGCCAAGGACAATTTCCAATGATGCTATCAACAAGCAGCTGTAGTTTCATTTGAAACCAAACAACGTCAAAGTTTATAAGCAGCGCTTAGAACAGAAGAAAACTTGAACAGAAAATTGAGCTAAAATACAAGAAACACGAAAAACTGTTAAATTTCCTTTTACTGAATCAGTGAATAGAAAGATACAGGCTGTCTAATGTCGAGGCTGTGTTTTTCTCAATTTGTCCTTTAATCGCTATACTGCAGAACATCATTAGATGTGTATAATGCAGGTATTGCTTTTTAATACAACAAAGGATGTATTCTTCAATTAAAAATATATTCTCAATAAAACTAATCGTAAAGACAAAATTATCATTTTAAATCAATCGTGCTTTCACATCATCGATATCTTCAATATAAAATTTTTCCTCTGTACCATATGAATTGGCTACACTTATTCTTTTGCTCATCACAATATCTTATGCTTTTAATAAACCAGCCATTTTCGTAAAGGTTTGGAATTACATTATGCAGTCCCTTAGCTTTTAGCACCTTCAGAAAACTGAACATAGCATCCCAAGTAAAATCATCCCACACTTGGCATTAAAAAATTCAAGCAAATCATACAGGCTTTTACCGTATCCCAGTTCAGCTACTACCACTGAGCGTGGATGTTTTGTGACAGGCATCTTAATATCAAGATCAGCCACATTCACAAAACGGCACTGAGTATCGCATACAAGGATAGTGCTTCTGACTTTGATGCACTTTTGGCCAGAGATAATTCTGTATCTGTTCATAAACGGAATCTACAGTTGCTGAATGCAGAGATTTACAAAACTAAATCAAATATCCCCCCAGCCTCTATGACTGAGATTTTCATTGAAAAAAATCCCCCCTTTCACCTATCAACCTCCCCCTATCACCTATCAACCTCCCCCCTACCACATATCAACCTCCCCCCTTTCACCTATCAACCTCCCCCTATCACCTATCAACCTCCCCCTATCACCTATCAACCTCCCCCTATCACCTATCAACCTCCCCCTATCACCTATCAACCCCAAGAACCAATACAAATTAACATGAAAAATTGGTTTCAAGAGTTCCGTGAGTGAGTTGCAATATTTATGATGTTTACAAGATAATTAGCTTAAAGCATGAATATACTTATTATACTCGCAGACATCTTCACTTCGATACAAGACATTAGCACCTGAACTCATGCAAGCATAACTGCTATTAGTCCATCCTCATTCAATCCCGCTCCGGACTGGCATAACCACTCCGCCCGTGCCAGAGCCACGTTCTAAACTTACTGACCTCTGCGCCCACGCTCTGTGATAAAAACTCATCAGATGCTTGGAACGGATAAATCACAACGTTAAGTACTCGCGCTATGTGATAAGCTACCAATCTCATAAGCTACATAATGGATCTTAAATCATCCTTATCATAATTCTTTGCATCTAGAATGTTAGCTGCGTTCTAAAATGTCATAGGTAATCTGTCAAGAACACAGATACCCTTATGCGGTTTCTATCTATAAGATCATGTGATTTGCATCCTGAGTCACGATTCGCGAACATGGAAGAATCCGGTTTCTCCAAAAACACTACCGCGGGCCCCCTGGGAACTTATTGTACTAAAACCTTATAGTAGTCCACAATCTAGTGATAAATTAGGGTTCCCTCAAATTGAATTAAGAAGAAAACTGTGTTCTCAATGCTTGGCGCGCACCCAGAGTCCCCGCTCATTATTAAAGTACCGCTTCCATGGTTTTTTACGTATAAAAATGTGCCGCATAGTACGTTTACCTGCATTTATTCCGTTTGGGCCTCCCAGCCATGCAAGGCTAATGATACACCACAGCATGACAGGTTTCCTAATACAAAATGGAACTCCAAAATCTTTAAAACGCCATTGAGAAGTAATTTTGTCAAAAGAACATAGCCTTTCAATGCGAAAACTTAAACTGCGCGCGCTAAATCAACGAGAAGATAAACTACCAAAACTAGCAAGCCTTCCTGAGCCCGCATTCAGTTAGGCCTCGAGTCCGCAGTTTGATGAGAATTGACTGTTATAATGGTGTTCAGAATGAGTGTGTGGGTGAACACGCTATAGGCTGTCTTATTTTGAGATAATAACCGTGTAGTTTTCTGTG